>JAMPIV010015341.1:112500-520642 GCA_024509875.1 Oreohelix idahoensis
GTGACCCAGATGCAAAACAACTGTCAATTGATTGGTTGAACCCTAAGGTATTCTTGTGTGCAAGTTGAACAATTAACTCATTAAATTAAAAAAGTTATTGAATGTCAAAATTATGGCTATGTGTGTGCCTTCAGTAGCTATGTGTTTCTTTTTTTGAACAGTATATATATATATATATATATATATATATATATATATATATATATATATATATATATATATATATATATATATATATATATATATATATATATATATATATATATATATATATATATATATATATATATATATATATATATATATATATATATATATATATATATATATATATATATATATGATAGTAGCGGAAATGCCACCACTGATAAACGACTGAAATGCTTCCACTGCTAACGTGTGATATAATGTGTATCTGTTATGGGTAAGAGTCGTGTACTGGTCATCACCGAAGCAGGTCTTCTTTGGATTACTTCTGCACCATTAAATCAACCTGTCATGTTGACATTGAGTGGGAGTGTCAAGTAACGCGAATGGTGTGATAGTTCGTTGTAATAGACCATTTGATAAGATTTCTCACACACTCTCATGCAAGGCAATGACGACTTGAACTGCAGCGGGCATTTCACACTGTTTAATAGGGACGCACACATCAGGACAGCACGGAACATAGTCATGGGGACATGTTGACATATATATCATTAGGTATTTGAACAGTAGATCTTATTTCATGCAGCATTCAAATATGATGGAAGATATAAGGAATCATTCAATGTTTTGGCAGACTATTGCCACATCCCCTAACTGACTGAACGCATCAGTGGGTGTGGGTGTATAAACATGTAAAGAGTCCACTGGCCGAACCTTTTTCTTGACTAAGTTCTCCAGCGACATATAGCAAATATTCATGTAATGAAGTTAAACCACGATAGGGGTTTTCATATTAATGAGATCTCCATATCCCTGTCCGATAATAAGTTTGGTATACTGTTCTCAGGACAGCGATCCATAACGATGACAAGAAAGCAAGATGGCTGCATTCCTGAGTTTTCGCTCACTCACTCATAAGAAGGATAATGATAAGCCAAAGTTAATTCACAGTTTGAATATTAATAATTTCCTAGAGTTTCCCTACTGTTCCACAGTACTAAAGTTGTTACATGTAGACATCAGCTCTGTTGGGAAACCTGTCATCTTCAATGGTATATCATCGACCAACGATGTTCGAAAATGCGACTCCATCTAGGCCAAACCACGTAGAGATCATCAAAAGAAAGGGTCTGGTATTACCTGGAGTCCGAATTAATAACAAAGTGCATGAGGAGAATCTCTGACAAATAGACTCTTGCAGAGACACAAACTTCTCCTGGAAAAACATGCACAAATCACTTTTTAACCCTGAAAAGGGACCAGCCCAAAAAACACACTCGGCCATAGCAGGCGGCATTATCGAGACTCCCTACGCATGTCTCGAGAAACGAAAACCTGCCCCAGTATTCGGCACAAAGAATATAGTCCGACCTAAACATACAAAGATATACAATATAAGACTGAATCTTCTTGTACTAGACAAGTAATACATATAAATTCAGGCCATAAACATATTGAACAGGATCAATCTATTTTCTGGCCCTAACAAATAAGAAATTACATAAATTCGGTATTAATCCGCGCAATCAATATTCACGGGGAGATCATCCACATAATCAAAAGTATAAATTAAATCATGGGTGATCTAACTTTGATTGTAACAAACGTAATCTCCTTTTTTTTCATCTCAACCAGTCATATCGTAATCTGTGCGTCAAAATGTTCGCAACAGATTACCACACCCCCCGGGAAAAAAAATGGTACTTTTTTTTTGAAATACATCTAGGAGCAACATACAACAGGTTCACAACGCACGAATAACAATGCGCAGATGATAAGCATTCCAAACAAATGTAACGCCCAATGTGAGGCTATGTCGTCCTATGGCACGACAAGTGAGAATATATCTCAAGATCTCAGAGAAAGTATTTCTCTAAGTATAAATATTTCCAGAGAGGTGTCACCAACGCATACTACAATACTGGCAATGCCACAATTTCTACAATAGTGTATCCAAAAATTTCATCTTAGGTATCTTAACATCATGATTATCAAAGACGAAAAAACATCAAAAGATCAGCGGTGAATATACATCAATGAACCGCTAAGTAGTGATACAATCAATATATATGATATATTACATATGTGTACATATTTTAGTATAGAAAAAGTGTAGTAGAGTTAGATCTGTAAAAATATCAGGATCTAACGGTTAGGTGGAATCATGTGGGCATCTATATAAAATATCTGCCATCACATTTTCTGAACCACGGATAGCTCGCACCGAAAAATGAAAAGGCTGAAGAGCAATCGCGTATCGCGTTGATCTTGCGCTCTTCAGATTTTTACTCTGAATAGCCGTAAGAGCTTTCTGGTCAGTTTCCACAATGAAATGCGCGCCAAGAAGAAATCTTTGAAGTTTCAGGATTGACCAAACCATAGCCAATAATTCACGGTCTAGGACCGAGTAATTCTTCTCTGCGGCTTTTAGTTTCCGAGAAATATACATCACAGGATGCAGAGTTCCGGAGTACTCTTGCATTAGTGCTGCTCCAATCCCTGTGGATGAAGCGTCACTACGAAGAATAAATGTCTTATCTTTAGTAGGTAACACTAAAATAGGTGAAGTAGAAAACATAGTTTTAACCTTATCCAAAGAGGATTGACATTCTTGAGTCCAATGGACTATATTAGGAGACCCTTTCTTTAGCACAGAAGAAAGAGGTGACATAATTGAGGACAGATTCGGAATGAATCGTCCATAAAATTGTATTAGACCCAAGAGACTTCGCACTTGCTTTTTAGTCTTAGGAATAGAAATATTAAGTATCTTACTTGTATTATGGTCCTCAGTTTTTAAGAAACCATGACCAACACGGTGACCTAAGAAAGATATTTCGCTAAAACCAATACAAGCTTTAGATGGTTTTGCTGTCAGGTTATGCTCGCGTATGATAGACAATAGTTCATTTAACCCGTTATAGTGATCTTCCCAAGTATCACTGAAAAGACAGATGTCATCAAGATATGCAATGACATCTGAGCGATGAGATAGGATTCGACGCATCATGCGTACGAATGTTGCAGGGCGTTCATAAGGCCGAAAGGCATGAAATTCCATTGGAACAGACCCCTTGGTGTTAAAAAAGCAGTAAATGGTTTGGCGTGTTTGGATAGAGGAACTTGCCAATATCCCTTAGACAAATCAAGTTTAGTGAAGAAATGAGATTTCGATAGTCTAGTAAGTAGCTCTTCTAGTAAAGGCATAGTTTCAGCATCAAATTTCGTCACTTGGTTCAATTTGCGATAATCAACGCACAGACGTATGTTATTGTCTTTTTTTCGTACAATAACCATCGGCGAAGAATATGCTGATGTGGATGGTTCAATTATTTTCAGATCTATCATCTCATCCAACTCTTTCTCAACCTGAGCTTGAAAATATATCGGGATAGGATACGGTCTGACTCTTATAGGATTATGGTCAGTAAGTATAATGTCATGTTCAATGACATCAGTTTGACCAGGGATGTCAGTAAGGACATCCTGAAATTGTTGTAACATAGTAGAAACTTGTTTCTGTTCTCCTAGAGATAACTCGGGAGAAACCGTAACATCTTTCCATGATTCATTAGAATGAAGTGGAATCATAGGAAAAGGGAGATTCACATCCGAGAAACTCGTTTCCTCATCCTGTATTACTGACAGCGATGAGTAATGCCCATGTGGGACTGGAGAATCGTCCGTTGCCTGGAAAACAGGTTGTAAATAATCCGGACGTTCATGGAATTCCGTAAGCATGTTGATGTGGAAGGTTTTATGCTTCCCGTCAATATCGACGATATAGTCAACGTCGGAAACTTTTGATATTACATCGTACGGACCTTTCCAAGAAATAAGAAGTCTGTTTTCCCTAAAAAATAGCAAGACAAATGCTTTGTCACCCGGACAAAGTTGTCGCAAGCATCTCTTCTTATTGGCAAATTGCCTTGCCTTCTGTTTCGCAAATTCAGAAGAAGCAGTTGCCAATTTGCATGCTTCGATAATCTTGTGTCTAAGTGCAATGACATATTCGTAAGAGGATTTTGTGTCATCGACAATATTATCAGCAGTTATAAGGTCATGAAGTAATGGCATAGGACCTCGCGGTTTCGCACCAAAAACAAGTTCAAAGGGAGAAAATCCTGTATGTTCGTTGGCGACCTCTCTGTATGCAAAGAGAGCCGTGGGTAAAACCCTGTCCCAATCCTGAGGATGGTCTTCAGTTATCTTACCTAACAAGTTTTTAAGCGTTCTATTCAGACGTTCTACCATCCCATTAGACATAGGATGATAAATACTACTCAGGTCCTCTAGCAGACTTTTGTAAAGTTTGTTTCTTCTTTCCACTCTGTAAAGTGTCAGTCTGTATGCTCTGTTAGGAAGATCTCCTCAGCAGCAGCTTGAAGTTTTCTTTCCTCAGCCTCTATCTTCTTTTGTTCAATTTCTGCTTTCCATTTATTCTCATCTTTTTGTTTTTTCTCTTCTGATTTTAATGCAATGGCAAATTGAGCAGATGAATATTCTTCCAATTCTTTACCAGACTTACCAAGGGTTAACCCTTGCTGGATAAAGTAATCTAACTTATCCATCCTGTCTTATGAAATCAGTAACCTGAAAAAGTAAATAAATTACCTTATCCCACTTTAATGGGAGACAAGTCTGTACTATAGACTTGTATACTAACTTAATTTTATTTCACTCTCTTAGTCTTAGTCAAAGACATTATATGGTTATCTTGTTTATAATGAAACAAATGATCACTTGAGTACCTGTGGAAAATAATATCTTCCTATCCCAATCAATGTGGGAGACAAGCCTTAAACAGGTCTTGTATACTTCCTTGTACAGTAATAATAATAATAAAGTACTGGCCTGTACTATCATATAAGTGTATTCAAATATACCTCCTATTATCTGTCAAACAAAGACATTAACAAAGGACAAGCATAAAAGACAATATGAAAACAATTGCAGAAATCAAATTAAATTAAATTAAATATAAGGAACTGAAGTAAGTAAATAATCACAGAACCTGTGAGGACAACTGCAATGGAATCAACAAGACAAATAACGCCACAGTGTATAAATATAAATGGTGTATAGAAATAAATTGATAGAAAAGGGGAGATCTACAAATACAAACAAATCAAAACAAAACTAAGGAACACAGAATTATTAACAAAACAACGAAGAAAGGAACACCTCATCATAACTAACAAAAATAGCAACTGATGTTGCATGCAAGTTCAATTAAGAAATATGCACCCTACAGAACACTAGTACAAGACCAATGTAACTCGGTATTTCTTGTTCTAGTCAAATCACCAACCGCCCACAGACATATAAACAACTATTACATATAAACAAGCAACATGTAGGCATAAATAGCATAAATGCATACAATATATCATTGAATAGTATGGGTTGTAGATAGGGTGTTGCAAAGCAGGCACAGTTTTTTTTAAAATGTAAATTAAACTGCCACTTTTAATAATTTTTTTAAATTATTGAACTAATTAATTACAAAGTTCAACAATGAGTATAAAGAAGATCCACCGATGAAATTTATGCACTTATGTTCCACAACACTGCAACAACAGAACAGTTTATGGCTTTCAATGTATTCAGCTCTGTACTGCTTGACATTAACACTGCCTGTACTGCAAAATGTCATCAAGCGCTGACCTAATTACTGCCTTCGCTCGATAAGACAGGTCATGCTGACTTCGACTGTGTAGTTGTACTGTCCACCTGTAAATCTGTGTTTGCGTGTCGTATCTGGCGTCAGGAATGGTCTGGTTACAATAAGCCCAGGGATCTGGCCTACCACTGATAGTAGCGGCAATGCCACCACTGATCTTCTTCTTCTTCGATCCTTAACCACCGACCGTCAAAGCAGTCAGTGGCCATCACGCCTAGTGGCGTCTTGTAGGGCAACAACAAATTGATTCCACTTTGCACGGTCGGTGGCCATCCTTCGTACAGTGCCCCAACTCTGGTTCATTCTTTGCATCTCAGCTCCACAGTCCTCCGCCAAGTTGTTTTTGGTCGGCCTCTCTTTCGCTTTCCTTCAGGGGTCCAAAGCATAGCTGTTCTTGTGATGGCATCGGGGTCTCTTCTGAGGACATGACCAACCCAGCTCCAGCGTCTGCCAGCTATGATGGTATGCATGTCCTCTTGCTTGCTACGAGTAAGCAGATCTTGGTTGGTGATGGTATTCGGCCAAAAGATTCGATGAATTTTTCTTAGGCATGTTGTGTGAAAAGAGGACAATTTTGACATTTCCTTCTCTGTGACTCTCCAGCATTCCGCACCATAGAGAAGCACAGAAAGCACGCAACTCTGGTATAATCTTAATTTTGTGCTTGTGCTGTATTGGGAGGACTTCCAGATGTTATTTAGGCTAAAGAAGGTGGTGGAGGTGCAATGGTGTGAGGAATGATCAGTTACAACGGAAGGAGTCAATTGGTGCACATTGAAGGAGGCTTGAATGCGCAACGATACGTCAATGAAATTCTTCGACCCCATGTCCTTCCACTTTTGGCTGCCCAAAGGTCTGTGTTTCAACAGGACAACGCCAGACCCCATTGTGCACGGTTGACCACACAGTTCCTGACTGCCAACAACATTCTCACCCTTCTCTGGCCATCCCTGTCTCCAGAAATGAGTCCGATTGAGCACCTGTGGGATGAGCTACAAAGACGTGTTTGTCGCCGAGACGTTGCTCCAGCCAATCGTCGTGATCTGTTCCAGGCATTCCAGGAAGAGTGGGCAGCCATCCCACAGGCCCACATCAGACGTCTGATCGCATCCATGCCCAGGAGATGCCAGTCGCTGATCGGTGCAAGAGGAGGCCACACACCATGCTAACGGGAAAGCCCGTACGCCAAAAAACTCTCGTGACCCAGATGCAAAACAACTGTCAATTGATTGGTTGAACTCTAAGGTATTCTTGTGTGCAAGTTGAACAATTAACTCATTAAATTTAAAAAGTTATTGAATGTCAAAATTATGGCTATGTGTGTGCCTTCAGTAGCTATGTGTTTCTTTTTTTGAACAGTATATATATATATATATATATATATATATATATATATATATATATATATATATATATATATATATATATATATATATATATATATATATATATATATATATATATATATATATATATATATATATATATATATATATATATATATATATATATATATATGATAGTAGCGGAAATGCCACCACTGATAAACGACTGAAATGCTTCCACTGCTAACGTGTGATATAATGTGTATCTGTTATGGGTAAGAGTCGTGTACTGGTCATCACCGAAGCAGGTCTTCTTTGGATTACTTCTGCACCATTAAATCAACCTGTCATGTTGACATTGAGTGGGAGTGTCAAGTAACGCGAATGGTGTGATAGTTCGTTGTAATAGACCATTTGATAAGATTTCTCACACACTCTCATGCAAGGCAATGACGACTTGAACTGCAGCGGGCATTTCACACTGTTTAATAGGGACGCACACATCAGGACAGCACGGAACATAGTCATGGGGACATGTTGACATATATATCATTAGGTATTTGAACAGTAGATCTTATTTCATGCAGCATTCAAATATGATGGAAGATATAAGGAATCATTCAATGTTTTGGCAGACTATTGCCACATCCCCTAACTGACTGAACGCATCAGTGGGTGTGGGTGTGTAAACATGTAAAGAGTCCACTGGCCGAACCTTTTTCTTGACTAAGTTCTCCAGCGACATATAGCAAATATTCATGTAATGAAGTTAAACCACGATAGGGGTTTTCATATTAATGAGATCTCCTTATCCCTGTCCGATAATAAGTTTGGTATACTGTTCTCAGGACAGCGATCCATAACGATGACAAGAAAGCAAGATGGCTGCCTTCCTGAGTTTTCGCTCACTCACTCATAAGAAGGATAATGATAAGCCAAAGTTAATTCACAGTTTGAATATTAATAATTTCCTAGAGTTTCCCTACTGTTCCACAGTACTAAAGTTGTTACATGTAGACATCAGCTCTGTTGGGAAACCTGTCATCTTCAATGGTATATCAACGACCAACGATGTTCGAAAATACGACTCCATCTAGGCCTAACCACGTAGAGATCATCAAAAGAAAGGGTCTGGTATTACCTGGAGTCAAAATTAATAACAAAGTGCATGAGGAGAATCTCTGACAAATAGACTCTTGCAGAGACACAAACTTCTCCTGGAAAAACATGCACAAATCACTTTTTAACCCTGAAAAGGGACCAGCCCAAAAAACACACTCGGCCATAGCAGGCGGCATTATCGAGACTCCCTACGCATGTCTCGAGAAACGAAAACCTGCCCCAGTATTCGGCACAAAGAATATAGTCCGACCTAAACATACAAAGATATACAATATAAGACTGAATCTTCTTGTACTAGACAAGTAATACATATAAATTCAGGCCATAAACATATTGAACAGGATCAATCTATTTTCTGGCCCTAACAAATAAGAAATTACATAAATTCGGTATTAATCCGCGCAATCAATATTCACGGGGAGATCATCCACATAATCAAAAGTATAAATTAAATCATGGGTGATCTAACTTTGATTGTAACAAAAGTAATCTCTTTGTTTTTCATCTCAACCAGTCATATCGTAATCTGTGTGTCAAAATGTTCGCAACAATATATATATATATATATATATATATATATATATATATATATATATATATATATATATATATATATATATATATATATATATATATATATATATATATATATATATATATATATATATATATATATATATATATATATATATATATATATATATATATATATATATATATATAGATGGTTGGTACTTTTGACAAGTAACATTCAAGAACTAATATATCTCTGTAATCGGTAGCTAACTGATATCTACAAAGCAGCCACCGGACCTGTTTATCCATATCTGAAGAATATCGTTAACAATTAAAGACACTGACAATGTCTAACTGCATTGCTATTTGAAAAACTTGAAAAATTTGAAGTGTAGCTCAAAGTAACACATTAATGTTTTAACAAGTATAGTATTACACAAAAGGTTTTATTGTGTCGTACCCATATATTGAAAAGTCAGATTTTTAAAGAAATCCCAAAATCACAGAATTTACGTTGAATCCAATAAAGTATTAGTATGCAGTGTTTTGCCAGTAATGGAAAATAAAGTATCGGATTTGAATGGGTAATTTACCATCAGACCTAAGCTTATGTAATCTTATGGTAGACCACGATTCGGAGGAAAATTATTATGCACTTAAAAGTTGTTATGTGCCCAGTGACACCAACCAGTAACCACAGTAAGAAAGAAGCTTGTAATTAAGTCTCTCTGACCCTGTCACTGGAAACTAGACTTATTTTCTAGATAATGTTATCTTATTTTTGTAATTACATTCCGAAAATATGAGACAAAAATTTATTGTGACATCATTGTGTGTTTAATAAATACACCATACATAGGGATAAGACCAGGACACAGTCACTTCGATTACGGAAACAACAGCAAATGGATTGATTTGCCGTTGCCCTAAAGACGCCAATAGGCGTGATGGGAAACAATGGCAAAGAAAGCCTATCTGCTGTTGCCCTAAGACGCCACTAGGCGTAATGGCCACTGACTGCTTTGACGGTCGGTAGCTAAGGACGGAAGAAGAAGAAGAAGACACGTCCATTAGTCTGCTTGTTAATATGTCTTATTTTAGTGAGGAAAGCGTAGCGATAAACTTAAGACAAGTACACGTACGTATCTGGGTATTTATGCATATTTGGATGTAAGCATCCAATACCATAATTCTCGCCGTAAGTACGTCGGTCGGTCGGTCACATCATGCACACCGTCATTTGTGCACTTTTCTATTTTCGAGAGAGTACATTAACTTTCCAAAGGTTGTTACAGCCGGGAGTTGTAGTGAGGATAAGCTCTCACTGCAGATAAAATACTTCTATGGCACGCGCCTCAAGCAGCCTCTGACAACCAAGTCCAGCTCCCGGCCTTCACGTGTGGCTCAATTTGAGCCCGGCGGAACTGTTTCCACTGACGGGAGAAGGGGCAAAGGCGAGCGACTGGTGCCTTAAAACCAGCAGCTTTGGGCAGAGAGGGCTCGTGATCCTTGGTTGGTAGCTTATCTAAGAGAAGGAACTCTGAATTCAAACCACCGCTGCCTTGCGGGAATATCCATTTATGGAATTGGCTTCGGGAGTAAACCCTGAGGATAAATCCGGAGTCGGAGTCCCTAAGGCAGTCTAATGTCGATTCGATATTATTCTGGCAACTCCTTCGACGTGGCTGGTACCAAACTGTATCGGCTACTGCCGTTCCTTTGGATCTACCAGCTGTGTGGAGAGGGCGAACATGCTGCACGGGCAACAACTTGATCTCCATATAACTGTGCCCAAGCTCGCGCCCTGGAGAGGACACTCTAGCTTCATCCTATAGGTGTCGGCAAAACACGGGAAGTAGCAGTTACCGGTTATAAGCATTTTTCCCAACTAGCGTAGGGCATGGCGCCAGGGGCTACTTCCGACAGTGGGAGAGGTTCTAGGATCTCACTGGACAGCTACCGCCCGCTTCAATCTGGGCAGCCCTTAGTCAATAAGGTGTTGTCCCGCCACTGTCTGCTTTCCCCATTGGGTGCATGGGGATTAGGGTCAAACCCGAACTGTGGACAGAAAATTTTGCACCAAGCAATTATCGGAATAATAGACATAAGCAAACTTTCAGATTGGGATGCTGGAACGTCAGGACTATGTTGACTGGACTATCCGAAAACCTACAGGACGTAAATGATGTAAGGAAGACAGCCATAATTAATGATGAGCTTAAACGACTTCAGGTGGATATAGCTGCACTTCAGGAAACGCGCCTGGCGGGCTCTGGAACAGTGAGCGAGAAGGACTACACATTTTATTGGCAAGGGAAAGATCTTAATAAAACTAGAGAACACGGAGTAGGTTTTGCGGTCAAAAAATCGCTAACTAAAATGGTTGAACCAGGTGAGAATGGATCAGAACGCCTGTTAACGCTCCGCCTGCAAACTAGCACAGGTGTGGCGTGAGGTTTTATTTGGCTTTAAGATCAGTATAGTACTGACAATTACAGAAATAGAATTTCTGCAGAAAATGGTGAAGTCCCAGTGTCTGAGAGGACTACTTGTATCACAAATTAGTTACGGCTGTGAATGATCTGATCTCGAAACAATAGTAGAGAGGAGACCGACATAAAGTGCCACCTCCGCTGTGTAACTAACTGTGATATTAAAAAACCAAGGAAACAGATTTTACTTAACAATGATAAAATTGACAAGTCGTTCAAATACAATTTCCTTATTATTTATTTAGTATAAACACTATCTACTCTTGTGCTGAAGGGTGAATGTTGAAAAATGGAATGTAATGAATTTGTAAGTATACAAATGATTTACAAATATAGATATAAATATATTACAACAAGTTTTCCAATTATAGGAATAAAAATTATATCAGCTGTGCTGTTATTCAATTATAGTAAAGGTATCAGCTGTGCTGTTAATTACGTCTATAACAATTATTAGCTATGCTGTTAATTACGTATAATTTATCCACTATGATCTTATTATTGTCTCTTGCTACGCTAATTCACGTTTTCTTCATTGACTAAAATGCTCACAATTGCCGACGGAAATGGTACTACTGTGTACTCATCTCTCAAAACGTTCTGTTCTCCTTAGTTCGATTGACACACCACCTGCTGTGGATCGTTCCTTTAGCCCACCCAAGACTGAGGGGGACTAAAGATGTAGCTCAGGTACAATCTCTGTGCTCCTGCGAAGTTTCAGGCAGCTGGATTGACTCGACATACGTCCTCAGGTTTGATGACACGAATAAAACCTGTAACAAGCAAAAATAGGGGCTAATTTCTGTCCTCAAGCCCACCTATTTCTACTGTAAGGGTGAAATTAGCGCGTCTCAGATGTCTGCATGTAGGATGAATGACAACATGGCTCAGTATGAGTTAGCAATAGCGAGACAAGACAGGTGTCTACTTGCAAAACATTCTTTCTGATAATTAATACATGGATACATCCAATAATATAAATTCAATACATGAATACATCCAATAATATAAATTCAATACATGAATACATCCAATAATATAATTCAATACATGAATAAATCCAATAATATGTACACCTAGGTGTGATACAACCATTTCCTTCCCCCTATAATATACCAGGCCCTCTCTGACAAGTGCTATACAAGCTGGTAACATATATCCTAACAATATTGTTATGTTCTTATGATGGGAGTATATGAGACGAGGACTGTTTGGTGATATATATCAGGTGGGAGTTATAGGAGACAATAGATTGGTGTTAGATGAGACAATAGATTGAGTCCTAACAAGGACTGTTTTGGTTATATTGCAGTTGGTCTGAGAAAATACATTGAAGTTATAGAAGACAATAGGTTGAGTCCTAACAAGGACTGTTTTGGTTATATTGCAGTTGGTCTGAGAAAATAGATTGAAGTTATAGAAGACAATAGGTGTCTTAGCATAAAATCTCGCCCGACATAGGGATTTAAGTGGGTTTACACAACACAAAGTAGTGGGTTTACACAACTCGTTCCACGACAACAGGTCCCATCACCCTTGTCAGTGTGTATGCTCCTACTCTGTACTCTGCCTCAGAAGCTAAAGATGAGTTCTACGAGAATCTAGCAGCAGTCATCAAAAGCATACCTAGGCAAGAACAGCTTGATCTCCTTGGTGACTTCAACGCTAGAGTGGGTGTCGATAATGTTTCATGGCCTTCATGTCTAGGCAGGTTTGGTATTGGCAAGATGAATGAAAATGGACAACGGCTCTTAGAGTTGTGTGTCCACCATGACCTCTGCGTGACCAACACCTACTTTCAGACAAAATCCCAGCATAAGGTGTCATGGAGACACCCACGATCCAAGCACTGGCACCAACTGAACCTGATTCTCGTCAGAAGGCCACTTCTCAGGTCTGTGCTTTCCACGCGCTCGTACCATAGTGCAGACTGTGATACAGATCACTCCTTCCTTTGCTGCAAAATCAGCGGAGAGAAGCTAACCGATAAGGGTAAGCAGATGGAGAGGTGGGTCGAGCACTACACTGAGCTTTACGCTAGATAAAATACCGTTACGCCTGCAGCACTTGATGCTGTCAAATGTCTGCCAACTATGGAGGAGCTGGATGCCGAACCAACATTAGAGGAACTCAGCAAGACCATTGATAGCTTGGCCTCTGGCAAAGCACCAGGCAGTGATGGGATTCCTCCTGATGTAATCAAATGCTGTAAGAGCACGCTATTACATCCCCTGCATAGGATGCTGTGCCAGTGCTGGGAAGAGACAACTATTCCTCAAGACATGCGAGATGCCAAGATTGCAACACTGTATAAAAATAAAGGAGACAGAAGTGATTGCAATAACTACAGAGGCATCTCTCTTCTTAGTATTGTTGGTAAGGTTTTTGCCAAAGTCATCTTAATGCGACTACACAAGTTAGCTGAACGCATATATCCAGAGTCATAGTGTGGTAGATCAACAACAAACATGATCTTCTCTCTCCGCCAGCTTCAGGAAAAATCAAGAGAACAGAAAAGGCCTTTATATATCGCCTTTATAGACCTCACAAAAGCATTTGACCTGGTTAGTAGGGATGGACTCTTCAAAATCCTCCTGAAAATAGGCTGCCCTTCTAAAATGCTGGAAATGATTAAGTCATTCCATGACGACATGAAGGGAACAGTCCAATATGCTGGAAGCACGTCACAGCCCTTTGACATACGAAGTGGCGTTAAACAAGGCTGTGTTCTGGCTCCGACCCTCTTCGGGATCTTCTTTGCCTTACTCTTGAAACATGCATTCAGAGATGCAACTGAAGGAATATGCTTTCACACTAGGTCAGATGGCCGTCTGTTTAATCTTTCACGGCTGAAGGCAAAAACAAAAATCAGAAGGGTCACTATAAGAGACTTGTTGTTCGCTAATGATGCTGCAGTCGTCACTCAAAGCCAACAGGAGCTTCAGAGCTTGATGAATCGCTTCACTAAAGCATGCAAGGACTTTGGCCTCGCAATAAGTCTAAAGAAAACGAATGTGATGAGTCAGGATGTGAGTGCTGCATCAGTTATCACTATCGATAACTATGAATTGGCAGGGGTGCACCAATTCACATACCTAGGGTCTACCATCAATGATAAACTCTCACTGGATACAGAAATCGACAGCCGCATTGGCAAAGCTGCAGCTACCTTTGCCCGCCTCACATCGCGTGTTTGGGGAAACTCCAAACTAACAATGAAGACCAAAGCTGCGGTATATAATGCCTGCGTCACCAACACACTCCTATATGGCAGCGAGACCTGGACGACCTATGCTAAGCAAGAAAGAAGGCTCAATACCTTCCATTTACGGTGTCTACGCCGCATCCTCGGCATCTCGTGGAAAGATAAAGTGACAAATGTCGAGGTGTTGTCACGTGCTGGCCTTCAAAGTATGTATACACTGCTTAGACAGCGCAGACTTCGCTGGCTTGGCCATGTTCGCCGCATGGAAGATGGTCGCATCTTAAAAGATATCTTCTACGGACAATTAGCAGATGGCAAGAGAACAGTTGGGCGACCACAGCTGAGGTTCAAAGATGTGTGCAAGAGAGATATGAGGGCACTGGACATGGATCCAGCAACATGGGAGGATGAAGCTGCCGATCGCACTAAGTGGCGATGCTATTTACGGCGCCACCTCAGATTGGGCGAAGAGACACAACAAGCAGAGGAGGGGAGAAAACGTCGAAAGGAGCACCAGGAAAATAAGCAGCTGAGGGCTGTCACCTCAGGGGTGCATTCCCATAGTCAGTTATGACTGAAGAGGCTATTATTATTATTACATTAACTTTCAACCACAGCTAAGGTGTGCAACTGTGGTTGAAAGTTAGACAATAATTGTATTGTTTCTCTTTCATGTACTATCCCGCAAATATAAAAGTGCGCAAATGACGGTGTGCATGAATAGTTTGATTAAGGAAAGTCAAGATTTTAAAAAATGCACGAACAATTACGAGACATGTTGTCATAAAAGAAATGTTAGTTATTTAGTCAATTTCCGGTTCATTGGATCATTATTACTGCTCCACATGTCATTTAGGAAGATTACTCCATGTCTTCATATTTAATACATCCATATAATTTTCACTACAAATATCTAATGACGGTCGCCTGCAATGAAATGACCACAGTAGTAATAGTACCGTCTGTAATACATGTAACAGAAACAACACACTATAATCTTGGCATAGATCTTTTATCATTGTTTCTTCTTTTAACTTTTCTCAAATTTCAATAAATCTCGGTCATTGCCTTTTCTGTCTTTCACTTGGTGGTATTGTTTGGGTTATCATAACTGGTCGGTGGTAAGTTTCCTTGTCGATATTGTAATCATTCTGACATCTATTATGTTTTTCATCTGCTTTTCTCTAATCAAACTCCATAATTCTCGCCGTTTGTACATCTAAGGGATGCAACTATGGTTGACAGTGGACATTAATTGTATTGTTTCCCTTTTATGTACTCTCCCGAAAATAGTAACACTCAACGAAGTAAAGTGGGTGAATTGTGCAACACAAAGTGCATAACAGTGATATATGAATAAAATGTAAGTTTTTTATTGTAGAACGCAGTTTCATTCCGGAAACGGATTTAACTCATCATTTTGTTAAAAATAACCTTAAAATGTAAGTTTTTGATTGTTTCTTCAAGACACAGTTTTAATTTAAAGTACTGCAGACTTTTTGTTGGAGCTACTCGCTGGAAGTGAAACGGTTTATTGGAGCATAGATAACATGATTTTCGATGATCCCAACAACGCAGTTGATTTCCCAACCGAGTTCCTTAACGAGTAGTGCCCATCAGGAATCCCACGGCATTTGCTGAAATTAACGGTTGCTACATGTAACATGCTATTGCGAAATCTAAACGGAAAAAACGGACTATTGAATGGCACGCGTTTGGTCATAAAAGTCTTGAATCGGAATTCCATTGATGCAGACAATTTCACTGGCAGTAATAAGGGAGAACGAGTCTTAATTCCTCGCATTGACTTATAACCGAGGGAACGTAGTTTGCCATTTAGGATGCGACGTCGTCAATTCCCAGCATTTGCAATGACGATCAATAAGGATCAAGGACAATCATTTGATCACGTAGAAGTTATCTTTCCTGGACCTGTTTTCGGACACGGCCAGCTCTGTCACCCTCACCCGAGAAACAAATCATGAAAACTTGAACGTTTTTGTTAAAAACACTTTTTATCAGGGAACATTCTTTGAAACAAATCCACGCACTGTCATAACAAATGTTGTCATCAAGGAACTTTTGTTGAATTAAATATACTACAATTTTTGATTTACTTCCGTCATTATTGACGGGTTATTGCTAGTTAGTATATATATATATATATATATATATATATATATATATATATATATATATATATATATATATATATATATATATATATATATATATATATATATATATATATATATATATATATATATATATATATATAACTACCTTGACATATATTTACCTCTAAACAGAGTTTTTCCTTATAAGAGGAATTTCGTTGGATTACACCAACTGGGGGCTTGAACGGGCTAAACCATTGCTTAAATCCTTCACAAAAGGCGACGGACCAGATATAATGCGTTAACAATGCAACATTGTTCGTGACTTCTGGAAATATCTTGTGAATACTCTCTTACGGTAGAAGTGTCATTAACCTTCTATCTACATTTCTGCCAAGAGTAATCTTGTGCAAAAGTAACCCTTTGACGACCCAGTTAAGATACTCTTGAGTTTTGGCCATTGTTGGACCACTACTGCAAAGCAGAGGAGGCAATCCGTGACAATGTGTAAATACTCATTTTTACAACCAATCATGCCTCTTGCATCACTAGTGTTTATTCCAACACAATGACTTTAATCCGAGTTATTGTCTTCGATAACATCGTCAACAGCATCTCCAGTTGCATGTACTAGAATACGTTGGCAGAACAGGCTAACATCATTGACAATGTTAGTTAGCTCGTACCTGACAAACAATGAAAGATTGTCAAAATTAACATTACCAGTGGATTCATCAACCTGCTGTGCGTAGTAACGACTGCCGAGTTCGTGACAAAGATATCAGTTTTTTTTATTTTCGGTTATATCTGTGATTCCAAGATGAACTGTCTCGGATTGCCTCCTCTGCTTTGTAGTAGTGGTCTAACAATGGCCAAAACTCAAGAGTTTCTAAATGGGTCGTCAAACGTGTCTACCTTCGCACAAGATTACTCTTGGCAGAGATGTAGATAGAAGGGTAATGAAGCTTCTTCCTTACGGGAGATTTCACAAGATAATTCAGAAGTCAAGAATAATGCTGCTTAGCGCTGAACATGTGTTAACTTATATCTGTCCGTCGCCTTTTGTGAATGATTTAAGGAATTGTTTTTAGCGCGTTCAAGCCCCCAGCTGAGTTAATTCAGCGAATGTCCTCTTATAATGGTATAGCTTTATTTAGAGGTAGATATATGTCTAGATGTATATTACATATTCTGGCTCATACCTTTGCTTTCATACATGTAATAACCGAATAAACAACTATTGTTTTATTTTAAAACAGCAGGTAACAAATATAATAATCAATTAGTATTAACAGTTTAAAATAAATGAAATGCTGATGAATTTTATACTGGAATCAAATTTTCTCTTCACGGAGATTTAGGGTGAGGATATTGTTCAGAAAATTATATCCGGTTGCTGGTGCCTTTTTATAAGCACTTAAATGATACAAGGGAGTCCTGCAGCCGTTTTTTCGTCAGTTCTTCGGTCTTGCGGGCTCTTCTCTACACAACTTGTCCAATTTAGGCGGTTGATGTTGATTCCCTGCGCTTCACTCACGACTAGCTTTGTTCCACGAACTTTTTAGACAAAATAGAAAAACAAATGCCTCTGCTAGTATTACGTGCACTCTTTGATATCTTGCAATATTATACATTTGTATGCTTGTTATGTTCTCAAATATTTGGTAAACAAAATAGGAACTCTTTTGCTTAAGGAAAAGTCAATATTGAGTTACTTCCCCTTGAAAGGAGTCTCAGATCGAACTCCGTGGACGAATCCAGTTTTACTGCGATTTATTCTTTGTTTGGGTAGAAATAGATTGTTCTTGCTTCAGAATATCTATGGCCTGAATTTATGTGTAGTGTTTGTCTAGGTAGGACGAGTCGGTCTTATATCTGTATGTCTTTACATATCTAAGTCGAACTATATGTTCTTTGTCGCTAGAAAGGTCAAAGGCTGTCCAGCGGATGTGTCGCTAGTGAGTTGTGATTTGGCTTCGCCCTGATGGGGGCTGTCGTGTTTTTCTGTATCGGCTTGTCGCCGAGAAAAGTGATCTCAAGATTGATGGGGAAAGTGATAGACGTTTAGACCTATCCTGTATGCTTTACCCCAGTGTTTATTCTTATTGCCAAGGAATGGCAGAATCATATTTCTGATACCAAGGTAACAAAAGCATTTCTTATGAACTCTTACGAAGCCATCGTTTTCGATAAGCAGACGCACGATTTGTACGTCTGAGAGAATATTTAACTAGATGAAGAAGACTTTCATTTCTAGCAGCACTATATCTTGTATGATGAAGTCAATTGTATCATGATAGAATCTACAGAGCCATGAGAACATTTAATGAATGACTAACTTTAATACAGATTCGTTCTCTGTATCCAAACGTGAGTGACAGCTCACCAGAAGCCATCTTGTATCCAAATATTTTGTGACTTTCAAGAAGAGAAAAGGGATGCCCCGTACTATCGCTTGATGAGTCCAGAGATCACTGCTACAGATGAGAACCCATTACTAGCGGTTCAAAATGATTATATGAAAAATATGTGCTGAACATTATTTAAAGGAATCTTCGCTAGACGAGGTTAGGTCTAGAAGCCATCTTGAATATTGTTTATAAACTGACGTGCTTTGTCAGTAAACTCAGATGATATATATATGGGCAATACTGAGTGCTTGTCTACTGACATTCCATTGTGCTATGATTCAACGAGTGCTCATGTATCATTACAAGACCATTTATCAATTGTACCATGATGTATTATGCCAACCTGTGATTTGTCACTGTATCCGTGCTGTCGAATGTGTACGTCCAATTAAACTGTAACAAAAAGTACACAGCAGTTGGCGTCGATGACTTCCAGCCATACATGAGTGAGTAAAAGAACAGTTATCAACTCTTCGAACTCTTTCATCATTCGCGTATTATACTCTCACTCTATGTCTACACACCACTGCGTAGGTCGAGTTGATATTCCTATTCCTAACAACCACTCTGACGAGCAACGCTGGGGCCAACAACAAGTCTTTAACATTGGAGCTTCCACAGACCACCATACTTCTTAACACTGTGGTCCTGTAAATAGTTGATGTCAGTGTGAACAAGGAACAATACAACTTCAGATCTATACACCATTCAACAGTATATATAGAAACAGCATTTAACTCTGGTGGAATTCAAAAGAGAAAGTATATATTTAACATTGGTATGCTATCATTTAACACTAAGTACATTTGTGGGCTGTCCACCCACCAACGTTAATCTCTCAAAAGAATTACATTCCCGAGTACACAATGTAGCTCAGGGAAGAAGGTTAAAAATCACCAATACTCTTCCGGGTATTAAACTGGGAAAATGTGTCTGTACGGCGCGAATAATGAGTTGTCTGAGTTACAATTAACAAAGTGCATTTATCTCACAAAATAGTATACACTTTAGGCACATGTGATGTAATCATCAGTCATCACTGCTCCATTCGGAGTCTGGGGTCACCTCGGCTGTCGGTTTTCCGCTTTAGCCAGAAGAAATTACCAGCGCTTACTGTAGTGGTTTATGAATATACTATTTTTGTATGTTGAGGCCAGCCTCGTATATAACCAGTTAGCAAGAAAACATATTAATTCACATTTGTAAAATAAAGGTTCACAACTTACCCCAATTGGTTTATACACAATCTCCTCGCACAGTTTAGAATGGACACGAACAGTTTAGGTTATATGCTCTCGAATCACTTGGTCTGGAAATGTTGAATAAATTTTATGACGGGTGAATCTGCGAAGCACTTGGTCTGGGAAAGTTTCTTTTACGACTGGTGATCCAATTCTTTAGGTTTCCACTCCTAATATTTAAAGTCCTAATCCCTTAAATTTTCAGAGTTTGTATTTCCACATGCGGGTTTACTCTTAAGTTTTCAGAGTTGCCCAAATACGCGATCTGTCACATATAAGTATGGAATTCTAGGTCCGATCCTTCTTGCTCTGGCTTTTGGTAGTTGCTCGTTTGAAGTTGCGAAGCTGTCTGTGTTTGTGTATCTGATTTCACTAGATTATATCTCTCATTCTTAGTTCAAAACACGGATGGTACTTCCGCCGAAATTTCCAATGAAATTCAATGTTTATTCCGGCTCTCACTTCAATCAAATCATAAACTCTTTTGCACTATATGAGTAGGGGTGTTTAAATTCATAATCTCCCCCGCGTGTTTAAAGTATTTCATTTATAATTCCAACGCGTGACCTCTTTCAAAGCATGCGGTAATATTTCCGCCAACTCACAACAAATCTTGGAACTTATGTGATGTCTTAATGCTACCTTCAAATATTGACTCGCCAGACAGATTAACTGCAATAATCACACACAGGGATGGTCCCGTGAAACGATTATCTCATTATTGTCTGTGATCGTGCGTTCTCCAGACATTCAAACAAAAGGATCGCCGACCGCTCAGACAAGCAATATGGTTTCTTCAGACATACATACCGCAACCCAGGTGCTAATTGTCTGATTGTCACTGGCCCCGGAAATGTGTTACGTCAAAGTCGCTATCTCTCTTTACGTTTGCCGTCTATATCAAAAGGTAGCGAGCCGGTTTTTCATGTTAAGAATATCGCTCGCTGACCGATTCAATAAACGTGGAGTTATCACGAGTCCTTACGAAACGTAAACAATCTGGGAGTGGTCACAGAAAGAATGTAGGGCATAAAATATGCCAAATAGTCCAAATAATAAAATTAATGGTGAAGAAAATGAAGAAAAAAAGATGATACTGCCGGAGGGGCTGAAGGTGTGAGAGAGCACTAAAATACATGCACAACCCGTCTGGTGACATCATCGTCAGTTTAAGATAATCGTCATCATTTATTAGGAACTTTTTTCAATGTCTGTGCAGGAATAAACTTATAGCTGTTTCACACTTTTCACTTTTATGGTCATCACAGATATATGGTACAGGTACATCACTGCGTTGTTCCTCACAATTATCCTTAGCACCTATATGTTTCCTTAATTATTTTCAAAATACGTGTAAAACATCCAATTTTGCCAGCGATCCATATTAATGGGTTTAACAAAAACAATAAAGAGAGACTGTGTTAATTAATACACCGCCCTTCAAGATTCTCTATTAACCGTATATATATATATTCTCAGGCCATGCTTCGGAAAGTTCAGAACGAATGGCTGTGCAGGAATGGAAAACATCAATAGAATCTTCAAGAACTGGTGTGGATCTACTGTCCTGGTCATGTAGGGGTACGTGGCAATGAGAGAGCTGACAGACTGGCTTCGAGAGCACCCATAGTGAGGACACTGGACATGGATAAGGGAGAGATACTAAGGGCAATTAATGATCGCCTACTAGATAATGACACTGCAATGGATGCCAATCAACAAGGCTGAGACTGTTGGAGTTAAGAATCAAACGTGGGACTGGCAGAGATGGACGTGAGAAAGTATGCATCCGTCGTATGTACAACCAGCGTGCTACAGGTGGACTTAGTACCTATGGATTTGCCCCGAGTGCAGTGAGGTCGATTCTGATTAACAATAACAATTAACAATAACACTCTGACGCTGGTCTGGCTTATCGTCACACTTTTGTACTGGAATTATTTAGGTAATTATTTACATTTCGGTAAGCCATGAAACAAGCGTCATTGCATGCAGCACAGCATAAAACGAAACCTAGTGTCAATACATAGAACCCAGCATCAGGCTCTCACCCTCCTAAGGCAAACGGCTGACAAGGGCCTCCTCTATTCTGAAGTGCTTTGCCGGTAACGCAATAACGCAATGCACACTGTTAAACTCGTTTATTTCTCCAGTTCACCATTTTTATATATTTAATTGTAACATGTTTTCTGCAGCTAAAAAAAATGTTGGTGAAATTAAATAGATCATTCTGCAGTGCACTGTTGTGTCGCAAGTTGGGTGAACATGAATTTTTTTTTTTTTGAGTTACAAAAACTATAGTGAGCTGCAAAATAGACTGGAATATACAGATCATGTGCGTGATTGGGAGAAACTTAAGGAAGAAGGTATATTAAAGTTATCTCTCTTTTCATGCCCACAACTCACTTATATTTTCTTAAAAGTCACCCGCTCTCTCCCCTTTCTCACTGAAAGATAGAAACAGAGAAAGGGGTTATGAAGTCACTTGAGACTCATTATGAGCTTTCAAAGTCACTTCATTCATAACCCTCCACTCTCAAAGGAGCATATGCCTTCAATAAAAACATGCCAAGTCCTCCTGTCACGTGCCATCATCTCAAGTTCTTTCCACGTTCTCCTCATCATTTTCACCTCTGTTTCCAGCTCTCTTCTCCATGTGCTTCTTGGTCTACCTCTGCCTCTCTTGCCCTGGGTGTTCCAGAACAAGGACTGCCTTGTAATGCTATCAACAGGTATCCTCAGTGTGTATCCTATCCATCGCCATCGTCTTTTTCTCATCTCTTGCTCCACTGGCACTTGTCAAGTTCTTGTCATCAGTTCCACGTTGGTAACCTTGTCATACCATTTTAATCTCTCTATTCTACGTAAGCATTCATTTATGAAAGTCTGTAGCTTTTTGGTTGTTGTCTTTGTAGTGCTCCATGTCTCAGAGCCATACAATAGGACTGACTTCACATTTGAGTTGAAGATTCTTATTCTCGTGTTGGATCCGATTTCTCTTGATCTCCATATACTTGTATTTCCCAATGCAATGAAAGCTCCTCTTGCTTTTTGTATTCTTATTTTGATATCACTGTCTGTCCCCCAACTTTGTCTATATTGCTGCTGTCAAAGATATGTGTACGATTCTACATCTTGTATTAGTGTTTCTTCAAGTTCAACCCTGTTATCATTACCTGCATTTATTCTCATTATTTTCAATTTGTCCTGCATCTGATTACGGTTATGGGACAGAATAGCCACGTCATTACCAAAATCCAGATCATCCAACTGCTTAGTCAGAGTCCACTGGATTCCATTTCTGCTGTGTGTTGTCGATGTTCTCATAACCCAGTCTATTGCTAGTAAGAAAAGAAATGGAAACAAGAGGCATCCCTGTCGCACACAACGGTTCTGTACGCTGTCCTTCATGAAGAACTCTGCATGTCATGTCTTCATATGTTTTCTTTATTAAAGTAATGATCTTCAGGGGAACTCCATAAAGCCTAATCAATTTCCAAAGTGATTCTCCGTCTACATTGTCAAATTCCTTTTCATATTCCACAAATCCGATGTACAGTGGTGAATTCCATTCCAGACTTTGTTCAACTATTATTCTCAAAGTGGCTATTTGGTCTGTACAGGGTCTGTTTTGTCGAAAACCTGCTTGTTCGTCTCTCAGTTTCTTGTCTATGGACTCTTTTAATCTCTCAAGGATAATCCCACTTAATACTTTTCCTGGCACTGATAGTAACATTATTCCTCTATAAGTTGTGCACTCTTGTAAATTTCCCATCTTAGGCAACTTAACTAGATATCCTTCTGCCACAGAGCAGTTTCATGGATGGATGATGGAGTGAGTGGAAGTAAGGGTCACTGAGGTTGTCAATACTGGTTAAGTTTAACTCAGCGATTGAGTTTATGTGTGACTTCATGTCAGTATGTTGTAACTTGGGACGTGCGCATGGAGAAAGCGTGTTTGGTGAACAAGTCTAGGTGGCCGAGAGAGTACCCGAATGTGACTAGAGAGAGTCTGTATTTGATAGCCCAGCTGTGCGCTTGAGGCTGTGATTTGTGGTCGAGCTGGGTGCTCGTATTATGTGAAAGCTGAGATAATGATATAGTGATTATGAATATAGGGATTATGTATGACATATTGTTGTATAGGCGAGAACACTGGTTAAAGGCCTATTCAAGGGCCTTTATTTCTCTTAGCAAACAGTCTGTGAGCCAAGACTGGCGTAATTTGTACATATTACATTCTATATTTGTCATGACTAACATGTGAACTAATATGCATTTATTGCCTTGTGAATATTAATATGTGAAAATTGCTAGTAGATGTCCAAGTCTTTTGAGACTGGCAACCTCAGCATATAGAATAATGATTTCATAAACCACCACTGCAACGGCTGGTGAATGCTTTATTACATGTTTCTTAAAGAGAACTAAAAAGCATAGGTAGTTCCAAGTTCCATATGGAGCAGGGAGGGAAAGATGAAAGAAATGATGTACATTCTAATTATAATATTTACATTTACAAACCAGTGTAAATGTCTATGTAAACACATTCACTTTAAAAATAATGAAAGTTTTCACGTTTTTCATCCCGTGTGGATGTAATTGAAAACATATTCAATCTATATTGTGAACATTTTTCAACCAGTGTAGATGTAAATGTTAACATATTTTATCTATACTTTTAACCTTTTCATTTGAAAGTAATGTACAGTAAATATGAAGCTGTTCAATTTAAATGTAAAGAAAGTTTTCTCTCGAGGAATTAAGCTCAATTCTCATCGAGGGTAAAATCTGAGTTAGATGGGATGGTGGAATAGGAAGAAGGGGACACATAACTATGAGTTGGGAAATTCAATACTCAGAGGGTATTTGGTTCTATTCTTTTACCATACTAGTTGGTGGTACCAGATGAGGGTACTATCTCTAGAAACAAGAAGGGTACAAGTGGCCTGCATTCGAAGCTAGATACCATCATCAGACGGGGCTTAAAAACGAGGGACCAACTTCATCGACACTCCCTGACACTTCTGATAACGTGCTGCGCCCTAAAAGCTTGACCAGCGACGAGCGGGATCAGCGATCCAGTCTACCAAGAAACAAAACATCAGAAGGAGCAGAACCGTCACTGACAGCTAAGTAAAACATAAAAGCTGCAAAGTGACATGCGTTAAAAACTACCAGTACATCACACCGTGATGATAATTTTTTGATAAATAATTATTCATTTTTAAAAACACTTGTTAATACCTAAGTGACTATTTAATCTGTTATTTGTAAATATACAAATTTAACGTCGATTTAGTCATTTTGAATGTACTGCATTTTTGTCTGTCAGTTTACTAAATACACTCTAAACAGAGCTATACCAGAATAATAAGAATTCCACTGAGTAAATCAGGGTAGGGGCTTGAGCGCGCAGAAACTAATCATTGCATAAATCTTCTTAAAAGGCGGCGGATCAGATATAAGTTAACATTTGCCCTGTCCGACGCAGCATTGTTCTCGTCTTCTGAAATATCTTATGAAATTCCCTTGAGATAGAAGCACGATTATCCTTATATCTACAGCTCTGACAAGAGTAATCTTGCGCGAAGGTAGATACCTTTGAAGACTAATATTAGATACTCTTGAGTCCATCCTTGAGCCTGTAAAACATATATAATCCATATGTGAAAATGCTCTCCTTGAGCAGCGCTTACTGCATGCCAGCTTACTTATAAGTGTGGACTTCAAAGTAATGATATTCCTCTCTGTGTGCGAGACTAGATACTCCGAAGGAAAACATGGGCATCCTATTTTCTATGTGCTGGCGAACCTGAGTAGAATGGTATATTTGGTGCCACTAGGCTCTGGCAAACGCTTAACCGGTGAGTAGTAAACCAGTACTGCACAATACTTGACGACGTCAGGCTGTCGTTATCGGGTTCATACTGTTGTAACTTGTATTTTAGTGATTGCCATCCGTTTAATGGGCTGTTGCGAAGTGGGTTATTAGTTGGCAGATAATGACACACGTATACTAATCTGCTTCCGTGTCGCGTGACAATTTAATTAATAGTAGGTAAAGCTTGACAGCTGCAGAGAGGTGAGGGACGTTAGTGCGCACGGACATGTGATAGTGATGCGCAAGAGAGATAGACAGATGGCACAGCTGAGTCCGTGAGTTCTTCACTAAGAAAACCACACACCCTGCTCTTCTTGTTTTCTCTGTCGACAGTATTACTCTTTTGCACACATTGTGTCACTCACAAATAGTAGGGTAAAGAAGTAAAGTTAGATTGAGGATTTGGTAGTCTGAACAGAACGAACAATCCTATCAAGTCTAACTCAATTTATTTCAACTAGAAAATGTAAATAAATCAATAAAGATTTTACAGCAAAAAATTATCACGAGAAAACAAACTCACAACAATTTCATAATTTTTTCATGAAGTAAAAATGTTACACAAATAGTGAAAAAAAATGATAAATGAATTGTGTTAGTAAAGTTCCCGACAGGCCTGATAATAACTTAGGCTTTCCTGGAAAATATGTGAAATACTGTTTGTGTGAAAAAATATGAATGTTTGTTTCTTTGTTCCTTCTGTGTGAATGTTGGAAAAAACTTATATCCTGGGGTTATCTTGGAAAAATAACGTAATCCAATGTTTTGAAATTAACTTCAGTGCTCGAATAAGATATCCACAAAAGGACACAGAATCTGAACACGATAATTAATCCAAGATTGGTGTAACGTATCCACAATTGATGAGGAGATGTCAACAGAAAACGAATTTGCTTCCAAAGGTGGGATGGAGGGTTATAATGGGTGGAGTATGGTAGGGTGAGGTTTGGTGTTGAGAATCTTTTAAATAATTGAAGTAATTGAAATGAAGTATTATGGTGACTGGTGGGCTAGGTAACCTCTTTTCAGCAATAAGAGACAAGACGTGGCAGGTTGCACTGCACATATCCGCACCGGAATTTATAGTCTGTAAGTTAAACTAGAGGGCACTTTGTTTGTTTAACTCAAGTCTCCCTATGCACAGTTTTACTTTACAAGACTAAGAAGTGCGTCTTTCTCTTTCAGTATGCTTATCACCAAGTGAAGTCTAAAACTAGTTTCTTTAAGAAAGAAGGAATTATTTTCGATTTACCTGCTACATTTTAAAAGTTCTCACGATATGCACCAGCAAAAGTATCGCCGCAAATTAGGTTGCATATTGAATGTCACGATTGCACTTGCTGTGGTTCCGAGCTCAAAAGTATTAACAATGGGACAGAAGACAGTCCATAAATATCTAGAAAGCCGTGTTGGACGCTGGCTCGACCGAAGCTTTATCTTAGTTCGGGTGGGAAAGGCAAGTGCGTGAGAAACAAAACTAAGGATAGACAGAAAATAAAGCAATATACAGGATGGACAGAAAGTTTCAAATAGACAAATTATCTTCAATCTGCGACATTCCGGAAAGGTGATTATGAGAGAGAATGTTACGTTATCTCCTTGGTTTGCTTGCTTCCAGCCGTCAGGCAGTAGCTCTGGAACTGAGACATATTCATATCACTCCTAGGTAACATTACAAAGCATAACATAAATTTATATTTAACATTTATGCGCCTGTAATGTACTTGTTTTATTTGTTAGACAAGTTCTTTTTTTATTCCTTCAATATGGGTTGTCCTTCTGTTCATTCCACAATACCAATTCTAAACATGCCGCTTACATAGAAGACATTTATCTTACATCAGAACATAACTCCTTTCAGTAAGATCAAAGTGTGTCCTCATCCAACTGAACACATGCGTTTCCTAAATGTAATCCCCGTTGTGGGGATGCACTATTCATTACATGTCATTACTTGAGTTTACATTAAAATCTCAGCAATAATTATATTACACCATTACGTTGAATGTGTTTCAGAGGTGTCGATATCAAAAGGAAAATAATAAATTCCTAAATTGAGCACACACATATGTAATGAACTTATGCTCCTTAGCTACTTCGTAACTTTACAAGTTATAAAACCCTTTCACTGGCTGGTGGTTAAAACTCTAGAACTGCCTTGTAAGTTGTATTTAACTATAAAATAAACATTCCATTTTTCCCTTCCGCCTAAGTAGTTCTCCCAAAAATTACTTTCTCCTGAATATTCAGGTGTTTAGCAAACATACGACATTATTAGGATTATGAACATAATTTGCATATATCTAATTCCCAAACTGAGTCAGCCTCTAGTTATATGATAACCCAATTATAACCACTAACAAACTAAGTGTCGCTTAACAAAGTAAATGTCTTTTAGCTTTGGCGTGACAGAATTACGATGACTTGGTTGTTCGCGTCACATCACTGAATTATTGGATAAGCGAGTTGTCCCAAAAAAATGTAAGTTACTGCTTGAAATTATATACTCGTTAATAACTAGGCATATAATATAGTGTCAGTGTAAGCTGATCCCAAGACACTAAGAAATAAAGTAGAATCCAATGGGTTGTTTTTTTTCGCACTAAGGTAATAATTCTCTGTTTACTCTTGTCATCGGGTTTCAACGTAGTGTGTCTAATGCTTAAAGCTTACAGCATATATAGCCAAACTCATAGCGCTGAACCATAACACCTCGCACACGACTTTTTGGCACGGTCAAGGGTAGCGAATCTTCAAGGAATTCACGTTTCCCTGATTTAATTAAACAATTTAGGTTTCTCGCAAGTACAGAGGCCTATAAGTTCCCCGTGGACGAACGAATTGTCGCTATGCATCTGTGGTCGTTGGTTTATGGTATTCTATCATTGTGGTGAAATTACAGTGATGCAACGTTAAAATTCCTCCATTTATAAAGATAATAGGTAAAATAACATGTAGGGATAAAAATATTGGTAAGATACACTGATACATTCTCGCCTACGCCAGCGTTTTCTAGCGCCATTGAAACTAACTAGTTTAGAACATGCAGATTAAACGACCTATCCTTTTAGACGGGGTGGAAACGGAGATAAAAGAAAAAAATGTGACGGTCTGAACACGTGTTTGAATCTAAAGTCTAGAAGACGCAATTTGTTGTTTTTTTTAAAGAAAAAAATTACGCCACTAGTTGACACAATGTAAGGAAATGGACAAAAAAACGACCTTAGCTCTTGTCAGAAACAGACATATCTTGGACGTTCTACGGTAAATAGTCGTTTTAGTTTGAATATAGCGGCAAACGCCGTGAACTAGGGCACAAAAACAAATTTCAAAACGAACCTTGAAAAAAGTAGGTTTTTTCTTAATAATAAGTTTAGGAGAATAAAAAAATAGCTAGTTTGATAGCCCATCTTTCCCTGATAAATAATATACTTTTAATTACACAGACGGACAGATAACACGGAAGATATTGACGAAAGACTGTATTGTTCAATACAGACTAGCAGACAGTTATTTGTGCATACTTCTCACAAAAATCACTTTTGACGCGACCTTGAGCCTAACGCAGTAAAACAAACTGCATGTAGACAGGGGGAAATAAAGGGAGGGTAGAAGCTAAAAATAACTTTGTCTCGAAATCGTATAAGTAAGTGGGGGAAAATTTGTGTAGTTTTTTGTAGTTTCGTCTAAAATCAAGTGTAATTTTGGGAAAAACCAAGTTGGGACGGACAGACCGACATACAAATATTACACACTAGACAGAAACTGGACCTAAATTTGACATGGTAGTTTAAATATTTGAACGTAGTGGGGAAGTCCGCTGATTGGACAGAAGCTTTCATATTGTAGAAAAAACAGTAGAGGCAATTGCCATTTTGTAGAAGACTGTCCAGATGCACAGTTCGTTAATGCTAGAAGAGTGATTTCCAGGAGATATTATATATTATCAGTGGGACGCCATAATCTAGCCAGCAGCTCAGCTGAGTTTTGCTAGTACAACGTAACTGTGTTTTCAATTTTGAATTGTGGTAAGGAGAAAAATTCATTAACCCTTTTATTTAACATTTAATATTTTGAGTGATTGATACTGCCATGTCATGAAATATGATTACGACAAGTGAGTGCTTATTCTAGGTCCCCAGCGACAGGCCAGGGCCTAGAGGCAAACAAATAATATAGGAAAACATATCCAAGACTATAGAAGACAGATCTATATTTGAGATCAGTGGGAACATATCACCCACCTTATTGGATGGAAAAGGAGCCTAATGAACATATTTCGGATGCAATGCAGTCATGGGAAACTGGTGCTATTTGATACCGCCTGGGTGAGATGTGCTTAGTCGGTCAGAGAGATCTGACCCGATCTTTGTAATTGTTTTTTTTTGCTTTGTTGTGTGTAAAATTGGTGCAGTAGGCAGTGTGTTGACACATGGCAAAAATTTTGGTTTCAGAGTATCTGGTCTGGCACTGCGCTAGTGCCAGATTCTTTGAAGAGGTCCAAGAGTGGATGCCTAAGAAGCCTATCATTTTACTCCAGCACTTGTGAGGAGTGGGCCACTTGCATTCCTTACTGCATCGTCACAGGCCAGATAAGTTGAATACCTGGCCTGCTGTGGATTCATCAAACTTTTCCACATTAAAATAACTAAACAAAATCTTGGTGTATAAAAACTATACTTCAGTTCAATATTTCAAAGACAATGACTCGTGTAAACAGAGATCGGGTATGATGACATCACCCCGACTAGAATCCAGTGCTAGTTTTCCAAAGACACTGTAGTTAGTGTTAATATTAACCAATGTAACCATATATCTATGTACAAAAATTTCATTTTGATTATGCAATATATATATATATATATGCACTTTTATTGATAAATACATATTGTTTCATATGTCCTGACCAGAAGAAAATTTGGTTCAGGACTAAATAAATTCAAAAAAATTATAAAATTTAACTTCTAAAGCCAGTGTTAGTTGATTTGATCATAGAGCTTATTATTATTATTAGAATTAGTGTTTACATGTGTGTGTCAGTGTATTTAATTACCTACACCTCACATTTCATTACCATAGACATTAAACGTAGCTAACATACATAATAGCAGAATAAGTCTGTTTGAGGTCATAAGTGGTAGCAGAAAGGCATTCTGTAACTCACATAAACTTTTATCTTCAGGAGCCTTCACAGCTGACCTCATCCAGTACACTAGGTAACATAGCAACCACACATTAACATCAAAAACCACTACAAATATTGGGTAGCTCTTGTCCGGGATTTAGGTTTATCAAAGATATTAGGGTCTCCTGGTCCGGGAATTAAACTATTGGGGGCATAAGTTGTATAAATTTAACAGTGTCCCTAAAATTAAAAGTGGAAAATAAAAGTTGATGAATCTTCACAGCCAGTGGTAATTAATTAATTAGTATATTACCTTAGTAATTAGATTTTGTAATTTACCTTAGTCATTCTTAAATTGGGTGATATAGTATGGCAGATCTAGCCAAATTCAGATCGGCTGCTGTGCTGACGGCTAAGGAGATGAACATGGATGGTCAGGTTTTAATTCAATATGTGACGTCAGAATGTGACAAGTATATTGAAAGGGAGATAAGAGGTTAGCTGAAGAGAAGAGGTTACAAATTGAGGCTGACAAAGAACTTAAAAGGCTGCAGATTGAGGCTGACAAAGAGGCTAAGGCATTAGAGGCAGATAGGGAGATTAAAAGGCTCCAATTAGAAGAAAAAAGGCTGAAAGGGAAGCAGAGGAAAGAAGATTAGCTACAGAAAGAGAGGAAAAGAGATTGACTGCCGAAAGGGAAGCAGAAGATATGAGATTGCAAAGGGAGCACGAGTTACGACTAAGGGAGTTGGAACTACAAGGCCATGCTCCTGAAATTGGTGCCAGCCCCTTTTCCTCAGATGCCACGCCTAGTCAGGGAGCCTCAACCTCAGCTATTGGGTTTCATTTAGACCATTTTGTTGAGAAAGACGATGACATAGAGGGGTACCTAAGTAGATTTGAACTATTGGCTACTACGTATGGGTAGGAGAGAGAGAGGTGGAGTCTTAAGTTATCCCAGGGGCTTAGAGGTACTTCTTATGAAGTTTTTGCTAAAATGAATAGAGACGACCAAGACAATTATGACATGCTAAAGCAGGCTCTGTTATTGAGATATGAAAAGAATGGTGAATTTTATCGTAAAAAGTTTAGAAATGCCAAACTTTTGTCTGGGGAGACATACCACCAATTCTCTGCCAGACTGGAAACCTATTTGGAGAAATGGACGGCTCTGGGGAAGACCCAAGATCTCAAAGAAATGATCATGATAGAGCAATTAAGAGAGTCCATGGCTCCAGACCTGAGAAAATTTCTCATGGAACAAGGTGCAGAGAGGTTGGGGGAGGTTTTGAATGTCGCTGAGAGGTATCAAGCAGCCCAGGCAGAGGTAGTTGGCTCTAAAAAGAAACATATAGAAAATTTTAAAGCCCCACAGCACTTTAATAAATTTGATACCAGAGAACAAGGTAATAAAGGTAGGACAAACTTTGATAGGCCACGAAATGATTATCGTGATAGAAACTCACAGTTCAATGACCAAAAAATATAATGAAAGAAAACCTTTTAACCAAGGAAAGAGGTGGTGCAAATGGTGTAAGAAGGACAACCATAACACCGAATTTTGTAAAAGGAAACCTTCAAACATTGCTGCAATGAAATCGGGGAACCAGAGATTAAAGGTTAATCCTAATGGACAGCAGGAACCTTATCACCCCCCAGTTTGTGAGGATGTTATTTGTAATGGGGTCACCATAAGGTGCCTATATGATACAGGTTTGGATTATGATTCAGTTGTGAAGGCTAGCCTAGTGGACCCAAGTCAGTATACCACCGAAACAGTGGAAATACAAGGGGCGACTAAGGACATACCACTCATGACACTTCCCATCGCAAGGATAACGGTGAAAACTCGCTATGTGGAAGGAGAAATCAGAGCAGCAGTGATAGATGAACCAATCTACCCTCTGATATTGGGGTGTAGATACGTCTTCTTGGGGAATCCCGAGAGACCTGTGATCATGGCGACAGTGCAGACCAGGTCACAGTCAAAGGAGGAAGAAGGTGAACCTATAAATGCTCATCCAGAAGAGATGAGGAAGGCGCAGGCTGAGGATAGGACACTCAAGCCATGTTTTAAAAATTGCCCAAATGCCACACACCTCCAAGCAAGAGAGAGTATATTATGAAGAACAAAGTGCTATACAGGAAGGCCGGATCTGGAACAAATGGTCACAACCAGCTGGTTCTTCCCACTTCATATAGGGAGAAAGTGATGGAACTAGGGCATGCGATTCCCTTCAGTGGTCACATGGGGATCAGCGCCACAGGACAGCGTATAGCTTGTCATTACTTCTGGCCAGGGATAACGGAAGATATAAAAAGATATGTCAAATCCTGTCCAGAATGTCAAAGGGTAGCTCCAAAGCATTGGACTGCTCCTGCAACTCTAGGGGAAATGCCCATAGTGGGAACACCTTTTGAGAGGGTTGCAGTGGATATTGTGGGACCTCTCACTCGGACCAAGAGGAGGAACAGTTACATCCTTACTCTGGTGGACACTTGTTCTATGTGGGGAGAGGCGGTAGCCCTGCCATCAATTGATTCGAAACATGTGGCAGAAGCACTACTTACAATATTCACAAGATTAGGATTCCCGCATCAAATCTTGACTGATAATGGCTCACAGTTCAAGGGGAAACTAACGGAAGAAGTTTTTAAGTTATTTCAAGCCAGATACTTTCATTGTAGTCCGTACCATCCACAAGGGAACGGCCAGGTAGAGAGGTTCAATGGGACCCTCATTTCTATCCTGCGGAAGCTGGCACACGAGAAACCTGATATGTGGGATCAATTTTTGCCCGCTGCGTTGTTTGCATATCAGGAAGTACCACATAGTTCAACCGGGATGGCACCCGCAACCCTGTTATTTGGGAGGCCAATAAAAAGTCCATTAGAAGCATTATTAAGGACCTGGACAGATGAGAAGGCAGAAGAGACTGTTACCTCATCATATCAATATGTGAACGAGCTGACCACTCGTCTGAAAGCTGGATGGAAACTGGCAAATGATAATTTGAGACAAGCCAGGAAGAAACATGCAGCTTATTTTAATAGGAAAGCAAAGGACAGAGAATTAGCTGTGGGAGAGAAAGTGCTTCTTCTACTACCCGGCAGCCAGAATAAGTTGCAAATTGGATGGCAAGGTCCATATACGGTTCTAGAAAAGGTGTCTAGAACAAACTATAAAATTGACAAAAAGGGGAAGGAGAAAATATATCATGTGAACCTTTTAAAGAAGTATCTGGACAGACCAATCCAGGAAGGCACCCCCTTACTGACCTTGGCTATCGCAACTGAAATGAAAAAGGAACCACTCACGTCACATGAATACCCATTACACTCCTGTGAGACAGCCGCACAGGTAAAAGTCAGTAAGCTCTTGACTAAAAATCAGAGGGAGAGAGTTCAACAGGTTCTGGAGGAACATACGGATGTATTAACAGATAAACCAGGACATACAAATTTGCTACAGTATGACATGAAGCTGGTAGACTCAAACCCAATCTGTATGAGAGCCTATTCTGTTCCGTTCGCTAAGGAGAAGGCATTGAAAGAGGAGATAGATTATTTGTTGAACGAAGGGATTATTTCTCACAGTGAATCTTCTTTTAGCTCCAGTGTAGTTTTGTTGAGGAAACCGTCTGGGGAACATAGACTGTGCATAGATTACAGGAAACTGAATGCTGTCACAGAAGGTCAAGTGGATCCATTACCGGACACAAAACAGTTATTTGCCAGATTGAACAAGGCAAAATACTTTTCGAAGGTGGATCTTAGCAAAGGCTATTACCAGATTCCAGTGAAGCCTGAAGTTAGACCTTATTTAGCTTTTAGCACCTCGGAAGGACATTATGAATTCAACATGCTACCATTCGGATTGAAAAATGCTCCGAGTGTATTTTCTAGGATGATGCGCAAATTGTTGGATCCCTTGAATAATCCATGTATCACGAATTTCATGGATGATATTCTCATCGCCACAGAAACATTTGAAGAACACATTAACTCTCTGAATATGTTATTTGATAGGCTCAGAGAAGCGAACTTAACTGCTAGACCAACAAAATGTTGTATTGGATGCAAAGAGTTGGAATTCTTGGGACATACTGTATATCAGGGTAACATGACCCCTGACCCCAAGAACTTGGAAAAACTGCAGAGAGCACCTAGACCACAAACAAAAAAAGACGTGCGATCATTCGTGTCGTTATGTGGGTTTTACCAAAAATATATCAAAAATTTTAACTCTATATGTGCTCCTCTGACTGATCTGACTCGCAAGGGAAATCCAGATAAAATTGTTTGGTCAGCGCAATGTGAATTGGCATTTCAAGAGTTAAAGGAAAAACTCACTAGCAAGCCTATTCTCAAATTCCCTGATTTGACTCAGGACTTTGTGGTGAGAACAGACGCAAGCAATGTAGGCCTGGGGGCTACTTTGTTGCAAAGGTCCTCTTCACCCAATGGGGAACTGAACCCAGTCGCTTATGCAAGCCGCAAGTTGAACAAAGTGGAACAAGGATATTCCACAAGCGAAAAAGAATGTTTAGCGTTAATCTGGGCAATAAAAAAGTTCCAAATCTATCTGTATGGTGGGACTTTTGTGGTCACAACAGATCACCAGCCTCTCGTGTTCTTATCTCAGGCCAAGCATGAAAATGCAAGATTGTTAAGATGGTCTTTATTGTTGCAACCATATCAGTTTAATATTGCATATATCCCGGGGTCACAGAATGTCGGTGCAGATTTCCTCAGTAGGCACCCCTGTGATCAAAATTAGAGTAGTTGGCAGGCGTGAGGAGTTAATTTTATCTATGCGTATCACTGGTTTTAGAACTTGCATTAGTGCATGTTCTCAAGTGGGGAGATGTGTGGTGAAATTACAGTGATGCAACGTTAAAATTCCTCCATTTATAAAGATAATAGGTAAAATAACATGTAGGGATAAAAATATTGGTAAGATACACTGATACATTCTCGCCTACGCCAGCGTTTTCTAGCGCCATTGAAACTAACTAGTTAGAACATGCAGACTAAACGACCTATCCTTTTAGACGGGGTGGAAATGGAGATAAAAGAAAAAAAATGTGACGGTCTGAACACGTGTTTGAATCTAAAGTCTAGAAGATGCAATTTGTAGTTTTTTTAAAGAAATAAATTACGCCACTAGTTGACACAATGTAAGGAAATGGACAAAAAACGACCTTAGCTCTTGTCAGAAACAGACATATCTTGGACGTTCTACGGTAAATAGTCGTTTTAGTTTGAATATAGCGGCAAACGCCGTGAACTAGGGCACAAAAACAAATTTCAAAACGAACCTTGAAAAAAGTAGGTTTTTTCTTAATAATAAGTTTAGGAGAATAAAAAATAACTAGTTTGCTGCCCATCTTTCCCTGATAAATAATATACTTTTAATTACACAGACGGACAGATAACACGGAAGATATTGACGAAAGACTGTATTGTTCAATACAGACTAGCAGACAGTTATTTGTGCATACTTCTCACAAAATTCACTTTTGTCGCGACCTTGAGCCTAACGCAGTAAAACAAACTGCATGTAGACAGGGGGAAATAAAGGGAGGGTAGAAGCTAAACATAACTTTGTCTCGAAATCGTATAAGTAAGTGGGGAAAAATTTGTGTAGTTTTTTTGTAGTTTCGTCTAGAAACAAGTGTAATTTTGGGAAAAACCAAGTTAGGACGGACAGACCGACATACAAATATTACACACTAGACTGAAACTGGACCTAAATTTGACATTGTAGTTTAAATATTTGAATGGTAGTGGGGAAGTCCGCTGATTGGACAGAAGCTTTCATATTGTAGAAAAAACAGTAGAGGCAATTGCCATTTTGTAGAAGACTGTCCAGATGCACAGTTCGTTAATGCTAGAAGAGTGATTTCCAGGAGATATTATATATTATCAGTGGGACGCCATAATCTAGCCAGCAGCTCAGCTGAGTTTTGCTAGTACAACGTAACTGTGTTTTCAATTTTGAATTGGGGTAAGGAGAAAAATTCATTAACCCTTTTATTTCACATTTAATATTTTGAGTGATTGATACTGCCATGTCATGAAAAATGATTACGACAAGTGAGTGCTTATTCTAGGTCCCCAGCGACAGGCCAGGGCCTAGAGGAAAACAAATAATATAGGAAAACATATCCAAGACTATAGAAGACAGATCTACTATATTTGAGATCAGTGGGAACATATCACCCACCTTATTGGATGGAAAAGGAGCCTAATGAACATATTTTGGATGCAATGCAGTCATGGGAAACTGGTGCTATTTGATACCGCCTGGGTGAGATGTGCTTAGTCGGTCAGAGAGATCTGACCCGATCTTTGTAATTGTTTTTTTTTTGCTTTGTTATGTGTAAAATTGGTGCAGTAGGCAGTGTGTTGACACATGGCAAAAATTTTGGTTTCAGAGTTTCTGGTCTGGCACTGCGCTAGTGCCAGATGCTTTGAAGAGGTCCAAGAGTGGATGCCTAAGAAGCCTATCATTTTACTCCAGCACTTGTGAGGAGTGGGCCACTTGGATTCTTTACTGCATCGTCACAGGCCAGATAAGTTGAATACCTGGCCTGCTGTGGATTCATCAAACTTTTCCACATTAAAATAACTAAACAAAATCCTGGTGTATAAAAACTATACTTCAGTTCAATATTTCAAAGACAATGACTCGTGTAAACAGAGATCGGGTATGATGACATCACCCCGACTAGACATCCAGTGCTAGTTTTCCAAAGACACTGTAGTTAGTGTTAATATTAACCAATGTAACCATATATCTATGTACAAAAATTTCATTTTGATTATGCAATATATATATGCACTTTTATTGATAAATACATATTGTTTCATATGTCCTGACCAGAAGAAAATTTGGTTCAGGACTAAATAAATTCAAAAAAATTATAAAATTTAACTTCTAAAGCCAGTGTTAGTTGATTTGATCATAGAGTTTATTATTATTATTAGAATGAGTGTTTACATGTGTGTGTCAGTGTATTTAATTACCTACGCCTCACATTTCATTACCCTAGACATTAAACGTAGCTAACATACATAATAGCAGAATAAGTCTGTTTGAGGTCATAAGTGGTAGCAGAAAGGCATTCTGTAACTCACATAAACTTTTATCTTCAGGAACCTTCACAGCTGACCTCATCCAGTACACTAGGTAACATAGCTTACTTACTTACTTACTTAGTCGTTCCCCTTCTACCGTGAGGTGTAGAGGTTTGGAAGAGAGAGCGCCAGACTATCCTATCGGCTGTCTTCCTCCTGGCCTGGTTCCATTCTAGTCCTCGATCCTTCAAAGATTGTCTAATGTTGTCCTCCCAGCGGACTCTGGGTCGTCCTCGGGGTCTGGATCGTTGGCTCTTTGTTTCCCATGCTTGTCGTGGTATCCGATCTTCTCCCATTCTGCAGACATGGCCAAACCATCTTAATTGGGACTGTTCTACTTGGGTCTGCAGGGGGTAGGATTTAAGGCCTTGGCGTATCGTCTGGTTGCGTACCATGTCTCTTCTTGTTACTTCAACCACCTTCCTCAGATACCTCATTTCTGAGGTTTGGATCTGGCTTTTATGGGTTGTAGTCATTGCCCATGACTCGCATCCATATGTCAAGACTGGGACATAGGTGGAGCGGTATACAGCCATCTTCGTTTTCTTACCAACCTCTCTCTTGCTGAGGAATCCTCGATTTATGGCCTGAAAAAGTCTTCCAGCTGCTGCTTTTCGAGTGGCTAACTCTTCTTTGATGCCTCCCTTTCGGTCTATAATAGCTCCGAGGTATTTAAAGTGGTCGACCTGCTCCAGGACCTGTTCTCCCAGCTTAATCTGATGTTTTCTTTCTTCTCGTGATATCACCATGGATTTTGTTTTAGAGCTGCTTATGACCATCCCTCTCTTCTCCAGCTCTTCCTTCCAGACTTGCAGGTTGGATTGGAGATGTGCCTCTGATTTAGCAATCAGGCAACATCATCAGCAAATGCCAGCTCCGAAATATAGACCTGTCTCATCTTCCAGTACCCCACTGAATACTTTCTTGTTCTCTCCTTACATGCCTTGATGACATCGTCCATAAGGAGTATGAAGAGGTAAGGTGATAGGATATCACCTTGTCTTACACCAGTGGTGGTCCTGAACTCTTCTGACTTATGGTTTGCTGTCCTCACATAATTTCTGCAAGATTTGTAGAAGCTCTGTATAGCATGAATCAGAGGTGCTGGAATATTCTTCCTTGCCAAACAGTCCCAAAGTTTGCTCCAGGGGACCCTGTCAAACGCCTTTTCCAGATCTATGAAACAAAGATGCATCTCACTCTTATACTCAAGGGCCTTTTCACTCAGCTGTCTGAGTGTGAAGATTAGGTCTTGAGTACTTCGGTTTGCTCGGAATCCGCACTGGACCTCATCCAATTGTGGCTCAGCTAGGCGTCGGAGTCTCTGCTCTAGGATTCTAGAGTAGATTTTACCAGGGACACTGAGAAGGGATATGCCTCTATGGTTTCCACACTGTCGATTGTCACCCTTTTTGAGAATTGGTGTTATGATGGCAATCTCCCAATCCTTTGGTATTGTCTTGTTGTACCACGCTGCCTGTAAAACCCTTAAGAGTAATAGGTCGCCTGATGCTCCCATGAACTTAACCATTTCTGGTGTTATACCATCATGCCCTGCTGCTTTGCCCGTCTTGATTTTCTCCAGTGCTGCCTTCAGTTCTTCCATCTTTATGTCATCTTCACCATCATTGGTTTTCTCTTCTGTGCTAGTGTTTATCATTTCTGATGCTTCACCATGCTCACCATCCAGGAGTTCTGAGAAATATTCTTTCCATCTTCCCATTACTTCCTTCGGGGCAGTAAGCAATTTGCCTTGCTTGTCCTTTATAAATTTGAGAGGGCATTGTTTTTCCTTCCTCGTGTTCTTTAGGGTCTTATAGAACAATTTCTGGTTTTCTTGTGCATCTTTTTCTAGCTTTTCTCCAAATTCTTCCCAGGACTTCTGTTTTGCTGCTAGCACTTTATTTTTTGCTTCTGTTCTGAGTGTCACATATTCTCTATATTTTTCCATTTGTCCTGTTGTGTTTTTAGCTCCTAAGTATTGTTTCCATGCCATTTTCTTCTCTCTTATTTTCTCTTTGACTTCCTCTGTCCACCAAGGTGTCCTCTTTCTCTTGTTCCCAAGTCGGACTTCACCGCATGCTTCTGCAGCAGCTGTCTTTATGATATCCTTGAATTTAATCCAGAGGGTTTCCAAGTCATCAGGTTGTTCTTCTGTGTTTCTCACCGCTGCAGAAATAAGCCCCTGATATCTGGTCTTAATTTCTGGCTCTCTCAGCTTGTAGGTCCTAATGGTCATTTCTCCTGCTCGTTTACTTGGTTTCTTGCGTGATGTTGGGCAGTTCCTAGGCTGAGCAACTCTTTCAGTTGTTCTTTTGATTGTTAGCAGGTAGTGATCACTTCCAATCTCTGGCCCCCTCCAGACTCTAGCATCTCGGACATATTTGAATGAGCTTCTCCGAACAATGGCATAGTCGATCACTGACTTCTCATTCTTTGTTGGTTCACATCTAGTGTATGCATGTATGCGCTTATGGGTTAACTTTGTGTTTGTAATGATCAGATTCTGCTCACTGCAGAATCTAAGGAGTCGCTTTCCATTGTCATTGAGAGTATCTTCTCCATATCTTCCGATAACTCCACCCCATCTAGCATGGTCGTTTCCAACTCTGGCATTAAAATCTCCGAGCATGATAACTTCATCTAGGCAGTCATCCACTGTCCTTTGAAGCAGCTCGAAGAATTCCTCCTTGACCTCTGCTCTCTCATCCTCATTTGGCCCATACACTATGACCAGGTTGACTATGGTTTCTCCTTCTTTTAGTTTAACAACCATAATGCGCTCCGAGACAAAATTCCATCCCTTGATACTATCTTTTTGATTTTGGGCCACAATGCAACCCACGCCCCCTTTAGCTCTTTCAGACATGGGTACACCACTGTAGAGCAGCGTGTTGCCATCGAGATCCATAACTCCTTGTCCTTTTTTCTTTGTTTCCGTTATAGCCAGGATTTCTAATTTTGCTTTCCTCATCTCTTCCACCAGCTCCTCTTCCTTCCCATTTATACTTCTTGTGTTCCAAGTTCCATAAGTCGTAGTCCGTAGTCCATTCCAGTTCGTCGCCTTTAGAATCCGTCCGGTTTTCTCTCTTGTGTTGCTAGTAATCGTGATTTAAAGCAAACAGGTGATTGGCCTGTTGTGCCTTTGCATGGTGGAGGGGCTGCCTCCTTACGGCCTCCATGCAGGCTGCCCTCCTCCTTTTTCATCCGGGCTTGGGACCGGCATTGGCGGAGTTGGTAACATAGCAACCACACATTAACATCAAAAACCACTACAATCATGACGGTCATTGACTCGAGTGGGCGTCAACGTTCCCGGAGAAGTTTCTCTAAGAATTTTAATGAGTAGCAGACGGAAATCAAAGAGGACGGCTGCCAGTTGGCAGTCTGAGCTGAAACAGACCAGCAAACAAGCAGAAAGACCCACGATACGAGAAATGAAAGGACAGAGGTCGCAGAGCGGGCGAGAATAGAAAATTTTTAAGGGGCTGGCCCTCACAAATTACGAAGAAATGACTAGAGAGCATTTGTACGGTTGGAAAGTCTTAATTAATTGCCAAACCGCGACATATGCCCTCCGTTCAAGTACGTGATCCATTGATTAAGGGAAGTAATTAGATTGCCCACATTCGTCCACTTATGTCCGTGAAGTACCCTATTCTCATTTATATCTCTCCCTAAATCTATCTTATCTTCCAGCTTACTGATTTGAGTGTCTACAAATGTTCCCTTCTTTCCTCTGTCTATCATTCTATGTGTGAATGGGGGGTGAAGTGTTCTTGGGTGAAGTTCCCGTAACGCCTGCGGCTGACACAGCCGGGGCAAATCCTTGGCCAGTGAATTAGTAATCAAACGGTTGAGTGGCTTCGTGCCTTGGGTCTGCACGGTATGTTTATATTTCACACTCCCGTACCTGTCTGACCGGAAATGCCTACGGCCTAACTGTCTGGCACTTTTCCGTCAGTCGACTGAGGGCTGACCGTGATGGGTGGAGCACTCAGCGAATCAGAAATTACGGTAAGAGGTTTTATTGCATCGGGCTGTTTCCAACAGTTAACCCAATATTGGAAAAATTGATATCAATTATGTCCGCCGCCATCCTTTTTACAGAAGAGGGGGTCTTCTCTGTTAATTTGACTACTTCCTGACTTCCCGCGTCCGGCTATGGTAGCAGGCGGCTTGCAGAGGATGGGGCGCGTATTTCTCACTTGCACTCTTCTCGCCTAATCCATGCTTGAATGAAATTCAGGATCAACCTTCAGACCTGAATAATTTGACCGAATTCTGTAGCTTCTTACTTCTATTGAAATAAGGGCTACAGCATGCAAAACCTTAACCCAATAAAAAATTTTAAAAATATATTTTAAACAGAGGCTTCTAATGCACTAAAAACCCAAAAATAATTTTTCAAGGAGTTTATAGCTTGCAGTAAAAATGTAACATCAAATTGAGAAAATTGAAATGTCTGGGGGTTGGGGGGAATGAGGTTTTAAGAGAGACAATCTTGTTGGAAAGAATACACCTAGATTATTTGCAGTTATCGCCCATTTTTGTAATGTTTTTATTCAAACAAACAATACATTAATATTAATTTCAATTTTATTAATTTTATTATTTTTACGACTGATTATAGTATTGTCATGGGGAGTACACAACTATGCTAATTTTCAGAGCTATTGCTCATTTGGAAGTGATTCAAAAATCGATTGCAAGATTTGAAGTTGACAACAGGATGATATTTAAAGAAAAGCCTGTAAAAATCGCTGACTTTAACAACAACAATCGTCAGCTTTACAAAATTCCACCAATTATATCAGTAAAATAAACCAGCTACAACATGTGGTAAAATTTCATACACTCATAGTAATTGTAACTTCAATGTATGTTTGCTGTGGAGAAAAAAAGCGCTGTTCACATATACTCCAAAAGGGTCGAGTTTAGTGTAGTGGGTCCCAAAGATACAGAAAAAAGCGGCCACTAGACATTTCAAAATCGGGTATGACCACCGTTTGCAGCAAGGCATTCAAGACAGCGTATACGCATCGAGTCCACAAGGGTCCGAAGAGTATCCTGAGAAACAGCTTGCCATTCCTGAAGCAGAAATGCAGTCAGCTGTGCAACATCCATTGGCAGGGGGAGATTTGTTGACAATCTTCGACCAAGGACATCCCAGAAGTGCTCAATCGGAGAGAGGTCAGGTGAATGAGCTGGCCACGCCATCCTGATGATCCCATGTTGCTGAATAAACTCATTCACCACACGAGCTCGATGGGGTCGAGCGTTATCATCTTGGAGGATGGCATTACCACCTATGGCCTCCAGAGCAGGCTGAACAATTGGTCTCAAGATTTCGTTCTGGTATCTTGGGCTGGTCAAGTTGCCTTGGATGATGTAGAGTGGGGTCCTGCCGTGTCTGTAGAAGCCTCCCCAGGCCATGACAGAACCCCTACCATAACGATCCACCTCTCGAATTGTGTCATCAGTAAATCGCTCTCCTGGTCGTCTCCAAACTCGGATCCTGCCATCATTGAATGACACAGTGAAGCGAGATTCATCAGTGAAGAGAACTTGACTCCATTGTTGCCTTGTCCATCGGATGTGCTCGCGACACCAAGCAACACGGGCTCTGCGATGAGCAGGAGTAAGAGGGATTCTGACTGCAGGACGTCGAGCAGCCAGTCCAAATTAATGTAAACGTCTGCTAATGGTGCTTTGACTGACATTAACGTTTACAGTTTGTCTCAGCTGACATCTTAGAGTGGAACAAGTCACTGTTCGATGACGCAAGTGTGGTAAAGTGGGATGTTATCAATATTTATAGGGGACTTAGTGTACTGACTGAGATCAGCTGTGAAGGTATCTGTATCTAATAAGTGTGGTGTATTACAGATAACCTTACTTGCTACCACATTTAGACCTCAGCCAGACTTATTCTGGGCTATTGTGATGACTACGTTGAATGTCTAGGGTTATGATGATGATCTGCCATCAATGGTACCTATACCTTGTAGCGGTATGGCAGCTTGCGTACCCTGACAATCCCCAGAGCTATGCCAGTGGGAGTTTTACTCCTGGTAGGTTCAACCAAGCTGGACTGGTCTGTGTGGGTAGGGGTCAGACAAAAGCTGGTACCCTGGTTTCCAGGTTGGGGGTTTTAGCATAGGGCTGACACCCCTGTCTATGTAAAAAAAATAATGAAGTTACGGAAACAACATCAAATGAACAAACTTTGCTGCGGGATGGACATTCGGAGTCTGTGGCTCGTATGACTGTCAGTGGTGAAAGCCGAAAGGAAGCCACTGACATGAAAACGGATGTCCTGACCGCAAAACAGGATACAAGAATAGGATTTTGGAATGTCAGGACAATGTACGAGGCAGGTAAACTAAGACAGGTCACGGCAGAAATGAGAAACTATAGGTTACACATTCTAGGGATAAGCGAGAGCAGATGGACAGGGGCAGGAAAAGTTAAAACAGCAACAGAAGAAACAGTACTTTACTCTGGAAGAGAGGATGGACAGCACAGTGAAGGCGTAGCCATTATTCTACAGAAAGGGATAGAAAGGACATTACTGGAATGGAAACCCATCAACAACAGACTGATACGATTGAGATTGAAAGGGAGATTCACCAACACTACAATAATACAATGCTACGCACCAACGAATGATAGCGATGAGGAGGTCAAGGATGAATTCTATCAACAACTGCAGAAAGAAATGGAAGACACACCTAGATATGATCTTGTTATAGTAATGGGAGACCTCAATGCGAAAGTTGGTACACACAATACATATAATGAAAGAACAATGGGGAAATGCGGCAGCGGAACAGCAAACGAAAATGGGGATAAGCTAATAAGTTTCTGTAGCATTAACAACCTGGTCATTGGAGGAACACTTTTCCCACATAAGGAAATTCACAACTTAACATGGGAATCACCAAATGGTCGGGACAGAAACCAGATAGACCACATCATGGTTAACGGTAGATGGAGACATGCATTACAAGATGTGAAGGTAAGAAGAGGTGCAGATGTGGGAAGTGATCACCATTTAGTAGTAGCAAAACTGAAAGTGAAACTAAGAAGGGCTGGACCAACTGTAACTACACAGAAAAGGTTTGACATCAGCAAATTGAAGGACCCCCTTACCAGAAAAGCTTTTGCGGCCGACATTAAGAAACGATATCAATTTGCCAAAAGCCAGGAAAAGACATTGACTGATGATATAGACCAGAATTTCAACACCATTTCAACAGTATATAAGGAAAGTAGCAAATCATGCTTAGGATTCCAGGAAAGGAAGAAGCAAGACTGGATAAAAACCAGAAACACTAAACACCATAAAGATGAGAAAGGAAATGAAAAGAAAGAAAACAGAAGCGAAGTCCCCCAGGTTAAAGCAACTATATAGCGAACAGTACAGCCAGCTGGACAGGGAAGTTAAACGCCAAACCCGAGCCAACAAAAGGAATTTCCTAGACGATCTTGCAAAACAGGCAGAAGAGGCAGCACTGAGAAATGAACAAAGCACAGTATACAAAATAACTAAATTCATCAGCGGAAAACAAGGTGCAAACAATATTACATTAGTAAGAGATAAGAAAGGAAATCTCATCAAGACAGCAGAGGGACAGGAAACAAGATGGGCAGAGCACTTCAGAGAAACTCTGAACAAGGAAATACCAGAGACACAATTGAATGTTCCTGAGGCTGAAAACGATCTAGATGTAAATACAGACATTCCACGAAAAGAAGAAATCATCACAGCAATCAAAGGGTTAAAGAACGGTAAAGCTCCGGGCCATGATAACTTAAATGCAGAGCTATTTAAGACAGACCCTGAGCTAGCAGCAGAACTATTAGAACCACTATTTGCACAAGTGTGGAAAACGGGACAACACCATCAGAGTGGAACAAAGGAATAATTGTCAAATTGCCCAAAAAGGGAGATCTTGCAGACTGCAATAATTGGAGAGGAATCACTCTTCTCTCAGTTCCCAGCAAAATACTAGGCAGGATAATTATACAGAGAATTTCAAAGGCAGTAGACTACAAACTGAGGAAAGAACAAGCAGGATTTAGAAAGAACAGAAGATGTGTAGACCATATATTCACTCTCAGGAACATTATAGAGCAGTGCTCAGAATGGCAAAGACAGCTTTACATAAATTTTGTTGATTTTGAAAAGGCTTTTGACAGCATACATAGGGACAGTTTATGGAAAATACTGAGGGCTTATGGAATTCCAAGCTGCATAGTGACAATCATAAAAAGCCTCTATGCCAACTTTACGTGTAGTGTTGGGCAGAGCAACCTAACCTTCGAGGTGAAGACAGGAGTACGACAGGGATGCCCCTTATCAACCACTCTTTTTTTAACAGTCATAGACTGGGTGATGCGCCAGACAACAGAGGGCAGTCCAAGAGGAATAAGATGGACTACATTTTCTACATTGGAAGATCTGGAATATGCAGACGACATTGCACTGCTGGCACATTCACATCAACACATCCAGGAAAAAACGGATAGACTTAATAAATTTAGCCAGCAGGTGGGCTTGAACATCAATTTAAAGAAGTCTGAGGTCATGACGCTCAATGTGAACAACCCTGAGCCCATATCAGTAAGGAATCAGCAATTGGTACAGACAGATACCTTCACATACCTAGGAAGCATAGTAACACCAGACGGTGGGGCAGGCAAAGACATCAACATCAGAATGAATAAGGCAAGAACAGCCTTCTTTAGCCTAAATAACATCTGAAAGTCCTCCCAATACAGCACAAGCACAAAATTAAGATTATACCAGAGTTGCGTGCTTTCTGTGCTTCTCTATGGTGCGGAATGCTGGAGAGTCACAGAGAAGGAAATGTCAAAATTGTCCTCTTTTCACACAACATGCCTAAGAAAAATTCACCGCATCTTTTGGCCGAATACCATCACCAACCAAGATCTGCTTACTCGTAGCAAGCAAGAGGACATGCACACCATCATAGCTGGCAGACGCTGGAGCTGGGTTGGCCATGTCCTCAGAAGAGACCCCGATGCCATCACAAGAACAGCTATGCTTTGGACCCCTGAAGGAAAGCGAAAGAGAGGCCGACCAAAAACAACTTGGCGGAGGACTGTGGAGGCTGAGATGCAAAGAATGAACCAGAGTTGGGGCACTGTACGAAGGATGGCCACCGACCGTGCAAAGTGGAATCAATTTGTTGTTGCCCTACAAGACGCCACTAGGCGTGATGGCCACTGACTGCTCTGACGGTCGGTGGTTAAGGATCGAAGAAGAAGAAGAAGAATGATGATGAAGTGTATGTCACAACAACAACAGACAGATAAACACTTTAATTTAATCCACAATAATTGACAACACTGTGACACTCACACACATAAAACACTCTATAAGACTATCTTAAATGAGTCAAGTGTTAACTTTTAAAAATATATGTATTAATTCCTTCAAATATTAGATATCCTGATTCAACTACAAAGTGAATCAGGAATCACAATCAAATGTAATCACAAGTTGTATGTACACAATTTATAGATAGAATCTTTGTATTGACATATATTATTATTGCAATATGTGTGTAAGTTGTGCTGTAGTACTATGAGGTAATACTGGCTTTTCAAGCTAGATGGTGGTTTGTCATCATGACTTCAAGTGTTTGTTTCTGGTGGAAATAATATTGGAAAGGTTCACAGTTTCTTTTTATTTGAAACAATTAAATGTCCCTCTTGATTTTAGGTAAAGTCACTTTTAGAGGGGGTATACACAAGATTGAGCTGCTCTGGCCACGAACTCTTAACTTCTGTGTGGGCGGCAGGAAACAGTCTCCACTGCTCGCTTGCTTCACCGTGTTCTTGAGAACCAACACTGGTCGATATATTGACCAAGGAGTCTGCTACCAGCCTCTGGATTCAGCAAAACTCAGACCAGGTGCTGCTTTAATATGTTAGTACCAAGGTCCCTGAAACAAGAAGGTTGTACCTCCTACTTCAGAACTAATTTATAATCCATTTCCACACTGAAGCACAATACATAACAAACACAGAGTTCAGCGCGGTAGGCCAACTGCTAGCTTCTCATGTAACAGTATACACCAGTATTCCTCTCCTTAATGGTTACAACGCCTCTGCAATTCCAGCATTATTTCCTTCTATTCAATAAGATAGGTGTCATAGTACTATTTGGCCATCCCATGCAGATATATTCCTCTCCGACAAGTTTGGTAATGGTGGAGCAATATCTAGGTTTTGCCTCTTGTGTATTACTGAACCACACACATACAGACATACATTTATCAATTCACATTCAATTTTTCATCAAAAAGATATCAAATATTTCTAGCTTACCACAATTCATGGAAATATTAAACAAATACGTTGACTGGCGATGAGTTATGGCACAATTCCGATCTGCCTCTGTCCCAGGCTTTCATAAGAAAAATATGAGCTGGATCTCAACGCACTTGCTTCTCAGTAAGTTTATTTTCAAAATGTGGCCCTGAACTGACGCTCCTAATTGACTATATCAAATGGTCTATCCAATGGGACCATGTTTACAAAAGCTTTCGAAAAAATTTACCCTTCCTACCGTTTCCCTTAACAACCAAAAATAGTATTTGCATTCGACTAATCATGTTTCGCCTTACATATAATTCTGGCCAATCAAATCGGATTTAACGTGGTGGCCTCATTTCCTCTAAAACAAATTCCAAACATGAGCAAATATGATCTTGTGCTGTTAGACAACCTCACTATTTTATTTTGGATATAATGTGTTAATTCCTAGACTATTTGAGTAACACTTAACATATTCTTTGTCAGCAAGTCCTAAGGAACCCAAATATATAAATTTAATGGAGCTAAGTGGCTGCGTTCAAAATATGTATTTTCTTCTACCACCCGTTCACTTCGATACGATGGGGTGTCTTCTGTACTGTCAGGATTTCAGACGTAAAACAGTATTGGGTCATGTTTCCTAATAAGCATTAAACATGTTTTTTTAAAACCTTACCTCGTATTGGTAGTGTTTTTTATCACTGTCTATTTGAAAAAAAATTAGTGCTTCATGCCTTTCGCGTGTGATTTGCGTTCACTTTTATCGCGAGACGGCGGGGTAGCATTGCATGCGTTCCTCCGTTCAGCCCTCTCTCTCTCTCTCTAAGTCCGTCTGTCTTTTCATTACGCAGTGTATATAATGACATTAATGCTAGTATTAATCTAGGTCATTACGCAGTGTGCGTATCTCAAGGTTTTCTAAGAAACACAGTACCAGTTTTATTTTTGAACCGCGTGTAGTTTATGCAGTAGGCTTTACTATCAAACGTGAAAGCGTTGCAATTATGCAGACGAAGTAGAAAAAGGGGGATTTTTGTACGCCATTGAGACAGCACTGTTCTTTTACCATTCTTCTTTCCTTTTATTGAATTAATTCGTTAGGCTTTACATTTACTATTTAATTTAGATATGTGGATTTAGAATGTTTCACGACAAATTCTCCCCACTTAAAACAGACGTTATACGTCAGTCTATAATTCTATATACACATAGAGAAATTTATGTCTATGCCTGGTGATTTCTTTGATTTTCATCGCACGGATGGCGGCTTAGAAAATCCGCATCAACGTTTCTCTGATTTTATTTGGATCATGGATTAAGGCAGGTGGGTCAATTCAAAGTAAGCACTACTGACGAAGGTTGCCTCAGACCTCTGCAATCCAAGAATCCATTTCAGTTATATTACTGAACAGCGGCAAGTGTTACTGCTTGTCTTATTGCTGCTTAGGAATCAGTATTCACTATTTCTCTTCTCTGAGTCTGCTCAACGACATGTCCCGAGAATATTAGATGTTCCTTAATTTGTACGTTATGAGGAGTTGATCTATATGGTGTGTGGTGAAGTGGGATGTTATAAATATTTATAGGGGACTTAGTGTACTGACTTAGATCAGCTGTGAAGGTATCTATATCTAATAAGAGTAGTGTATTATAGATAACCTTACTTGCTGCCACATATATATATATACCTCAGTCAGAATTATTCTGGAATAGTGTGATGACTACGTTATGTGTCTAGGGTATGTGTATGATGAAGTGTAAGTCATAACAACAACAGACAGATAAACAATTTAATTTATTCCACTACACTTGACAACACTGTGACACTCACATACATAAAACACTCTACAAGGATATATTAAAGGAGTCACTGATAACTTTTCAAATAACAATATGTATTCAGTGCTGTCATGAAGGTATATGTGTCCTGATTCAATTACAAAGGGAACCAGGAATCACAATCAATTTTAATTACAAGTTATATGTACAGAATTTATCAATATGAATATTGTAGTGACATATATTATTAAAAGTATCCTATGTGTGTCAGTTGTGTAGTAGTAATATGAGGTAATACTGGTTTTGTTTTGTTCAAGCTCTGTTGGTATTTGTCATCATGACTTCAATAGTTTGTCTTTATTGGAACTAGTATTGGAGATGTTCTCAGTTCCTGATATTAAAACAATTAAATTCCCCTCTTAATTATATTTTACACTGTCATTTTAAGATGGGGGTACATAATGTTGAGCTCAGCTGGCCACATCAGCTTATCTTGCGTGATGGCGGCAGGAAAAGACTCCTCTGCTCGATTTCTCCCCTGGGCTCTGGAGACACCTCACTGATAGCTAAATGGACCAAGGAGTATGCTGTCCGACTCTGGATTCAGCAAAGCTCTGACCAGGTGCTGCTCAATAACGTCAAGACCACGGTCCCTGAAAACAAGAAGGATGTACCTTCTACTTCATAACTAATTGATACTCTAGTTCTACACTGAGCACAATACATCACAAACATTGAGTTCAGAGCGTTAGGCCAACTGTCAGCTTCATCTGAAATACTTTATACCAGTATTAACCTCCTTAATGCTTACTACGCCTCTGCACTTCCAGCATTATTTCTTTCTAGTCAATCATCTAGGTGTCAGTGTACTGTTTGGCCATTCCATGCCGTTTTACTTTCCTCCGACACCTTCTGTTCAGGCTGGAGCATTATAGGCTTTACATCATGTTTGCTACTGAACTACACATATATACAGGCATAAATTAACAATTCACATTCAATTTTCATTAAAAGATATTGAATGTTTCAAGCTTACCACAATTCATGGAAATAAACACAGATACGTTGACTAGCAATGAATTCTGGCACAAATACTGGCACAAATTCCCATCTGCTTATGCTCCAGGCTTTTATTTAGCAAAAATATGAGCTGGCTTCAACGCACTGTTGCTTTATCAAGCTTATTTGAACTAGTGGTCTCGAACTAACGCTCCTAAGTGATTATATCAGCGAGTCTGGCCAATGGAGCCACGTTTCGACAAGTGTTTGAAAAAATTTTTACCTTCCTACGTCTCCCCTAACAACCAAGGATAGCATTTATAGTCCGACTAATCGTGTTTAGCCTTACATATCATTCCAGCCAATCAGTTCAAATGTAACTTGTGGCCCATTTCCCGTACAATGGTGGTTTAAAAAATCTACCACTGAGCGATTCTGATTTTGGGTGTTGTCTGACAGCACCATCATTTTATTTTGGCTATAACTTGTTAATTCCTAGACTATTTGCATAACGTTTTACATATTCTTTGTCAGCAAGCCCTAAGGAACCCAAATATACAAATTTAAAAGAGCTAAGTGGCTGCGTTCAAAATATGCAATTTCTTCTACCTCCTGTTTCGAAGATGTGCTGTCTGGGTACTGTAATGTTTTCAAACGTAAACCCATCTATTGTCATCTTTCCTAATAAGAGTTTTTCAGGATTTAAAAACCTAACTCTGGGAAGGGTAGTGAATTTTATCACTGTCGATTTGAAATAAAGTTAGTGCATGTGGCCTTACACGCGTGATGGCAGCAATTGTGTATCGCGCGACGCGTGTTTAGTGTTGCACGTGTTCGGCTTTATGCCTCTCCCTTCTCTCTATCCTTTAGTCCATCTGTCTTTAGTTACGCCGTGTATAAAATGGAATGAATGAAATATTAAAATTAGGTCATTGTTCAGCTTGCGTATCTCACTGTTTTTCCAAGAAATACAGCACACGTTTCATTGAAGAAAGCGGGTAATAATACAGTAGGCTTTTACTATCAACGTGAAGGCGTTACAATTTGCCGACGAAGTAGAAAACAAGGGGATTTCGAGTACAGTCATTGTGACAGCACTGTTCTTTACCATTCTTCTTCCTTTTATTAAATTTATTTGTTAGGCTTTGCATTTACGTTTTAATTTATATATGGGGATTAGAATAATTCATGACATCTCCCCTCTTAAAACAGACATTATATGTCAGTCCTTTATTCTATATACACATAGAGAAATTTATTATTATTTCTGGGGTTTACGGTGATTCTCATCACACGGATGGCGGCTTAAAAAATCCGCTCCCAAATTTGTTTTTCCAGATATATACTCAATGCTAAAATTATATGGAGCCAAAAGTAAAGACCATCGGAGTAACCTAGAGTTCTCATGCCTAGCCTGTGCTAGAAACGATAAAGGTTTGTGATCTGTTTGCAACTTAAATGCCTTCCCATACAGATAAATATTGAATTTCTTATTGCCCATATTACTGCAAGACATTCTTTTTCGCTAGTTGAGTAATTGATTTCAGCTTTATTCAATTTTCTGCTAGCATATGCCACTGGGCTTAATTCCCCATCCAATGCATCTGATTTCTGTAGTAGAGTTGCACCTAACCCAATATTACTTGCATCCGTCCTTACTATGAATTCTTGACTTAAGTCAGGTAATTTCAAAATGGGTTTACTTGTGAGCTTTTCCTTCAATTCTTGGTAAGTCATTTCACATTGTGGTGTCCATGTAATGCGATCTGGATGTCCTTTACGTGTCAAATCAGTTAACGGTGCACATATGGAATTAAAGTTTTTGATATACTTCTGGTAGAAACCACATAATGAGACAAAGGATCTCACGTCCTTCTTGGTTTGTGGTCTCGGGGCTTTCTGTAGTTTCTCTAAATTCTTTGGGTCAGGGGTCATGTTTCCCTGATAAACTGTGTGTCCCAAAAATTCCAATTCTTTACATCCAACGCAACATTTGGTTGGTCGGGCTGTTAAATTTTCCTCCCTAAGTCGATTAAACAGCATGTTCAGAGAGTCAATGTGTTCCTCAAATGTTTCTGTTGCTATCAGGATATCATCCATGAAATTTGTTATACATGGATTATTCAGAGGGTCCAATAATTTTCTCATCATTCTAGAGAAGACACTAGGCGCATTCTTCAATCCAAATGGCAATCTATTAAACTCATAGTGTCCTTCTGAGGTACTAAAAGCTAGGTATGGTCTAACCTCAGGTTTTACTGGAATCTGATAGTATCCTTTACTCAGATCCACTTTTGAGAAATATTTAGCTTTATTTAGTCTGGCAAACAGCTGATTTGTATCCGGCAATGGATCCACCTGTCCTTCTGTAATAGCATTCAGTCTCCTGTAATCTATACAGAGTCTATGTTCTCCAGAGGGTTTTCTTAAGAGTACAACCCCGGAACTATACGAAGATTCACTGTGCGAAATAATTCCTTCCTTCAACAGATAGTCTATCTCTTCCTTCAAAGCTTTCTCCTTAGCAAACGGAATCGAATATGGTTTCATATAGACAGGTGTGGGGTCTATCAGTTTCATATCATATTCCAATAGGTTTGTATGCCCTGGTCGGTCTGTTAACACCTCTGCATGATTATTTAGAACCTGTTACACTCTCTCTTTCTGAGTTTTCGTTAAATGTGTACTGATTTTCACCTGTGCTGCTGTCTCACAGGGGTGTAATGGATATTCAAATGATGAAAGTGGTTCCTTTTTCATCTCCATGGCGATGGACAAGGTCAACAAGTGTGTCTCTTCCTGATGTTCTCTTTCCAAATATTTCTTCAGGAGATTCACATGATAGATTTTTTTCTTTCCCCTTCTTATCTATCTTATAATTTGTTCTAGACACCTTCTCTAGAACTGTATATGGACCTTGCCATCCAATCTGTAACTTATTCTGACTCCCGGGCAAAAGAAGCAGTACTTTCTCTCCCACAGCCAAATTTCTGTCTTTCGCCTTCCTGTTATAATAGGCAGCATGTTTCTTCCTGGCTTGTTTCAAATTTTCATTGGCAAGTTTCCAGCCAGTTTTTAAACGAGTGGTCAGCTCATTCACATATTGGTATGAAGATGTAATGTTTTCCTCTGCCTTTTCATCAGTCCACGTTCTTAACAAAGCTTCGAGTGGACCTTTTATTGGCCTTCCAAACAATATTGTTGCCGGGGCCATACCGGTTGAACTATGGGGTACCTCCCGATAAGCAAAGAGGGCGGCGTGCAGGTACTGGTCCCATGTATCTGGTTTTTCGTGTGCCAACTTTCTCAGGATCGACATCAATGTGCCGTTAAATCTTTCCACTTGGCCGTTCCCTTGGGGATGATACACACTACAATGGAAGTGTTTGGCCTGGAAGATCCTGAAAACTTCTTCAGTTAGTTTCCCCTTGAACTGAGAGCCATTATCAGTCAAGATTTGATTGGGAAAGCCTAACCTTGTGAAAATTGTGAGCAATGCCTCTGCCACATGTTTAGAATCAATCGATGACAGGGCTACTGCCTCTCCCCACATAGAACAAGTGTCCACCAGAGTCAGAATGTAGCTGTTCCTTCTCTTGGTTCGGGTGAGAGGTCCCACAAGATCCACGGCAACTCTCTCAAAGGGTGTTCCCACTATGGGCATTTCCCCCAGAGTTGCTGGTGCAGTCCAATGTTTAGGTGCTACTCGTTGGCACTCTGGACAGGATTTTACATATCGTTTGATATCTTCAGTTATTCCTGGCCAGAAATAGTGACAAGCTATTCGCTGTCCTGTTGCGCTGATTCCCATATGACCACTGAAGGGAATCGCATGCCCTAGTTCCAACACTTTAGTCCTATATGAAGTGGGAAGGACCAGCTGTCCGTGACCATTGGATTCAGATCCAGCCTTCCTATATATCAGTTTGTTCTTCATATAAAACTCTCCCTTGCCTGGAGGTGTATGAGATTTGGGCAACTTCTTGAAACATGGCCTGAGTGTTTTGTCCTCAGCCTGTGCCTTCCTCATCTCATCTGGATGAGTATTTATTGGATTATCCTCCTCCTTTTTTGATTGTGATCTGGTCTGCACTGTTGCCAATATCACAGGTCTCTTGGGATTCCGCAAGAAGACATATCTACACCCCATTATCAGAGGGTAGATTGGCTCATTTATCACTGCTGCTTTTATGATTCCTTCCACATATCGCGTTTTCACTTTTATTCGGGCGACGGGAAGTGTCATGGTAGCTACATCCTTGGTTGCAGTTTGAATCTCCACTGTTTCTGTGGTGTATTGATCGGCCTGCACCAGGTGAGAACTCACAACGGAATCGTAATCTAAACCGGTATCATATAAACATCTTATAGTGACACCATTACAGATGACATCTTCACACACTGGGGGGGTGGTATGGTTCCTGTAATTCTTCAGGTTTGCCCTTCTTTTCCTTTTCCCCCGATGTCATAGCAGCAAAATGAAGAGGTTTCCTTCTACAATGGTCAGTGTCATGATTGTTCATCTTACAATTTTTACACCACCTTTTTCCTTGGTTGAAAGATTTTCTTTCATCATATTTCCTTTCATCGAATTGTGGGGTTTTATTTTTATTTTCATACCGTGGCCTATCAAACTGGTGCTTACCTTTGTTTTGATCCCTAGGATCAAATTTATTAAAGTTCTGTGGTGCCATAAAGTTATCCACTTGTTTCTTTTTATTACCTGTTACCTCTGCTTGAGCTGCTTGATACCTTTCAGCAACATTTAACAACTCATCCAGCCTCTCTGCACCTTGTTCCATGAGAAACTTTCTCAGGTCTGGAGCCATGGACTCTCTTAGTTGCTCTATAAGGACCATTTCCTTAAGATCTTGGGTTTTCCCCAGAGAAGTCCATTTCTCCAAGTATGTCTCTATTCGTGCAGAGAACTGGTGATAGGTTTCACCTGACAGTAGTTTAGCATTCCTAAATTTTTTCCTATAAAATTCTGCATTCTTTTCATATCTTAACAAAAGAGCCTGCTTTAGCATGTCATAATTTTCCTGATCACCTCTGCTCATTTTTGCAAAAACTTCATAAGCTGCCCCACGAAGTCCTTGAGATAACTTTAAGCTCCACCTTTCTCTCTCTAACCCATACGTGGTAGCTAATAGTTCATACCTATTTAGGTAGCTCTCTATATCATCGTCTTTCTCAACAAAATGATCTAAATGAAAATTCATAGCTGAGGTTGAGGCTCCCTGGCTAGCAGTGGCATCAGAGGCAAAGGGACTGGCACCATTTTCAGGAGCATGGCCCTGAAACTCAAACTCCCTTAGTCTTAACTCATGTTCCCTTTGTAATCTCTTCTCCTCCTTTTCGGCTTCCCTTTCTGCAGCTAATCTCTTCTCTTCTCTTTCTGCAGCTAATCTTTTGTCTTCTCTTTCTGCTTCCAATTTCTTAGCCTCAGCCTCAATCTGCAACCTCTTAGTCTCAGCCTCAGCCTCAAATTGTAACTTCTTAATTTCCCTTTCAGCCTCTAACTTTCTTTCGGCTTCAAACCTTCTTTCTTCGCGTTCAATAAATTTGTCACATTCCGTAGTGACATAAGCAATCATAACTTGCCCGTCCATTCCTAACTCTTTAGCAGCCTGCACAGCAGCAGATCGAAATTTTGCTAGGTCCGCCATTTTCTACTTGTGGCCCATTTCCCGGTGGTTTAAAAAATCTACCACTGAGCGATTCTGATTTTGGGTGTTGTCTGACAGCACCATCATTTTATTTTGGCTATAACTTGTTAATTCCTAGACTATTTGCATAACGTTTTACATATTCTTTGTCAGCAAGCCCTAAGGAACCCAAATATACAAATTTAAAAGAGCTAAGTGGCTGCGTTCAAAATATGCAATTTCTTCTACCTCCTGTTTCGAAGATGTGCTGTCTGGGTACTGTAATGTTTTCAAACGTAAATCCATCTATTGTCATCTTTCCTAATAAGAGTTTTTCAGGATTTAAAAACCTAACTCTGGGAAGGGTAGTGAATTTTATCACTGTCGATTTGAAATAAAGTTAGTGCATGTGGCCTTACACGCGTGATGGCAGCAATTGTGTATCGCGCGACGCGTGTTTAGTGTTGCACGTGTTCGGCTTTATGCCTCTCCCTTCTCTCTATCCTTTAGTCCATCTGTCTTTAGTTACGCCGTGTATAAAATGGAATGAATGAAATATTAAAATTAGGTCATTGTTCAGCTTGCGTATCTCGCTGTTTTTCCAAGAAATACAGCACACGTTTCATTGAAGAAAGCGGGTAATAATACAGTAGGCTTTTACTATCAACGTGAAGGCGTTACAATTTGCCGACGAAGTAGAAAACAAGGGGGATTTCGAGTACAGTCATTGTGACAGAACTGTTCTTTACCATTCTTCTTCCTTTTATTAAATTTATTTGTTAGGCTTTGCATTTACGTTTTAATTTATATATGGGGATTAGAATAATTCATGACATGGTGATATCTGAGTTGTGTAGGGGATCCAATAATTTCCTGATCAGCCTTAATAAACACTCGGACTATCCTCAATTCAAAAAGGCAACAATGGAGACACTCTGCTCCTCCGAAATGTTCACAGCCAACAATTGGTCTGATCTCAGGCGTGATTGAATGTGGAAACACCCTTCTAATAATATATTTATAATGTTCTATAATGTGCCACTCAAATGGAGGCCATATTCACCAACTATAGTTCCGCCTACCGACAATCTGGTGAATTAAGATAATATGTGGGGAAATGAGTTTCTGCATCAGAAATCAATTCGCCCTTAGCATTGCTATAAGATGTGTGGGTTATCTCCATCCAGGGTCCGAACACTACTTCCCCTTGGATGGTGTAGGGTCGGGTGACTACCAATGTCACCAGTGCCCTTTTAATGCTAAGTTAATAGCCATATTGTGAAGCGCTGTGAGCATTTTCCCAATTGCTCACTGGTCCACTCCCCACTTTTCTTCTGTTAACAATTTGTTTCGGTTTTAACTTAGGCGGATCATCTTCAATGTCAATGTCAGCCAGCTCCCTAAATGCGGCTTTAAACTGTGCCTGGGATGACTGGTCTGAGTTTCTATTTTCTCTGGATGCCTTTCTCAGAGTTGCGAATCTAAATATTTTTGGTGAACACTGTTGGGGGGAAGGTGGATACCTATCCTCTATGTCAACCTTATTAGTGTTATTTTCCTTGTTATTGTTAGGCCCATATGTTTCAGAATGCTTGGCTGGCATCTGATTATGATTTTCCCAACTTGGGGACTGTACCTTGCTACATTTTTCACAGGCCCCCACAAATTGTGCAATATCAGCAGCTACTTGGGGCCAGTAGAATTTTTCCGATGTCCTTTGACGGGTGGTCCCATTTCTCTGGTGTCCACCGTCTGGTACAACATGAGCTTGTGCCATCACTTTTTCCCTGTAGGGGGTTGGCAATACCAATTGTCCCTGTTCTTTGGATCCTGCTCTAGCTTTCCTGAAGAGCAGTCCTTCCTTCAAATAAAATTGTCCTTTCTTAGGGTGTGCATGGCTTGTTGGCAATTGCCCAAAGCAAGGTTTTAATGTTTTATCTTTTGCCTGGGCCTTTCTCATCTGCTTATGAGAATAAACTAGTGGTGGTTCCTCCTCCGTTCTACTAGGGGTCGACCTGACCTGAAGCGTGGCCATTACCACAGGTTTTACAGGGCTTCCTAGAAAAACATATTTGCTTCCTAACGCCAGCGGGTAATTAGGGTCGTCACACACGGCTGCTCTAATCACTCCTTCCACGTACCTTGTCTCTACATTGATCTCGGCTACGGGAAGTGTCATGGTGGATATTCCCTTTACGGCCCCTTGTATCTCCACTTTCTCTGTAGTATACTGTTCAGGGTGCACTAGGGTTGCACTCACAACTGAGTCATATTCTAAACCTGAATCGTAAAGGCACCTAACCTTGGCACCATTACATGTCACTTCTTCACAGATGGGGGGATGTTGAAGATTTATATGATTCTCTGTCAGTTTCTTCTTCCCCTTGTCCACTGTTATCATGCATGCCGCGTGATATGGAGGAACTTTCCTACCACATTCACTAGTATTATGATTATGCATCCTGCATATTTGACAATATTTTCCTTCCTGTCTGAAGGGTTTCCTGTCATCATATTTCCTTTCACTGAATTGTGGGGTTTTATGTTTATTATCATAACGTGGCCTATCAAACTGATGCTTACCTTTGTTTTGATCTCTATGATCAAATTCATTAAAGTTTTGTGGTGCCTTAAAATTATCTACCTGTTTCTTTTTATTACTTGTTACCTCTGCTTGAGCTGCTTGATACCTTTCAGCGACATTTAGTAACTCACCCAGCCTCTCTGCACCTTGTTCCATGAGAAACTTTCTCAGGTCTGGAGCCATGGACTCTCTTAGTTGTTCTATAAGGATCATTTCCTTAAGATCTTGGGATTTCCCCAGAGAAGTCCATTTCTCCAAGTATGTCTCTAACCGTGCAGAGAACTGGTGATAGGTTTCACCTGACAGTAGTTTAGCATTCCTAAATTATTTTCTATAAAATTCACCATTCTTTTCATATCTTAACAAAAGAGCCTGCTTTAGCATGTCATAATTTTCTTGATCACCTCTGCTCAGTTTGGCGAAAACATCATAAGCCGTACCACGAAGCCCTTGAGATAACTTTACGCTCCACCTTTCTCTCTCTAACCCATACGTGGTAGCTAATAGTTCATATCTATTTAGATAGCTCTCGATATCATCTTCTTTCTCAACAAAATGATCTAAATGAAAGTTCATAGCTGACGTTGAGGCTCTCTGACTAGCAGTGGCATCAGAGGTAAAAGGACTGGCACCATTTTCAGGAGCATGGCTTTGAAACTCAAACTCCCTTAGTCGTAACTCATGTTCCCTTTGTAATCTCTTCTCCTCCTTTTCTGCTTCCCTCTCTGCAGCCTGTCTCCTTTCTTCTCTTTCTGTAGCTTGCCTTTTTTCCTCTCTTTCTGCCTCCAGCTTCTTCTCTTCATACTGAAGCCTTTTAATTTCCCTATCTGCCTCCAATGCCTTAGCCTCTTTGTCAGCCTCAATCTGCAACCTCTTAATTTCCTTTTCCGCCTCTAACCTTCTTTCAGCCTCTTTTTCTAATCTTTTTTCTTCACGTTCAATAAATTTGTCACATTCAGTAGTGACATAAGCAATCATAACTTGCCCGTCCATTCCTAACTCTTTAGCAGCCTGCACAGCAGCAGATCGAAATTTTGCTAGGTCCGCCATTTTCTAACAGGCAAATGTAAACAATTCAATCTATAAATAATTATCTAAGGACAACCACAGGCACTGAGAGCTCAACCTTATCCAATTTCCACCCAAGGATACTGATGCGTGATGCCATATGATGATGGATGGTATCCGCATGTCTGGTTTTGTGTAGTGTGCAGATGTGTTCAGTCAAAACAATGTTCATACAAAAATAACAGGGCAATCCACATAGGACGTCAGTAAACTCACGACGTATAAAGTCAATGATTCTTGAAACAGCCGTTGACGTTTTTCTTCATTATTTATTGTGGACGCCACAGTGACAAAATGGTTACGCGAATATGTAGACACATCAAACAGTCATTATCACAGCAACATTCAATACAGCAATAGACGGTAGACAGCATTACAATGATGAGTCAGATGCATGTTATATTTCATAGTGCTGTAAATGTAGTCAGGTGGAAAACTCCATCCTTTTCTATAACAGCCAGGAGATAACCAGATGTATGAGATCAGTTCACTCTCCTTAGTTTGACTTCAGCAAGACAGACACGTCTGTCGAAGTATAAATAATGTCCTCAAAAATATCCTCTAGATAATCAAGGTTTTCCAAACCTAGTTCATTTAACAAAGTAGCAAGTAATGGTCCTTGGTACATGCATCAACCGATGCAGTACAATGCAGCGACATGTGAGCTGGGAAAGAACATCTCGTGACGACGACTTTCGGAGACAGGCTATGAATCGAAATCGCTCACGACCCAAAATCGATAGAGTTAATGAAAAAGTCAATTTACCTTGCTTTCATGAAATACACAGAAATATCACGCCTCCCGGCATGTGCAAATACACTAGAGGTATTATCCCGAATAAACGAAATATCCATAAGAGGACTACACATCCCTGACAGAACAAAAAATAGCGGAGATCCCCTCTTCAACGAGGCATCTCTTTCGCCATTCCAAATCGCTCACTCCACTAGTCGTGGGCGGAAACCGATCGACCAACAAGCAAGACAAGTCATGCGCAGTCCAGCGCAAAATGACCACAGCTCAAACTTAACTGCATTCGATACCAACGCGAGAAGACAAATGCTTACCGAGAAAAGTGACTATAAATTTCAAGCAGTTGTTGCCCTTGCGTTATAAAACAGATATTGAAATAAAACGATGTTGCGAGAATTTATCACGCAACATATCACCACCTCCTCCCGATAAAAAAAAAATGTGGAACATATTTTTTTTTCCCAATATCAAAGAGCATGCGATAAGCGGCTCAAAACGCACGAATTATGCGCTGATAATTAACTAAATTGCCAAACAATAGGCTAATTATAGAGTGTCTGGTGAGGATATACCTCAACAGAAAAATAAATATGTCTCAAAAAATATTCACATCGGGGAGGTGTCACCAACACACATCACGTTAGCATGTAAACACAATATACGTATGCAAGTTACTATAATCATCATTAAACAGCATACTCTAATATTGTCTTTAAAAATGGATGTACAAATCTGATAGGAAAATTTAAATAGTACATTCTTTGACATGTAATGACATAAGTACATAGTAAAGTTAAACTACATGACGATCCAGGATATATGCTCTGGTATTCCGAGGGTAAGTACACAATCTAGAACTCGTCATGCTTGATACTAGTAAGGTAAGTCCTCAGCTCAACAATGACATTCTGAGAAAGTACAAGCAATATAATGCTAATTAATAACTAATATGCTTCATAAGGTACAATACATTATTAATAATTGTGGCTGTTTAGTAAACTAACGGCCCTTATATTAACTACTCAGTCCTCCTCTATCATCTTAAAAAACGAACAGAAGAAGATGACAACAAAGCACGATAGTGTGTACATATAAAGTAAGTACAGATGTGCTAATCTATTGTAGAAATATAGGTGTGTTATGACTCTGTAATATATGGAAATATAGGACAGAAGTATTAGTTGGAGTCATGTGGGCATCTAGACAAAATGTCAGCCATCACATTATCCGCACCACGGATAGCTCGTACCGTGAAGTGAAAAGGTTGAAGAGCTATAGCATATCGAGTGGATCTCGAACTCTTCAAATTCTTAGTCTGAATAGCTGTAAGAGCTTTCTGATCAGTCTCTAGAATGAAATGTGCGCCCAGGAGGAATCTTTGTAGTTTTAGAATTGACCAAACCATCGCTAACAACTCACGGTCTAAAACCGAGTAGTTCCTCTCTGCCGCATTTAGTTTTCTAGAAATGTACATAACAGGATGCAGAGTATTTGCATATTCTTGCATCAGTGCTGCTCCAATCCCAGTGGATGAAGCATCACTCCGAAGAACAAAAGTCCTATCAAGAGTAGGTAATCTTAAGATGGGAGGAGAAGAAAATATATTCTTGATTTGGTCTAGTGAAGATTGGCATTCTTCAGACCAACGGACCAGATTAGGCGAACCTTTCTTCAACAATGTTGATAGAGGTGCCATGATCGAAGATAAATTTGGAATAAATCTACCATAAAATTGAATTAAACCTAAGAGACTCCTAACTTGTTTCTTCGTTTTAGGAACAGAGATGTTCAGTATTTTGGACGTATTGTGGTCTTCTGTCTTCAAGAGACCATGACCAACACGATGACCCAGGAAAGAGATTTCACCAAAACCAACAAAAGCTTTAGAAGGTTTTGCTGTCAAATTATTCTCACGTAGAGTGGACAGTAAGTCATATAACCCTAAATAGTGATCTTCCCAGGTATCACTGAAGAGACAGATGTCATCTAAGTATGCGATGACATCCGAACGATGTGACAGAATTCGACGCATCATGCGAACGAAAGTGGCAGGGGCGTTCATGAGACCAAAAGGCATAACATTCCATTGAAATAGACCCCTAGGTGTAGAAAAAGCAGTAAGAGGTTTGGCATGCTCTGCTAAAGGCACTTGCCAATAACCTTTAGACAAGTCAAGTTTAGTGAAGAATCTAGAATTAGAAAGTCTAATCAGTAGATCTTCTAACAAAGGCATCGGTTCAGCGTCGAACTTTGTGACCTGATTCAATTTGCGATAATCAACACAAATTCGTATGTTCTTATCCTTCTTCCGGACAATAACCATGGAAGAAGAATATGGTGAAGTCGATGGTTCAATTATATTTAATTGAATCATTTCATCCAATTCCTTTTCCACTTGCGACTGAAAGTGTATAGGAATAGGATACGGCCTAACCCTAATTGGATTATTGTCGGTAAGAATTATGTCATGTTCTATGACATCTGTGTGTCCAGGAATGTCAGTGAGAACATCCTGAAATGTTTGTAACATCGACGAGACTTGTCGATGTTCGTCACCAGAAAGATTAGGAGAAACAGAAACGTTTTTCCAAGATTCCGTAGAATGTAATGGAACCACTGGAAGGGGAAGGTTGACATCAGAGAAGGTAGCTTCCTCATCCTGTATGACAGACAGGGATGAATAATGACCGTGAGGTGCAGGAGCATCATCCGTTGCCTGGAAAATAGGCAGCAAATAGTCCGGACGTTCGTGAAATTCCGAAAACATGTTTATGTGGAAAGTTTTATGCTTTCCATCAATATCGACCACATAGTCAACATCGGAAATCCGAGAGACTATTGCATACGGACCTTTCCATGCAATAAGAAGTCTATTTTCCCTACTGGGGAGTAGGACGAATGCTTTGTCACCTGGACAAAGTTGTCGTAGACATCTATTCTTGTTAGCAAACTGCCTTGCCTTCTCTTTAGCAATTTCTGATGAAGCAGTTGCTAGCTTACATGCCTCAATGATCTTTTGTCTAAGAGCAATGACATACTCATATGAGGATTGAGTTTCATCGCTAATATCATCGGCAGTGATGAGATCGTGTAATAAAGACATAGGGCCGCGTGGACGCGCGCCAAAGACAAGTTCGAAGGGAGAAAATCCTGTGTGTTCATTAGGGACTTCTCTATAGGCAAAGAGAGCCGCGGGTAAAACCCTGTCCCAATCTTGAGGATGATCTTCAGTTATCTTACCAAGTAAAGTCTTGAGCGTTCTATTCAGACGCTCAACTAACCCATTAGACATAGGATGGTAGATACTACTGAGAGATCGTTCAATATGTAAGGTAGACATTACCTGTGACATAGTGTCAGATATGAGTTGAGTGCCATGGTCTGACAATATTTCTCTGGGGAACCCCAAGCGAGAAAATATCAACCAAAGAGCATCTGCGATATCTGTAGTAGATATGCTCTTAAGAGGAATAGCCTCTGGCCAACGTGTGCACATATCGACACATGTAAGGATAAACTGATGTCCTCTGGCCGACTTGACCTTAAAAGGGCCAATAATATCTATGGCCATTTTCTGAAACGGCCGAATAGGAATGTCAGCAGCCTGGATAGGCGCAGCATGTCGTGGTCCTCTAGATTTGACCTCCTGACATACCTTGCATGATCGGCAGTAAATACGAATGTCCTTATTGACAAAAGGCCAAAAGAAAGCCGCAAGGACTCTCGACTTCGTACGGGCAAAACCCATATGTCCAGCACATTGCGAGTCATGAGCATGTTGTAATAATTGGACTCTCATGCTCTTGGGAACAAGAATTTGCGAATGTGCCGACGTAGTCGAATCTTGTACCATACGTACAAGTACGCCGTTTCTCATTGCAATCCAAGATTTTCTATTTGTGTCCTGATTCGGATCACCTTTCTTCGCAAGAACGAAGAATTTTTTTAAAGAAGGATCTTCTTCTTGCAATTTTATGAAAGAGTCACGAGTAATCACTAAGTGACTATCTTGGCTATCAACTTCATTATCACTATTCAGTGAAGTTTCGGGTGTTTGTAGAGCTTGTGCTCTTGTAACTACTGCATTTGTAGCTTGCATGTTATTATCTTCCCAAGCAGCAATCTGCTGTGGGGTACACTCCCTAACTCCGTGAATACGACCAATAATAAGGTCCGCAATAGGATTAGGTAAGAGACAAGCATGCACATCTCCAGTAAAGAAAGGAGTGGCAATGCGAATTACAGCAGTAGGATATTTTTCTAGAGTGCCGCCAAATGTGACACATTTAATAACCCTTCCTGTAGCACAAGATGGATCTACAAGCGATTGTCTAACACCAATAGTGGTGCATCCGGAATCGAAAAGTAGTGAGACCGGAGTATCATTAACAAGACCCTTATGTAGAATTAAAGAACCCCTCCCGTCATGCGCAACAGCAGCAGGAAGAGCGGGAAGTGGGTGACCACAACTCAAAGTAGTTATGGTACCCGGTTCGAATAAAGTACTGCATTGGGGGCATTTGTTTGCTCTCTCAAAGTCGAAAGCAGAACCAGTGACAGCGTCAAAGTTTTTACTATCAACAACATGATTACAGGCTCCCTCAGTTTCCTGTTGTACAGCATTAGCCTGCTGATATCTCTTTTTTTTGTGTTGAGATCTACCCCGACTATTATTACCTCTGAAGTTATCAGAGTTATTATTATCTCTGCAGTTATTATTGTCTCTATTGTAATTGTTATCCTGGTTCGAATTCCAGTTTCCACGATTACTATCATGTTCACATTGATGCGAACATCTATTTGTTTGGTTCTGAGGTCTTCGGCAGGAATAACCTCTATTACCATATCCTCTTTTGAAATGCCTATAATTATTAGGGTGATAGTAACGACCACTATCAGGTTGTCTCCAATTCTTCGACGAAGAATCACCATGAAATTGATTTCCATGATTTTGACAGAAATTACCGCTACTCTTTCTATCAAAATTTTGTTGGGATCTACGAGCAAAGTTTTGGCCATACGGAGCTGCCGAAGCAACTGGTAAACCTTCTTTCACCTTAGAGTTACCCATGGTTATGTGTGGGTGCGCAGTTACGTATTGGCAACAGAAATCTTCCATTTCTTTTATTGTTTTAGGTTTACGTTCATGAAGGAAAGCAAGGAAAGACTCATTGACAGACGACATGACTTTGTCTCTAAGTATTAAGTCCATAAGTCCTTCATAAGTTTTTTTTCCGTCTTAGATAGTTCAACCCATCGTGAGAAAGTAATGCGTATTCTTGCAATAAACTCGGAGAATTCAACTCCATTTTCAGGTAACATGTTTTTAAATTGTAGACGATAGCCGTCTTCATTAAGCTGATATTTCTTTAACAAAGCGGCCCTGACAACCTCATAATTGTTCTTGTCAGGTTCATCCACCATATTTAATATACTTAGAGCTTTACCTGTCAGTATCCCTGATAACTGATAAACATATTTTGCTTTGTCTATGTTATGAGCTGTACATGCTTGTTCAAATCTGTCCAGATAGAACATTATGTCATCACTGGAAGGACTAAATGTTGGTAACTTAATCTTAAAAGTATCATTATTAGCCTTACCAGAAGATGAACCCTTGTTTGAATCATTACCATTACTCATGCTCGTCAATTTCAATTTTTCCAACTCTAAAGCTAAGACCTTTTCTTCATGTTCCATTTTTGCTTTCTCTTTCCTCTCATCAGACTCTCTCTGTAATCTTCTTTCCTCAGCCTGAGCCTCTTTTTGAAGTCTTTCATTTTCAGCTTCTTTTTCAAGTCTTTTATTTTCAGCTTCTTTTTCAAGTCTTTTATTTTCAGCCTCTTTTTGAAGTCTTTCAGCTTCTAGCTGTAGCTGGAATTTTCTCTCCTCAGCTTCTGATTCCCTTTTTTGTTTTTCCATTTCCATTTGGAATCTTTTTTCATCCACCTGCATCTGCAGTTTCTTTTGTTCAGCTTCCATATGCAGTTTCTTTTGTTCAGCTTCCATTGCTTTATCATATCGAGCAGTTGCAAATTCTTCTAACTTATCACCAGTCTTCCCAAGCAATTTACCCTGCTCAATAAAGTGCTCAAATGTAGGCATGTTGTCTAACATATGAGTCCAAAACCTGAAATAATTAACTAATTTATTTCAAACCTAAGTGTAACAAGTCTTAATTAAGCACTTGTATATTCACATCACATTATATTATCCCAGTCTCTGTGGGAAACAAGTCTCCAATCAAAGAACTTGTATATGAAATATCAGCACTCAATTCTTGATCATAAGTGCACTTCTCATTAAATAGTGCACGACACTATTCATCATTCATTTATCATCAGTGTAGTAGTAACAGTGCATTAGCATAGCCCATTAACTAATTACCATAACTGTAAACAATGACTATGTAAACACATGCAGAATGTAAACATTGAAAATGTAAACAATACAAACAATGTAAACAATAACAATGTAAACAATAACAAAGATCAGCAACAATACAAAAACTTTCGCAGAAATCAACTAAAAATAAAGCAGAAATTAATGAAATATCACAAAAAATGTGACGATATCTGCGCTATAATTAAACAAAATACATGACACCACAGTGTATAAACAAAAATGTTGTATGAAACTAAATTATAGACAAGAGTTGGCTCACAAATACAAACAAATCAAAACAAAACTAAAGAATGCGAAATAATAACGAAAACAATATTAAAACATGTCATCACAGCTAACATAAATAGCAACAGAAGTCGCTTAGCAAATTCCAGTATTGGAAATTTGCAAACCTTACAGAAAACGCTCACAATAGACGACCTCTATGACGTGGCATAATCTAACGGAGACACCACCCAACCGAGAACCCGCTGAAATATAAACATATAAATATACGAATAACATATAAACATATAACATATAGAATGAGATGATACACAGAAGACTCAGCAGAAGTATAAGGGCACAGTTTACATACAAACAGGCCACTTAACTTATAGGCTTCCAATCGTAGAACAGCAGAAAAAACGGATGTCAATCAACGTCCTAAAGAGCGAAGCTCCAACGATGATGGCACATCTGAACTGCTTCCACTGCTAACACGATGGTACAAGAGCTTCTGAAATACTGTGTGTTGAGTTGTTTCGGCACTTGACCTTCTAATCCAAAAGTAAGTTGATGGAAATCGGTACTTGGCCTTCTTCAGAAAACAACCCGTTTCAACCGGCACTTGACCTTCACAAAAACGACAGCACTGGAACCTTGACAGCAGCAACTTGCTTGACTTGCGTAAAAGATAACAGCAGTCCGAGTTATCCGGCAACATGTAACAACGCCGGGTACTGTCAAATTCTTGTTTCCGTCAAAAAGTTGAAATTTTGACTTTTACCGGGCAACGCCGAGTACTTTAAAAATTTTGAAGATGTTGACTGTATTGAAGAATGTTAATTTCTTGAAGGATGCTGATGAATTCTTGTTGAAAATGAAGTGGGTAAGGGACCCCGTGTTTGCTGGTACCAGAATCAAACCAGCTTATGGCCACCAAATGATGCGTGATGCCATATGATGATGGATGGTATCCGCATGTCTGGTTTTGTGTAGTGTGCAGATGTGTTCAGTCAAAACAATGTTCATACAAAAATAACAGGGCAATCCACATAGGACGTCAGTAAACTCACGACGTATAAAGTCAATGATTCTTGAAACAGCCGTTGACGTTTTTTCTTCATTATTTATTGTGGACGCCACAGTGACAAAATGGTTACGCGAATATGTAGACACATCAAACAGTCATTATCACAGCAACATTCAATACAGCAATAGACGGTAGACAGCATTACAATGATGAGTCAGATGCATGTTATATTTCATAGTGCTGTAAATGTAGTCAGGTGGAAAACTCCATCCCTTTCTATAACAGCCAGGAGATAACCAGATGTATGAGATCAGTTCACTCTCCTTAGTTTGACTTCAGCAAGACAGACACGTCTGCCGAAGTATAAATAATGTCCTCAAAAATATCCTCTAGATAATCAAGGTTTTCCAAACCTAGTTCATTTAACAAAGTAGCAAGTAATGGTCCTTGGTACATGCATCAACCGATGCAGTACAATGCAGCGACATGTGAGCTGGGAAAGAACATCTCGTGACGACGACTTTCGGAGACAGGCTATGAATCGAAATCGCTCACGACCCAAAATCGATAGAGTTAATGAAAAAGTCAATTTACCTTGCTTTCATGAAATACACAGAAATATCACGCCTCCCGGCATGTGCAAATACACTAGAGGTATTATCCCGAATAAACGAAATATCCATAAGAGGACTACACATCCCTGACAGAACAAAAAATAGCGGAGATCCCCTCTTCAACGAGGCATCTCTTTCGCCATTCCAAATCGCTCACTCCACTAGTCGTGGGCGGAAACCGATCGACCAACAAGCAAGACAAGTCATGCGCAGTCCAGCGCAAAATGACCACAGCTCAAACTTAACTGCATTCGATACCAACGCGAGAAGACAAATGCTTACCGAGAAAAGTGACTATAAATTTCAAGCAGTTGTTGCCCTTGCGTTATAAAACAGATATTGAAATAAAACGATGTTGCGAGAATTTATCACGCAACAGATACCTTTTAAATTTTTATTATTCCCTGAAGTGAATTACCCCCCAATATATACTAGGAGAAGATTCAAATCCCGGACAGGACCCCAATATATGTGGTAAAGTGGGATGTTATAAATATTTATAGGGACTTAGTGTGCTGACTGAGATCAGCTGTGAAGGTATCTGTATCTAATAAGTGTGGTGTATTACTGTTACGGTATATGATATTAACGCCGTCTGCTAAAGGTTACCAGACGTGCAATTGTAAAGGTTAAGACATTTAATATATTGCGATAGATGTTTCAATTACTGAACGCTTCATACACGATCGATTATGACGTGTATAGCGTTGTTTAGGACACAGTCGGTAACTAAGAAACCATACCCTTTTTACATTGACCGTCAAGCTGTTAAGACGCGTCTGACTTTCCTTCCAATGTTGGGCATGGTATTGCCATACAGATATATTTTATGCAAGTACGGACATGGGTCAGTCCATTGCTATTACGAAGATTTGAAATGATTAAAGGTCAGTACGAAAGTGAAAATTAAGGAAGGATGAATTACAGTCCATAGTATTTGATTTTGCCAGACTCATAGACTCACTGTCGGCCGTTGGAAAACCCCAACCGCGCGTGCATACAGCTATGACAATCTGCATACAGTAATTTGATTATTGGACAAGGACTGATAGGATATCTACATATATATGCCATATATTTTCAAGTTATAATATGTACTTTTGTGATCAACATGCATGAATCGTCTTGACGTGTAAACTGTATTAAATATTTGTGGACTCAATGAACCGACTTATCAAGTCAATGGAATTACAAGTTCAATATAATTGCAACTTTCAAATGTTTTGCTCACACGTTTTCTACCCCACCCCGCATTCGCGTAAAGCAACACCAATTGACACGATGAAAATATTGAATGAAACCATATAAGAACTCAACTAACATGGCCAGAATTTATAACCACTTTATTGACATTATATGGAACATTGTTGTCAAATTGAATGTTCCAGAACAACAGAGAAGATCGCCTTCAACAGATGGTGTCCATTGATTGGGGATCGAAAAAAAAAAATTCGGAAATTAACAATTGTTTACATTTGAAGGACGATCACATGATGTGCTGAATTATGACCTATGACGCAGTACTCAGTATAATCCCTAACAACGTGACGTCACCAAAGTTCGTGTACATGCCATAAGTTGACAGCAGCAAGCCTAGTTTCTACGGAGAAAAAAATAACAAAGTCAACGAATAAACCCTGTATATGCATCAAGAGCAAACAGTCAGACACACTTCTACACCGTTGGTGCATACCGTCATCGACAGGAGTCCGAACTGAGCACAAAAGATAAGTCATTTAGGTGTGACCTTTGTCGGTCGATAAATAACAGTGCTGAGTCCATTTTGCTTTGATCAGGCATGTCTATGTATTTTCATGTATATATATGTTAAATTTGTTTTCCATCGTATGTATTTGTTGTTAATTCGTGGGAGGTAGGGAGGATGAACTGAAATTAAATTCTGCGGCTCTCACGATGCCTGAATTAATTTCGGTCGTTTCTTAGGGCAGTTAAACGATTGCACCTTTGGAAACCCCATTGAGGTTTGACATTGGACTTGTTGTCCAAATCTGCTATCGTTTGGCGATTTGCGTTAGCTGTACTGTCCCGTAGATAATTGGTGTATTTTATTCGTATTCAGTTAATAATTTTATTCAGTTCTGTACCATGTTCGTTACTATTTCGTCCATTCTCCTCTGACTATCATTTATTTTATGATTGTTAATTTTCGTCCGTTATGAGTCCTGTGACGTCATCATTTTTCGCAGTCATTTTTTTTTTTTGTGTGTACCTTGAATATTCAGTTGACCTCCGGTCAGACCTTGCCCTTCATTTGGTCTGTGACATTTCCGCTTATTTTATTTAGTTCATAAATTCATTTTTAATTGTGAAAATGTCTTGTTTGCGTCTTAACATTGTTTGTACCCTTTAGTTGCATCATTGCTTGTCTGTCCTCATAATATATATTAATATTACATTAATAATATGATAATTATATGCAATAATACACTTGTAATTTAATTTAATTAATTTTTTTTCTGAAATTTAAGGTTAATATGGGACATTGCATAATTATGCAGTGATAGTCCAAGAAAGTAGCACTACAATTTATCATAGATGCCTAGGGCATAATAATATAATATATATATTGACAAAATAAATAATCTTATAGCTACCTTTGAGGTAATAGACCCATTGTATATTATTTAATATACTTTTCTGGTACTAAGAGAGTGACTTAGTACATTGAACAATATAATTACTAGGAATTATACCCAACATTATTGGATATTGAGATTAATTGTGTGATATAATTATATTATATTTAACATATATCATAACTATTTATGATATAGTATTATTTAGATACAATATTGTTACAAAATATTGTCTATTAGTTGAACTTAGACATTAAGTTCAGTACTATTGTGATTACTTATATTGAATATTTCTAAGTTGAGTAAGTATAATAATTACTCTGAAGCTACTATTGACTATTTTAATCAGTAATTATCAATAATTACTTACAGATAAAAGTCAAAATGCTTACTATAGACCATTTCGTTAAGATTGGTCGTGAATATGGTTATAAATCTCAAGAACTTCGTCAGTTTGCTGAATCAGAACTGGAAAAATATGAAAGAAAAGAAGAAGAGAAAAGGGCTGCATTAAAGAAAGAGGAAGAGGAACAAAAGGCAGCATTAAAGAAAGAGGAAGCAGAACTTGAGATGAAGCAAATTGCCAAGGAAAATAGATTGAGAGAGATTGCTCAACGTGAAAGAGAAGAGCAAAGAACAATCGCCAAACAGGAAGAAGAGAATAAATTGAAACGAGAGGAAATTATTTTACAACAAGAAATGGAATTGGCGCGTATTAAATTGGAGACAGCAAGATTACAAGCACAAAGTGCTGATGCAAACCAGAATAATAACGCACAAAATGGATCATCATCCAGCCAACCTAAACATTTCTACAACTTTAAATTACCCATTTTCAACTTGAACGTCGACGACCTTTCATCGTTCCTGGCACGTTTTGAACAGACTTGCAAATCTAACCATTTGCCTGAAGAGTCATGGGTACTCAAGTTAAATGAATTCTTGGTTGGAGAACCACTGACAGCTTCTCAAAATGCTGACCCATCAATAGCTAATAACTACGGTGCTATTAAGTCCTTGCTTTTACGAAGGTTTCACCTGGACGAGGAACACTGTAGGTTAAAATTTAAGGGAATTTTACCTGAATCTCCAAGGATTTTGCAGGATTCATTGCGAACATACGCAATACATTTAATAGATGGGTTGAACTGGCAGAAGTCAACAAATCATACGACAAATTAGTTGATTTACTACTGCGGGATAAGGTATTATCTTCAGTTAGCCAGCCATTTTTTGCATATTTGCAGGAGCGTAAACCAGGTACTATGGATGAGTTAGAAAAAATTTCTTTAAACTACTGTTCGGCACATCCGAATGCAACCATTTCTAACTCCTCATTAAGAGAACCTCTACCTGTGGCGTCTAATATGGCCTACAATCACAATAACAAACAAAGACATCACAGTGTAGACAGAAGCAGGTTCCAAAGAAATCATAACGTTAACTTTCAGAAGGGACATAATAATGATTTCAACAATAAAAATGAGTTCAACAGAGGTAGATCACGAGATAGAAATTATTCACCTCAAACAAACTACCACAATAGTCAACATAACACTCATTATAATCGATCACATACTCCCAATAATAATAACAACTGGAATGGTAATAATCATGGCTCGAGACATCGAGATAATAGTTACTATAGAGGGCGACGAGATAATTTTAACAATTATACTCGGAATCGATCTCATTCTCGGGGATCATCTCATTACAACCATAATACAGGGGCGGCAGTTACAAATAATACTACCCCTATAGCTCAGGTCCCACTTGACAATAATACAACACAGTCTTCTGCTGCATGTTTTGCTATTAATTATAATGTGGCAAATAGTTGCCAGCAATGCAATCTTATTTTTCAGAAGGCGAAAGAAACAGTGCTTAACTGCGGACATATTATACCACAGGTAGGTCTTGCAGTCAACGATGGAACAGGCCTATTAATTTTTAACAGAGGATTAGTTAATGGATCCGTCGTCTCAGTGTTGAGGGATTCGGGATCCACAACGATTGGTGTACGACAGTCGCTGGTACATCCCAGCTGTGCAACAGGGGAATATGTCCGTTGCATGACTTTTGGTGGAACAATAGAGTTTTACCCCACAGCTATTATTCATGTTAACACTCCTTTCTTCACAGGGAACGTAAAAGTATGTATGCTAAAAAAGCCTATAGCTGATTTGATGGTTGGTCGTATACACGGCAGTAAAGATTGTACTCCAGATGAGATTATAGAATGGGAGAAACATAACCTATGCACTGGAAACGCCGTGACGACTAGAGCGCAGACTCAACTCATGGAGAAAGTTGATGATAATAAAATGGATGCAGACAACCAAGAGGAATTTGTAGTCAATTCACCTATTGACAGGGAAACATTTGCAACCAAACAAAAAGAGGATAAATCTTTAAAAAAAATTTTTTAAGTTGGTTGATAAAGTTGACAATCTATCCTCAGGTAATAATAACAAACATTGTTTTGTTATTAAAAATGACATATTGATTAGATGTTTTAATGACAAATCACAAATGAAACAACAAGTTATGGTCCCATATACTTTTAGACGGTACATTCTTCAACATGCACATGACTCACATTGTGCTGGACATATGGGATATACTCGAACACGATCTCGAGTACTGTCTTCATTCTTTTGGCCAGGGGTGTCAAGAGATATTTCGCAGTATGTACGTTCCTGTACTACATGCCAAGAAGTGAAAGCACGTGGAGCTTTTCACACGGCGCCTATTCAGGCTTGCGATATCTCAGTGAGACCTTTTGACAAAATGGCAATAGACATTATTGGTCCATTGCTACCATCGGCCAGAGGACATAGATTCGTCCTTACGTGCATTGATTTGTGCACACGATGGCCAGAAGCTATCCCATTAAAGACCACCACTACCACAGATGTAGCTGATGCACTACATCTCATCTTTTCTAGAATAGGGTTTCCTAGAAAACTTTTATCAGACCATGGGTCACAGTTTATATCTGACACCATGAAGGAAGTCATGAAAACTTGGGACATTGACAGGAATTTAAGTAGTATTTATCATCCGATGAGTAATGGTGCGGTTGAAAGACTTAACCGTACACTTAAACAACTACTACATAAGGTTACTGCTAAGCACCCTCATGACTGGGACAGAGCACTCCCAGCTGTTCTATTTGCTTATCGGGAGGTACCGCATGAACAAACTGGCTTCTCTCCCTTTGAATTAGTTTTTGGTGCTCCCCCAAGAGGTCCTATGGGACTAATAAAAGACTTATTAATTGACGAGGAGATGACTCAGGACACTCAGTCATCTTACGAGTACGTGATTAATCTTCGGAAGAACATTATTGAGTCTTGCCAGTTGGCAACAGCTTCTTCTGAGGCTGCAAAAGCTAAGGCTCGATCTCTACAAAATAGGTCTCGACGATTACGCCAATTATTCCCAGGCGACGAGGCTTATGTGTTACTTCCTCACAATAACAATAAATTACTGATATCTTGGAATGGTCCTTACAAAGTCATTGATAAAATTTCCGACGTTGATTACGTCTTAGATATCAAGGGACACAAAAAGATATTTCATATTAACATGCTCAAGCAATTTCATACACGTCCTGAACACTTACAGTCAATTTTTCATGAACTAGATGACAACACAGTATCCACTTGTCATTATACTAACTTATCTGTCATCCAGGAAGAAGAATCTTCTTTTCCTGAGGTACAGTTACCGTTACCTGTACCAGTAGTTCAACCTACTGAATCTTGGCGGGATGTAACCATCTCTTCAACGGTTACACCGCAACAGCGTCTACAGATTGCTAATCTATTACAATCTTATCCAGATGTGTTGACCGACGTCCCGGGTCGCACATCGGCTATCAGTCATGACATTACTCTCAATGACGATACACCTATTCGTGTACATCCCTATTCTGTTCCTTTACATTTCCTTGCTAAAACTACTAAGGAACTTGAACAGATGTTGTCTCTGGGAATCATTGAGACTAGTAATTCGCCATTCTCTTCTCCATTAGTGATTGTCCGGAAGAAGGACAATAACATTAGACTATGTGTTGATTATAGAAAATTAAATGCTAAGACTATAGTTGACAGCGAACCACATCCACTTATTGACGACTTACTACCACGTCTATCCAACGCAACTATATTTAGTAAGATAGACTTAACTAAAGGTTATTGGCAGATACCACTGACCGAAAAGGCTAAGTACTACACCGCATTTTCCACTCCACAAGGTCTATACCAGTGGAATGTGATGCCTTTTGGGCTTGTTAATGCGCCAGCTACCTTCATTCGCCTGATGCGACAAATTTTATCAGGTAGACCAGACGTTATTACATATATTGACGACATATGCTTGTTTAGTTCGTCGTTTGAGGAACATGTTTCGGGACTTAGATATGTTTTTGACACTCTAAGGAATTATCATCTAACTGCTAAACCTACAAAGGTGCAAATCGCGTGTAATGAGATAACCTTTTTGGGACATATCATTGGATCGGGATATATCCGAACGTTACCTAGTACAGTCTCCAAAATTCTAAACATAGCAGTTCCTCAGACGAAGAAACAGGTCAGGAGTTTGTTAGGACTTGTTCAATATTACAGTAGATTCATACCAAACTTGTCATCCATCACGGCTGTATTGTCTTCATTGTTAAAAAAAGATATGCCGGTGAAGGTGACATGGACTGGTACATGCAATGAAACTTTCAACAAAATTATAAATTTGTTCTCGCATGAACCAATTTTAAGACTTCCCGATGCTTCCAAAAGATTTTTCTTACGAACAGATGCTAGTAACTACGGCATTGGTGCATGCCTGCTCCAGAACCATGACGGCATTCTACATCCTACGTTATACATTTCAAGAAAACTGAAGCCGGCAGAAACGAAGTATTCAACAGTCGACAAGGAACTTTTATCTGTGATCTGGGCAATAACGAAGCTTGAAAAATTCCTGCTCGGTGCTCCCTTCACCATACAGACGGACCAACGTGCTGTAGCAGCCTTGCGTCGATCTAATCATAAGAGCCAGAAGCTTGCCAGATATTCAATCATCCTACAGCCATTCGAGTTCTCCATTGAACACATACCTGGCACTGAAAATTGTGTGGCAGATGCATTGTCACGTAATCCTATTGACGACGAATAATCAACATTGACACTCTTAACCTATTTTAATCAGCACTACATTGGATTGAACGAAGTATCAACTATAAAGGAACTAACCTTGCCTTTAATTTAAACTGTATAAACACTATATGCATCACAGAATTGAATTAAAAGACAATCAAGGTATATATAGACATTCAAACTTCGTCTAACGTCCATACACGAGATATGAATACTCTTTGAACAATCATGGATTTATGTCTGACGACAAACCGAACTGATGTTCCTGTGTATACTTAATTCTTGGATGCTGGGATAAATGACATTTCTTTCCAACGTAAACGTTTGAACATTTTTGCCTAAAAAAATTCATCAGAATCAAGACTACGGATGGATCATCATATCCTATACTAATTAATTAGTTAACTTAACTTCTTAATTGAATTATTATCAATAAAATGAAATGTGAGAAAAAAAATGAAATGAAAGAACAAAAAAAAAGAGAACGAAATACTAAAAGAAGAAATTATGAAAAGAGAAAATAAATCTCACACAAGTATTAGATTAATAATTTTTTTTTTAATGTACCTATACATTATTTAGTTAGTTAAATTAGATAGTTATTATTCACTAACACTTAACACACACAATTAAGTTAAAACTTATATTCGAATTTCTTTCTATTTCTTCTCACTTAGTTTGTCTTTTCTTCTCTCATAACATCGCGTTACATTAGAACCTTAATAATTTAACTCTTAATTTAATTAATTAATTTAATTTTAATTAGTCAAATTAATTCCTATATGACATACTAATACGACAGACCTTACTTTAATTTAATTTTATCATTCACTATTAACATTGGACATTTATTTAGTTGATATAATGATATGTATAATATTGATATATAATGTGATTTATGATTAGATGACTATGACAAATAGTTAGTTGACACGACCGCAACACGGTTCTACTCAGAACATCGTCGGCCATATGTCACAATTGTGTTAAATTTTTTTTGAAAAATTGTTAAGTCGGATAGATATTGAAAAAAAATCTATCGATTTTTTTTTTCCCCCGGTGTACAGGGAATTGTTACGGTATATGATATTAACGCCGTCTGCTAAAGGTTACCAGACGTGCAATTGTAAAGGTTAAGACATTTAATATATTGCGATAGATGTTTCAATTACTGAACGCTTCATACACGATCGATTATGACGTGTATAGCGTTGTTTAGGACACAGTCGGTAACTAAGAAACCATACCCTTTTTACATTGACCGTCAAGCTGTTAAGACGCGTCTGACTTTCCTTCCAATGTTGGGCATGGTATTGCCATACAGATATATTTTATGCAAGTACGGACATGGGTCAGTCCATTGCTATTACGAAGATTTGAAATGATTAAAGGTCAGTACGAAAGTGAAAATTAAGGAAGGATGAATTACAGTCCATAGTATTTGATTTTGCCAGACTCATAGACTCACTGTCGGCCGTTGGAAAACCCCAACCGCGCGTGCATACAGCTATGACAATCTGCATACAGTAATTTGATTATTGGACAAGGACTGATAGGATATCTACATATATATGCCATATATTTTCAAGTTATAATATGTACTTTTGTGATCAACATGCATGAATCGTCTTGACGTGTAAACTGTATTAAATATTTGTGGACTCAATGAACCGACTTATCAAGTCAATGGAATTACAAGTTCAATATAATTGCAACTTTCAAATGTTTTGCTCACACGTTTTCTACCCCACCCCGCATTCGCGTAAAGCAACACCAATGGACACGATGAAAATATTGAATGAAACCATATAAGAACTCAACTAACATGGCCAGAATTTATAACCACTTTATTGACATTATATGGAACATTGTTGTCAAATTGAATGTTCCAGAACAACAGAGAAGATCGCCTTCAACAATTACAGATAACCTTACTTGCTACCACATTTAGACCTCAGCCAGACTTATTCTGGGCTATTGTGATGACTACGTTGAATGTCTAGGGTTATGATGATGATGAAGTGTATGTCACAACAACAACAGACAGATAAACACTTTAATTTAATCCACAATAATTGACAACACTGTGACACTCACACACATAAAACACTCTATAAGACTATCTTAAATGAGTCAAGTGTTAACTTTTAAAAATATATGTATTAATTCCTTCAAATATTAGATATCCTGATTCAACTACAAAGTGAATCAGGAATCACAATCAAATGTAATCACAAGTTGTATGTACACAATTTATAGATAGAATCTTTGTATTGACATATATTATTATTGCAATATGTGTGTAAGTTGTGCTGTAGTACTATGAGGTAATACTGGCTTTTCAAGCTAGATGGTGGTTTGTCATCATGACTTCAAGTGTTTGTTTCTGGTGGAAATAATATTGGAAAGGTTCACAGTTTCTTTTTATTTGAAACAATTAAATGTCCCTCTTGATTTTAGGTAAAGTCACTTTTAGAGGGGGTATACACAAGATTGAGCTGCTCTGGCCACGAACTCTTAACTTCTGTGTGGGCGGAAGGAAACAGTCTCCACTGCTTGCTTGCTTCACCGTGTTCTTGAGAACCAACACTGGTCGATATATTGACCAAGGAGTCTGCTACCAGCCTCTGGATTCAGCAAAACTCAGACCAGGTGCTGCTTTAATATGTTAGTACCAAGGTCCCTGAAACAAGAAGGTTGTACCTCCTACTTCAGAACTAATTTATAATCCATTTCCACACTGAAGCACAATACATAACAAACACAGAGTTCAGCGTGGTAGGCCAACTGCTAGCTTCTCATGTAACAGTATACACCAGTATTCCTCTCCTTAATGGTTACAACGCCTCTGCAATTCCAGCATTATTTCCTTCTATTCAATAAGATAGGTGTCATAGTACTATTTGGCCATCCCATGCAGATATATTCCTCTCCGACAATGTTTGGTAATGGTGGAGCAATATCTAGGTTTTGCCTCTTGTGTATTACTGAACCACACACATACAGACATACATTTATCAATTCCCGAGAATATTAGATGTTCCTCAATTTGTACGTTATGAGGAGTTGATCTATATGGTGATATCTGAGTTGTGTAGGGGATCCAATAATTTCCTGATCAGCCTTAATAAACACTCGGATATCCTCAATTCAAAAAGGCAACAATGGAGACACTCTGCTCCTCCGAAATGTTCACAGCCAACAATTGGTCTGATCTCAGGCGTGATTGAATGTGGAAACACCCTTCTAATAATATATTTATAATGTTCTATAATGTGCTACTCAAATGGAGGCCATATTCACCAACTATAGTTCCGCCTACCGACAATCTGGTGAATTAAGATAATATGTGGGGAAATGAGTTTCTGCATCAGAAATCAATTCGCCCTTAGCATTGCTATAAGATGTGTGGGTTATCTCCATCCAGGGTCCGAACACTACTTCCCCTTGGATGGTGTAGGGTCGGGTGACTACCAATGTCTTCAGTTCCCTTTTAATGCTAAGTTAATAGCCATATTGGGAAGCGCTGTGAGCATTTTCCCAATTGCTCACTGGTCCACTCCCCACTTTTCTTCTGTTAACAATTTGTTTCGGTTTTAACTTAGGCGGATCATCTTCAATGTCAATGTCAGCCAGCTCCCTAAATGCGGCTTCAAACTGTGCCTGGGATGACTGGTCTCAGTTTCTATTTTCTCTGGATGCATTTCTCAGAGTTGCAAATCTAAATATTTTTGGTGAACTCTGTTGGGGGGAAGGTGGATACCTATCCTCTGTGTCAACCTTATTAGTGTTATTTTCCTTGTTATTGTTAGGCCCATATGTTTCAGAATGCTTGGCTGGCATCTGATTATGATTTTCCCAACTTGGGGACTGTACCTTGCTACATTTTTCACAGGCCCCCACAAATTGTGCAAAATCAGCAGCTACTTGGGGCCAGTAGAATTTTTCCGATGTCCTTTGACGGGTGGTCCCATTTCTCTGGTGTCCACCGTCTGGTACAACATGAGCTTGTGCCATCACTTTTTCCCTGCAGGGGGTTGGCAATACCAATTGTCCCTGTTCTTTGGATCCTGCTCTAGCTTTCCTGAAGAGCAGTCCTTCCTTCAAATAAAATTGTCCTTTCTTAGGGTGTGCATGGCTTGTTGGCAATTGACCAAAGCAAGGTTTTAATGTTTTATCTTTTGCCTGGGCCTTTCTCATCTGCTTATGAGAATAAACTAGTGGTGGTTCCTCCTCCGTTCTACTAGGGGTCGACCTGACCTGAAGCGTGGCCATTACCACAGGTAAGAAGTTGCTTCCTAGAAAAACATATTTGCTTCCTAACGCCAGCGGGTAATTAGGGTCGTCACACACGGCTGCTCTAATCACTCCTTCCACGTACCTTGTCTCTACATTGATCTCGGCTACGGGAAGTGTCATGGTGGATATTCCCTTTACGGCCCCTTGTATCTCCACTTTCTCTGTGGTATACTGTTCAGGGTGCACTAGGGTTGCACTCACAACTGAGTCATATTCTAAACCTGAATCGTAAAGGCACCTAACCTTGGCACCATTACATGTCACTTCTTCACAGATGGGGGGATGTTGAAGATGTATATGATTCTCTGTCAGTTTCTTCTTCCCCTTGTTCACTGTTATCATGCATGCCGCATGATATGGAGGAACTTTCCTACCACATTCACTAGTATTATGATTATGGATCCTGCATATTTGACAATATTTTCCTTCCTGTCTGAAGGGTTTCCTGTCATCATATTTCCTTTCACTGAATTGTAGGGTTTTATGTTTATTATCATAACGTGTCCTATCAAACTGATGCTTACCTTTGTTTTGATCTCTATGATCAAATTCATTAAAGTTTTGTGGTGCCTTAAAATTATCTACCTGTTTCTTTTTATTACTTGTTACCTCTGCTTGAGCTGCTTGATACCTTTCAGCGACATTTAGTAACTCACCCAGCCTCTCTGCACCTTGTTCCATGAGAAACTTTCTCAGGTCTGGAGCCATGGACTCTCTTAGTACCAAGGTCCCTGAAACAAGAAGGTTGTACCTCCTACTTCAGAACTAATTTATAATCCATTTCCACACTGAAGCACAATACATAACAAACACAGAGTTCAGCGCGGTAGGCCAACTGCTAGCTTCTCATGTAACAGTATACACCAGTATTCCTCTCCTTAATGGTTACAACGCCTCTGCAATTCCAGCATTATTTCCTTCTATTCAATAAGATAGGTGTCATAGTACTATTTGGCCATCCCATGCAGATATATTCCTCTCCGACAAGTTTGGTAATGGTGGAGCAATATCTAGGTTTTGCCTCTTGTGTATTACTGAACCACACACATTCAGACATACATTTATCAATTCACATTCAATTTTTCATCAAAAAGATATCAAATATTTCTAGCTTACCACAATTCATGGAAATATTAAACAAATACGTTGTCTGGCGATGAGTTATGGCACAATTCCGATCTGCCTCTGTCCCAGGCTTTCATAAGAAAAATATGAGCTGGATCTCAACGCACTTGCTTCTCAGTAAGTTTATTTTCAAAATGTGGCCCTGAACTGACGCTCCTAATTGACTATATCAAATGGTCTATCCAATGGGACCATGTTTACAAAAGCTTTTGAAAAAATTTACCCTTCCTACCGTTTCCCTTAACAACCAAAAATAGTATTTGCATTCGACTAATCATGTTTCGCCTTACATATAATTCTGGCCAATCAAATCGGATTTAACGTGGTGGCCTCATTTCCTCTAAAACAAATTCCAAACATGAGCAAATATGATCTTGTGCTGTCAGACAACCTCACTATTTTATTTTGGCTATAATTTGTTAATTCCTAGACTATTTGAGTAACACTTAACATATTCTTTGTCAGCAAGTCCTAAGGAACCCAAATATATAAATTTAATGGAGCTAAGTGGCTGCGTTCAAAATATGTATTTTCTTCTACCACCCGTTCACTTCGATACGATGGGGTGTCTTCTGTACTGTCAGGATTTCAGACGTTAAACAGTATTGGGTCATGTTTCCTAATAAGCATTAAACATGTTTTTTAAAACCTTACCTCGTATTGGTAGTGTTTTTTATCACTGTCTATTTGAAAAAAAAATAGTGCTTCATGCCTTTCGCGTGTGATTTGCGTTCACTTTTATCGCGAGACGGCGGGGTAGCATTGCATGCGTTCCTCCGTTCAGCCCTCTCTCTCTCTCTAAGTCCGTCTGTCTTTTCATTACGCAGTGTATATAATGACATTAATGCTAGTATTAATCTAGGTCATTACGCAGTGTGCGTATCTCAAGGTTTTCTAAGAAACACAGTACCAGTTTTATTTTTGAACCGCGTGTAGTTTATGCAGTAGGCTTTACTATCAAACGTGAAAGCGTTACAATTATGCAGACGAAGTAGAGAAAGGGGGATTTTTGTACGCCATTGAGACAGCACTGTTCTTTTACCATTCTTCTTTCCTTTTATTGAATTAATTCGTTAGGCTTTACATTTACTATTTAATTTAGATATGTGGATTTAGAATGTTTCACGACAGCAGGGCTGACAACAAGAGATACCGGTCATCATGTCTACTGGTGCATCTAGGGCGACCTGGCCGGTGGCGATCCTCTACACTTCCTGTGGCCTGAAATCTCTCCAAAATTCTTTGGATAGTAGAGTGTGACACTGCAAGCCGTCTAGCAACCTCACGGACAGATAAACCACTTTCAACCTACGCTATAGCCCTCATTCTTTGTAAGGTGTCAAGACTTCTTCTCGGTGGCATGGTTTTTGCAAGTGATGAAACTACCCTTTTTTTTTTTTTTTTTTTTCTTAACCAGCGGCACTTGGGCTTTCAGCCCTTCGGCCCAATGACATGTCATTGCGAGGCTGGGGAACCTGAGGACTTTCCTTCCAACCCGGTCAGGAGCTTCGCTCCATCCCATCCACAGAGGGTTTATCTCAGGAGCCGTTCAGGCTATTCAGTCAAATTTCCGGCCGTAAACATTTCTTCAAACGCCGACGCCCGGGTTTGAACCATGAACACCTGGTCGCCAGTACAACGCCGTAGCCATTACACCAGCGCGGCTCCCATGAAACCACCCTAAGTCTGCTGATTGTAAAACAATTAAGAGTGAACTCTGTTCACGAAAAGTCGCCATTGCACGTGGAATGTCAATCAGCACGATTACTTCACCTGTTTGGTTGTACGGAAGTTTGAAAAAACAGATTAAAAATGTGAATTTATGGTCAGCAAACCAAATTGCACGTGATCATCATGGTTGTCGGTGAGTTGTTTTTAATGCTTAACGTGCATAGAGGACTGTCAGAGGAAGATATTGCACCCATTTTTACTAAAACCTTCCTTCATTTAATCATTCTATGCGCTTATATAAAAGTGTATTGAAAATAATAGGGTGGCCCTTGACTTTTGACGAGTAGTATATTTGGTGATTAAATGCGTTATCCTATGTGATACATAAAGTAGATGTGTTAGTTGAGAGAAAGGACTTTTGGATTTGAGAGACAACATCAGTGAGATTGTGACGATATAGGAAAGATGTGGATGGTTGAATTACTAATATCATTAAGTAAGGCATAGATTTGTCTCTATCTGCCATCCTGAGAGTTCAGGTAACCATCGCTGATCAAAAATTGTAATCGGGAACTGCTTCGAAAGCGGAGATAACGAAACACCTATTGTCCACTATGTCACTTTTGAAGAAAAAGAAACGAACAACAAACAAAAGGGGCGTTCCCGGAGAGATTTCTCGTGAAATTTTAATGAGTTGCAGATGTAAATCAAAGAAGACGGCCGCCAGTTGGCGGTCTGAGTTGGTACAGACCAGCAAACAAGCAGAGAGTCACCAATTAACATAAGTTAACAAAATTCAATCAAAGTTATAACAATTTAAGACAAGTTAGTGCAAATTATTACAGGTAATTTACTCAATTACGGGATCAAAGTCCTTTATATTAGTATAATTTGTTACCTTCATTGACAGGAGTTTACTGTTATGTGCTGAATTGTTATTCAATTTGTAATGAAATAATAACAAAATATTAAGTTAGCTGTAAGTGAATTAGTTATTAAACAGTAAGTGAACCATGAGTGAAGTTGGATTCAATCCTGGTAGACTTATCTATAAAATATTGGTTTCGTAGGCGCTTTTAGACAGTATGTGAGCTGTCTGTCTAACGTTTTAGTTGCAGCTTTGATTTTAGACAATGTACGTAAATACATTTTCTTCTTCGAGCACATGTAAGGGTTGTTTTCTCTGTACAGTGTATTCGGGGATTAGTCCGACTTGGCGTGTCGTAAAATGTTGGTTGGTATACTTCGAACAATAAAATTAGATCTAAACAGTTGTATTTGTAAGCATCTAGTATAAGCACATAATATCACTACCTGAGACTGTGCAATACAAACATTGCAGTGTCCGTTAACTCACCGTGTGTGTGAAGTGTTATAGCCGACCGCATAGATATACGTTGATTTTAAATCGTGTGTAACTACCCAAAATTGATCTTATCTTCGTATTCTTAGAAGATTAATGCTTCTATTCTAGTACTAGCTTTTACTAAGCATGATTCGTGAAAAAAGTACTTAAAATATCCTTTCAATAGTAAGGGATATTCTGACACTGACGTTTATACTCTCACTGATAGTATTATGTTCATTTTGAATAATAATAGCTCGTGGCCTATTCCTCGTACTGAAATTTCTATCTAGTTTGTGGCGTCTTCATACTAGCGCTGACTACTGTTGCTGGTGTTCTCTCTGGGAGTACAATTACATAAGTGATTTTAGCTTGGGTAGCCAATTCATTTATCCATTTCACATTATGCCCACGCCTGTCCAATCATAGGGGAGGGTTTAGAAGAGAACAACCCAGTATGAATTCGGAACGTACAGACATTTTGTCACCTCATCTTACTTAAGGAAAACTGTTAACCCTTCCCCAAACATTCTGTCTCCGCTTTATGGTACATTTCCATGACATTTATAAGCCGTTACTCCGACTTTGTGGGAAGGGTCGATCAATGTGCAGGAGGTACGCAAATGTGTGCTTTCTCGGGTCTGAAGTCTCTAATCCGAGAAAGTTTTTCAAGTTGCAGAAGGAGAAAATCAGAGACAGCACTTCTACAATAAGTATTAGGATATAACATGTGAAATCTAAAGACAAAGTTTTGCTTCCTGTTTTACTTAATTTACTTAGAGAATTCGTTGAGAAATAAACCTGAAATCCCCAACTTGCTACATTTTCTAGAATCGTAAAACAAGATCATTGTGTGAGTAATAGTCTGGCTCAATGGTTAGGATAAAAAAAACTTCATTTGAGGATTCAGGTACGAGTTACGCGCAAAAATATGGTAAATGGGCGAAATTAAATGGTGTGACATTAGTTGAGGTAAGGAAGCTGAAAGCATAAGAATTGATAGAAAGATTAACGAAATGGGCGAATTCATTTCGTCATACATATTTGTAAGAACATCAAGAGAGGTCACAAACTCTATGCTCTGTATTTTATTCACTATTGAGTGTGAGGTATCGGCTTTATTATCCCCCTATCTCTAACCATTATCTTCACTTAAACTCCACAGTCGTACTGCAAGTACATTATGTGCTAATTTCCACATAGAGGCCTAATAGTGTTGTGGCTTGTCGACATCACTGTCCTTACAGAAGATTGTGCGAAACGTGTCTCTGTATCTACTGCTCATACGATAGTATATAAAAATGTTAGCAGAAGAATTGATAGACTCCAACAAAAGTACCTCACAGCCAACGACTATACCAATGTTTACGTATTTACCACCAATAGTCAATGCTGGAACAAATGCCACGGCCAGCATAATAATTGTGCTAGGAACGAAGCAGAAAATATAGAGCGTAGAAATCATCACAACCATTTTGGCTACCTTTTGGTTACGGACTGAAAGTTCCAAGGCACTTGTAGAGGTTTTCCGCCATTTTGTTCTTTTATGTAGATTAATAGCCAGTATCACTGTTCAGACAGTCAGGACGACAAAGGCAGCAAATGGCAATAAAAAATTGTTGATTGCAAAAGATAATGTCTGAACATTTTCTCGATCTTTAGTTATAACAAGACCAAGAATAGTTCTGTTTCTCTGTGGAAAAAACTTCATGTTCAGTCTGTTCACAAAGTACAACGGGGCGTCACTTGATAGGAGAATTATAAAGACAGAGACGATGATGATCTTCACTCTTGTTGGTGTGACATAATCCTTTACCTGTAGAAGATAAAAGTGAGAATGTGCAAAAATGACCATGTAATTGAATATGTAATTAAAGAGCACTGAAAATGAAAACGATTGTTAACCATGAAATAACCACAGAAAGTTACTGATTTATAATGAAGGAACCCTGAATTTGGATAAATGGGATTTTAAAAAAAATAAAGAAGGTATCTTATTATCAGCAACAAATATTACATAACAGGTGTTCCAAAGGTTGTTATAGCCGGGAGTTGTAGTGAGGATAAGGTTTTACTGCAGATAAATGCTTCTATGGCACGCGCCTCAAATAGCCTCTGACAACCAAGCCCAGCTCCCGGCCTTCATGCGTGGGCTCAATTTGAGCCCGGCGGAACTGTTTCCACTGACGGGAGAAGGGGCGAAGGCGAGTCAATGGCGCCTTAAAACCAGTAGCTTCAGCCAGATAGGGCTCATGATCCTAGGTTGGTAGCCTGTCTAAGAGAAGGTAAAACTCTGAATTCAAACCGCCGCTGCCTAGCGGGAATTTCCATTTATGGGAAAGGCTTCGGAAGTAAACCCTGAGGAAAATCTGGAGTCGGATTCCCTTAGGCAGTTTAATGAGGAGAGGTGGAACACGCTGCATGGGCAACAGCTTGATCTCCATATAACTGTGCCCAAGCTCACGCCCTGGAGAGGACACTTTAGCTTCACCCTATAGGTGTCGGCAAAACACGGGAAGTAGCAGTTATCGGTTATAAACATTTTGCCCAATTAGCGTAGGGCATGGCGCCAGGGGCTACTTCCGACAGTGAGAGAGGTTCTAGGATCTCACTGGACCTACCGCCCACTTCAAGCTGGTCAGCCCCCAGTCTGTTGGGTGTTGTCCCGCCACCGCCTGCTTTCCCCATTGGGTGCAATAGGGATTAGGGTCAAACCCGAACTGTGGACAGAAAATTGTGCACAAGCATTTATAAAAAAAAAAAAACAATAAGTATTAGAAATAAACAACTTATCAGATTGGGATGCTGGAACGTCCGGACTATGTTGACTGGACTATCTGAAAACCTACAGGACATAAACAATGTCAGGAAGACAGCTTTAATCAATGCCGCATGAAATATGGTCGCATCCCGAAAGATATCTTCTACGGACAAATGGCAGATGGCAAAAGAACAGTTGGGCGACCGCAGCTGAGATTCAAAGATGTGTGCAAGAGAGACATGAGGGCACTGGACATAAAACCAGCAACCTGGGAGGATGAAGCCGCCGATCGCACCAGGTGGCGATCCTATCTGCGGCGCCACCTCAGTTTGGGAGAAACGAAGCTCACACAACAAGCAGAAGAGAGGAGAAAACGTCGAAAGGAACACCAGGAAAATAAGCCGCTGAGGGCTGTCATCTCAAGGACGCATTCCCATTGTCAATTATGACTGAAGGAGATATTATTATTATTCTTATAACGTATCTACTACAACAGTGCTCCGCAACCGGTATACCATGACACCAGGCAGTATAAACGATATAATGGTATATAAAATAATGTGTTATGGCATAATATTACGAAAGAATCTCACACATATAATTTTACAAATAATAAGTTAGAAGTTATCATCATCCACCAGTTGATCACACAAAATAAAGGAGCGCAGTCTTATGACTATCGAATTTTTAAAAAATATTTACCATACCCACCGATTTAATGTCATAGTGAGCGAAGAAATTGTGAAAGGCATTTTAAGTGTGCCGCGAAGGGACAAAGTTGCGGAGCACTGGACTAAAACATGGAACAAATTATTTAAAACTAAGAAACAGATCATCTACAACACGAAGTTACGTACATAATTCTATGACATGTTTGCATGGACACTGACAGAACAAGAAATGAAAACAAAGATTTCACAATTATGAAAGCTTCTCTAAAGGCGTATGACGACCTAAGACGTCCTTATTTTGATACGTAGCATTACATTTAAAACAAAAGACGTGTTGAATTAATACTAACTTTTAAGGGCGTTACTATACACAGACATCTCTCCAGTGTGATTATGGCGGTGATCCAGCTAGAAACTCTGGTGAAGGCATAATGTGGCAATCCAGCTGTAATGCAAAATACTTCTAATGTGTCGAAAGGTGCATCTGCTGCACTGAATGAAGGCGTAAAGGAGATGTTAAGCGCAACCAGGGTTATAAGAGACCCTAGGTCAGAGACTGCCAGACCTAAACATGGAGAAATAACATTGTAAGCTACAATGTATAGTGCGCGATTTCTGTATGTCCTCTTTTACTTAGCACAAGACTATATCACGCTTTTTTTGCGCAGTGTATACGACGCATAGCTTATTAAAAGCCATCTCTTACTGTGCCTATCTAACTGCATCTATCCGATGTCTTTTGTTAACCTTTTCATTTTAGGCAGCGAAATCCAAAGACTGTTTTTGGGCATTTAATGTTCAAAATACTTCATTCTCCGTTAATAGTTTGTAAACATAGGAATTTGATTAGAGACACATATTTTTATACAGATACTTCTTCTTCTTCTTCCTCGTTCGTCCTGAAAAGGACGTTGGTTGCGTTGTGTCCGTTTACAGCGGGGCTGCGATATTTGCGCCTTTCGGCCGACACATCCGACTTCAGCACATTTTTTGGCGACCGGGTTTGCCTTCTCTCTTCGATCCCTACTCTCTCAGCCAGACTGCAGTGTTGTAGCCTGTTTCCAGGACCCACTTGGAGGTGGAGTAGGGTCTTGGTCAGCTCTGGTTCGCTGACCCTGACGCAAGCAGTCAAGCTATGAGTCGTTGACTGCATTCATCTCGTTTGCTGCGTCTTCGGTCTCTTATACAGATACACATTTAACTGAGTGTTATTTCACATCTTACCAAGTAGACTGATGTTGATCGGATCTTTGAAGCCTTGTTTCGCGAAGCAAATGATGTTTATGACGTTGGTCACAATGCCAAAAACATCTATTATCTGGCATAACACAGTTACACAAATCCATTAAAAAATTAATGTTGCTTGATCACTAATTCCATGCGTGTTCTGGGCAGATACATCAGGAGTCGACATGTTTGCTTTTCCTAACATCTCAGATTTCTGTTCATCCTATAAGTCAGGTCGTGTATTTCCTTAAAATAAAATAGCAAAAAATTAAAATCTAGAGTACCTTCCTGCTACAGTAGTGCATGTAACTGAAAACATATTTCTAGCATCGTAATCATTACCATTATTATCAATAATCCTCTATCATTCTACATAATGGTTTCGACCATAAACCCTTTCCACAACGGACCAGGAACATTTCAGTACTTTAGTTACTAATTGCTTTTCAACCATCTTGTCAAACATTTTTTTCCTGCAATCTTTTCTGTTATAACCAAGTTGTCCAGACCATTTTTTCTAAATTTATGTTATTTACCACCTTGCATAGACAACAGTTGCGGTCTTAGAAGCAGATATGACAAGAATGATAAGAGCACTATCGTGCGTAGACAGAATCAAAGTAGCGTTTGTTGGCGTTTGCTATGTCATTTCCGCACAGTATAAGTGTTACACCTCGTTTTGCACTCAGGCTTGCACTCACTTGTGAAGGCTTCGCTGCATACAAAATGAGGAGGCACGAAAACGCATCGATTTTGAAGCCGCAGCATTGATGTTAATTGTGACGTAAGTTTAAATAAATTATGACGTATGCGACATCTGCTTCTGAGCAGGGTTGCCACAGCTGGGTCTTTTTTACTAGATCTGGGTTTTTTGGCTTCCATCTGGGTATCTGTATTTTTGTTCCAAATCTGCATTCTTCTTCTTCTTTGATCCTTAGCCGCCAACCGTCAGAGCAGTCAGTGGCCATTACGCCTGGTGGCGTCTTGTAGGGCAACAACAAATTGATTCCACTTTGCTCGGTCGGCGGCCATCCTTCGTACAGTGCCCCAACTCTGGTTCACTCCTTGCATCTCAGCCTCCACAGTCCTCCGCCAAGTTGTTTTTGGTCGGCCTCTCTTTCGTTTTCCTTCAGGGGTCCATAACATAGCTGTTCCTGTGATGGCATCGGGGTCTCTTCTGAGGACATGGCCAACCCAGCTCCAACGTCTGCCAGCTATGATGATGTGCATGTTGTTGCGTACAGTTTTGCTGAGTTTATAATCTGTTAAACGTACCTGTTTAGTTTGGAGACATTATTTTTAGATTCCTGATCAAAGGGGTATTACTCATGTTTTACTGGGGTTGAATTTAACAGTGGTTGTTATCCCACTTGTTTTTAACCTAGCGGTCTAATATTAGAACCGATGTCTGGTTGCCTGACCATATATGGCTTGAATGGTCAGCTTTTCTCGGAATGTTTGCAACTAGAATCGATGTCTTATTACCTGACCATATATGGCTTGAATGGTCAGTCTTTTCCTAGTATGTGTTCAACATCGCCCACCTGAGTTTAGCCCAGAGGGTCTAGCGTCTAACGACGCATGCACAAGTTTTTGTGGCGCGTTAAGAAAGACTTCCGATCTGGAGTCGAGCTGTGTTTTTCAGAGTGTCAAGACGTCCTTTTGGCGTCTTCGTTCTGGCTTTAAGCCTGGGGAAGGAAAGTCCTCTGTGTGTGAGACGAAGAAGTCTAAAGATAGTTTCCCCATGATATATTTCTAAGCGTCTAGGAGACGAGTGTGTTTATTAGTGTTATTCTGAAGGGATGACAAGGTAAATTATCCTTCGATTCATTCTCCTCTATTATCAGAATCACGTCTAACATTTATTTACCAGCTCAGTGACTTTTCCCTGTGCGGGAAAGAGTCCATCGAGGATACGAGAGTTGAGCTCACGAATTATGCTGATATTATTTGCTTAGGGCCTGTACATGCCCAAAGAACATTATATTATCATATTGGACAGGGTCTGACCCCCCTGTTTGCTAAGGAATACCACAGAGGCCATTGTACCTAGAGGCCTGCCATATTTTGCGGCCTGCTGTATACTAGACAATGTATCTGACTTGCTGGTGTCAGAATCGAGTGTGTTTAAACTCATATTTAAGGACCCGCTGGCAATGCGGGGTATTTTTGCTGTGGCTGTAGGAAGAGAGTTAGATTGAAGTCAGCATCATATATGCACAGCTTACTGATGATCTGTTGATGCAAACTGTACTGTCGTCACGCTTACAATGTTCCTGAGTTTTGTCAAATGACTATGTCCTGATGTCGGCGTCTCTTGTAATCGTTCTACATTAAAGTATTGTAAAGTCAGTTGCTGTTAACAACATTCTCTGACTTCTACATATGGTTGAGTGGGTGTATTGTGCCATTGTCCAAGAGCCTATACACATTCGCGTCCATCACCGTATCTGATGTCTACTCACCCACACATCACGTCAACCACACATTTCTACGATCACTACACCTCTGAAAGCCTGTACCTTTGGAGAGAGTGTCTTTATTACACCCTGTCAGTGCCTCAACGCCTGGTGACTTATATTCACATCATTGTACTGCCTGGGTTGACCTGACCCCCCACTACTCACTTAAGCAGCTCTATAACACTATGGTGGCCATTCTACACACCTCAACATTATAGAGGCCAGAATCAGACCTACAACACAATCAGGAAACAGTACGTTAAATTTATGGTGAGCCAGCTTGATGGGGCTATTGGCGTGCTGTTGTCAACTTCGTGATAACTGAAGGTACCCGACGCTGCCCGGTAGATTGTTGACAGTTCTACGTTTCCTGAGCCTATGTATTCAGAAGGTCAAGTGCCGATACCATTGTCATTGCTGTGTATTCAGAAGGTCAAGTGCCGATACCATTGTTATTGCCGTAGTACGGAAGGTCAAGTTCCGGTACCATTGTTGTCGCCATTGTTTTGAAGGCCAAGTTCCGGTACCAACATTGTCATTGTCGTTTGAGAAGCAAGTTCAGAAGTACCCTTCAGCGTTGGATCTTCTGTTCCTCAGAATGCTGACTGCAGTGCTTCTTGGTTGCTATTGTTGACGATAGGATTGCATCATAAGTTAAGTGGCATGTATATTGTTGTGAACTGTGCCATTGTATTGTGTAATTGAACCTTCCTCTTTACACAATCTTTGTTTATATATTACATGTTTTTATTATATGTTATTTATATGTTATACTTCTGCGGGTTTTTCGGTTGGGTGGTGTCTTATGGTAGGATATCCCACTTAATCGAGGCCTACTGTAAGCGTTCTGTAGGGACTTTGCAAATTTCCTTCAGTGGAAATTGCTAGCGATATTTGTTGCTATTGTTGTTTAGTTGTGACGAGATGTACTTTTCGTTGTTTTTGTTATATTTTTTCTGTTCTTTAGTTTTGATTTGATTTGTTTGTATTTGTCCGCTTCCTCTTCCTTTCATTTAGTTCTATACACTTTTATATTTATACACTGTTGGGTCATTTGTTTTGTTATACTTTTCGCAGTTATCATCACATGCTTTGTGATATTTTCTTTAGTTTCGCTTTATAATTTATTTGATTTCTGCGAATGTTATTGTATTTGTCCTTGATACTTGTTCTTTGTTTACGTTATTCATTGTTGTCATACACTGTTATATATATTTAGTCATATTTAGTGCACTTGGGATATAAATTGATTGACATTATTATTATTATAAAGGTGATTATACAAGTTCTTTATCAAAGACTTGTTTCCCACAGAGATTGGGATAAAGTGAGGTAGCTATTCAAGTTCTTTATTAAAAGACTTGTTTCCACTGAGATTGGGATAAAAGGTGTTATTATTTCACAGGTACTGATAGCATATTATTAGACATAATGTCTACATTAGACTACTTTATTGAGCAAGAGAAATCCCTTGGTAAGACTGGTGAGAAATTGGAGGAATTCGCGACTACTGCATATGCCAAGGCAATGAAGTCGGAAGAAAAGAGACAGAAGATGGAAAATGAGCAAAAGAAAATTATTAGCTGAGAATTTAATATTGCAGATGCAGGCAGATGAAAGGAAATTCCAGATGGAAATGCAAAAACAAAAAAGAGAAGCTGAAGACAGGAAAATTCAGCAAGAAAGAGAAGCTGAAAAGCAGCAAAGAGAATTTGAGGAGAGAAAACATCAAGCTAATGCTGAAGAGAAAAAAATTCAGCAACAAAGCGAGGCTGAAGAAAGAAAAATGCAAATGCAAATAGAAGCTGAAGAAAGAAAAGAGAAACAGAAAATGGAACATGAAGAAAAACTCTTAGCTTTGCAGCTGGAGAAATTAAAATTAATGAATATGGGTAATTCTCAAGCAATTCTGGTAAGACAAAGGAGAATTCTTATAAAGTCAAATTACCTCCTTTCAACATTGCAAAGGACGACATAACGTTTTATCTAGATAAATTTGAACTTACATGCGTGTCGCATAAGGTAGATTGTAGCGAAATGGTTTTTGTTTTGTTTAGAGGGAGAAAGTGTAAGTATGACAGACTTGATGGAAGAATAAAAGATAATCTCTAGAGGAAACTCTTCCAGACTGCAAGTTGAATGCACAGTCTCTCCTCGGGAATTAGTCCACTCAAAAAAAACTTTCTAAGAGAATTCTGGTGAAACTAAACAGGATATTCTCTAGGCGATAAATTCTTTATCCGATATCCTACAAAGGACTATGTATAGTACATATAGATGGATAAGAGATTTGGTGCCCAGCCACATTAAAAATATCCCGACCCAATAGTGTTTATTAATTATGGCTCTGCCCCCAGGGTGTAGATTTATGTTATTAAAACTATACAACCCAATTAAATATTACAAAGAAAATAACAACAGACTCGGTTATGTAAAGTTTACAAAAATGAAAATAGAATCTCACAATATATTCAAATATACAACTATATGTTCCCTAATCTATGAATGGTTCTGAACCATGTTAGAATTAATTTGTCATCACTGGACAAAGGGAATATTCTTTAGTGGTTCTGCTGGCATGTTCAAATACTCATCTCAGATGCTGAATTGATGTAGTCTTGTTGTCACAGGTTCAATATGTCCCAGCACTCCAGGTCTAGCAAGTTCTTATTAGGGTTTCAGAGGATGGCAAGTTGCTACTTCTCCGTCTTGACACAGGGCTCATCACCAACTGGGATGGAGTATGTCTGCCCGTGAGAACACTGCTTATGGTTTAGTCTTCTGGTATGACAACCTGATATGACAACCTGGTAGGATCGCTGCGCTCATAACCACTGCTGTTAAAATTGGACCGTTTCCCCTCTGCAATTAATTGCCTAGACCAGACTATCTTGTCCAGACCGGTCGCTGCCTAGCGAGAGAAAAAGCTAGCGAGAGAATGGGCTTACCAGACTATGCCTTGAAAATCGCGCCTAATTTCCCCAGGTTTCAGTTTGGTTGCTGAGGTCAAAGGTCAAAAGTCAATATACGGCTGCCTATCCCGTTGGCTAAACTGTAATTATTCAGGGCGCGGTTTAAAGTTCACAGCTTTAAAAGGTCAGTGGTTTTGCCAGTCAAACGTAGAATAAAGGAATTTATTTTCCACAGGAAATGGGAGATCTCCTGAAGTGTATTTACGAGTGGTAGAGATTCTAGAGAATTTAGAGAGAAGGAATGAATTTGTATGAGAAAAGATAGACAGAGAGAAAAGAAGGCGAATACACTTCGTGACATAGGCCCCCTTTTAAAAGTTATGCCTACGGCTAACTTAAGTTGAGCCGACTATTCTCTTGTCTGCTACTACCTTCCTGTCTCATATCTCTTGTTAATTCAATCCCATTGTTTCCTCTTTTCCCTCTGTCGAACGGTATGCCTGTAATCAACACATGTCTATCCGTTTCCTCATTGTCAAGGAGTTGAGGTACGTTAAGCAATCCTGCTTGTATGATCTTCCCTCTCTTATGTTCCTCCTTGTGGACCCTACATTGTAGCTTGCCTCCTGGCAAAGAGCTTGCATTAAAGCCTACACTCTGCTTGCAATGCGGTCTTTAGCAAATAGTTTTGCATGATGAGGTTGCCAACCTCATACACAACCTTATTTTAGTCATATTACTTGACCTGCCTAAGGACACATACCTATCTCCCCAGGTATGAGAGCGTGTATGTTCCTCTATCGCTGTTTCTCCAGTGACAGAGAAAGATATGTCTACCAGTTGTTCCTGCCCACCAGGTACCAAGGAAATTTGAACCCGCTTCACTTTCTGATCCCAGAGAGTGGGTGAGGTTATTGAAACTGACTGAAGACTAAATGCTTGAGGCTCATGTTCCTCTTTAGCCGTTTCTCCCGTGTTAGCGGAAGATATTCCTGAAACATGTTTCATCCCACCAGGTACCAAGGAAATTTGGACCCGCTTCACTTTCTGATCCCAGAGAGTGGGTGAGGTTATCGGAATTGAGTGAAGTCTTAGTGCTTGAGGGTCCTGTTCCTCTACAGCCGCTTCTCCCATGTTAAAGGAAGATATTTCTGAAACATGTTTCATCCCACCAGGTACCAAGAAACTCTGGCCTGGCTTCACTTTCTGCATGCAGATAGTGGGTGAGACTATCAAAACTTGTTCAGAATTAAGTGCACTGGGGTGGTCATCCCCTTTGCACTCTTCCAACTTTTCAGTGAAAATATTGGAAGATGAGTTAGGCATTGGAGTCTCCATAGCCTGTTCAGTCACGCCATCTCTGGATCGTGCTGCGTCTCCTAAGATGATATATTTCCCTCCTTGAGGTATCGGGTAAATTCGTTCATCTAATATTGCGGCCTTTACTTTGCCGTTTACAAAGTTCGACCTAACTTCTACATAAGCTAAAGGCAAAATCATCCTTCTGTTGTTTATCATGGGTGCTGTTACCTCAACATCCTCTTCGGTGACTTGATCAGGGTCGATAACAGAGACTGAGACAAGGGCATCACACCCAAGACCTTGATAATACAAACAGGTGATTTCTTCTCCATTTACTGTGTCAGTCTTCACACTTTGAGAATCCCTGTATCCACTCCGGGCCTTCGTCAAGTTCCCATCCATGGTAGGGACCTTAGCTTTGTATGAAGTCTGTGGGATTGGGTCTCGGCGCATACAGTCTAACTGATGTAAGTTGGCCGACAGGTGATGTTCAAGAACATCCCTTCCCTTCCCATAGGGTTGCGTAATCCTTTTCCGTTGAGTGATCCTATTTGGTTGAGCGATCCTATTTACCAGGTTGTTGGTGCGGTTGTTGTTGGTATGCCTGTTGTGAGTTTTTGCTGAGGATGAGGAAGGTCTCTTCAGATTATCAGCACTCTTGTACTTAATCTTGTTTTCAGGATGGTCTAGATGTCTCCGTTTAGATATCTGTACCTCTGCTCTGTCTGAGCCTGAATTATGAGACATAGACTTGGCTTCATGTGGTGCAGTTATATTTACCGCTGAGGGTGGTGATGGAATTGGCAAAGGAGTGGCATGATGAGTATTCCTAGATTCAAGTTTATCCCTGGATTCCATTTTTGTAGGTTGAAACTGAGTTTCCATTTCTTGCAGTTCTTCCTTACACTGGAGGGATTTTTCTTGTCTTTGTCTCTCATGTTCCACATTCTCTTCCTTGCATTTTGCTCTCCATTCGTTCTGTTGCCCCATTATGCTCATGAAACATTCTACCTGTTCCGAGACATAATTTTCCAGCAAACTTCCCGAGAAGCCAGATAATTTTCCAATCTTATATGATTGCGCTGTCCATTTCTTCAGTCCTTCTATCTCATCCATTTTAACAGCAGTGGTTTTGCTGAGCGAGTATGAGATCTCTAACTCACTATCAAATAAATACAGGCCTAAATACTTTCTATAGCCGTAACTAAACTAAAGTATTTTAACAACCTATGTTATTTAAAACCAGCATACATAATAAAAACTTAAATATTAGTTAACAACATGTAACTAATAACCAGCAGTACCACCAAGAATAGTTTTCATAACATAACTTAAAATCTGTTTTTCTTGTAAAAATTTATGTGTAATTTAGTCTAGGGTAATTTATATGTCCCCTCTTTAATCTAATCCTAGACTTGGACACCAATAAGTGACAAGTACCTACAGCAGTAGTGGTCTAGGAAAGATAAGAGTTTTCATATTTCAGACAAGTGTCTAAATATGAAAAAAATAGATCCCGGACGAGACCCCAGTGTAGCGAAATGGTTTTTGTTTTGTTTAGAGGGAGAAAGTGTAAGTATGACAGACTTGATGGAAGAATAAAAGATAATCTCTAGAGGAAACTCTTCCAGACTGCAAGTTGAATGCACAGTCTCTCCTCGGGAATTAGTCCACTCAAAAAAAACTTTCTAAGAGAATTCTGGTGAAACTAAACAGGATATTCTCTAGGCGATAAATTCTTTATCCGATATCCTACAAAGGACTATGTATAGTACATATAGATGGATAAGAGATTTGGTGCCCAGCCACATTAAAAATATCCCGACCCAATAGTGTTTATTAATTATGGCTCTGCCCCCAGGGTGTAGATTTATGTTATTAAAACTATACAACCCAATTAAATATTACAAAGAAAATAACAACAGACTCGGTTATGTAAAGTTTACAAAAATGAAAATAGAATCTCACAATATATTCAAATATACAACTATATGTTCCCTAATCTATGAATGGTTCTGAACCATGTTAGAATTAATTTGTCATCACTGGACAAAGGGAATATTCTTTAGTGGTTCTGCTGGCATGTTCAAATACTCATCTCAGATGCTGAATTGATGTAGTCTTGTTGTCACAGGTTCAATATGTCCCAGCACTCCAGGTCTAGCAAGTTCTTATTAGGGTTTCAGAGGATGGCAAGTTGCTACTTCTCCGTCTTGACACGGGGCTCATCACCAACTGGGATGGAGTATGTCTATCCTTGAGAACACTGCTTATGGTTTAGTCTTCTGGTATGGCAACCTGATATGACAACCTGGTAGGATCGCTGCGCTCATAACCACTGCTGTTAAAATTGGACCGTTTCCCCTCTGCAATTAATTGCCTAGACCAGACTATCTTGTCCAGGCCGGTCGCTGCCTAGCGAGAGAAAAAGCTAGCGAGAGAATGGGCTTACCAGACTATGCCTTGAAAATCGCGCCTAATTTCCCCAGGTTTCAGTTTGGTTGCTGAGGTCAAAGGTCAAAAGTCAATATACGGCTGCCTATCCCGTTGGCTAAACTGTAATTATTCAGGGCGCGGTTTAAAGTTCACAGCTTTAAAAGGTCAGTGGTTTTGCCAGTCAAACGTAGAACAAAGGAATTTATTTTCCGCAGCAAATGGGAGATCTCCTGAAGGGTATTTACGAGTGGTAGAGATTCTAGAGAATTTAGAGAGAAGGAATGAATTTGTATGAGAAAAGATAGACAGAGAGAAAAGAAGGCGAATACACTTCGTGACATAGATAAAGAGCAGCATGTCGGACAACTATTGGAATTACTTACAGGTGAACCATTAAATACTATAATGGCAATAGAAGAACTTAATAAGACTAATTATGAAGTTGTCAGAGCGGCTTTATTGAAAAGATATCAACTTAAAGAAGACGATTATCGCCTTCGTTGTAAGACTATTTTACCAGAGACTGGTGTAGAGTTCTCAGACTTTATTGCAAAGATACGTCTTATTTTCACACGTTGGATTGAGCTGTCTAAGACTGAACACACATATGAAGCACTTGTGGACTTATTACTTAGGGACAAAGTAATGTCGTCAGTCAATGAGTCCTTCCTTGCCTTTATACATGAACGTAAACCTAAAAACATAAAAGAAATGCAACAATAATGTTGCCAGTATGTCATTGCGCACCCACAACAAACGATTAGCAATTCTAAAGTTAAAGAAGGTTTGCCCGTAGCTTCTGCGACACCATATGGTCCTAACTTTCTTCATAAATTTCAAGGTGGTCAACGAAACGTTGACAGGAAAAGTAGTCGTAACTTTGAACAGGATCATGGTGATCCATATGGTAACAGTTCTTCTTCAAAGAACTGGAGGAGATCTGACAGTCCTCGCTATTTAGGAGCAAACAATTATAGAAACTTTCGCAGGGGTAGTCACAATAGAAACTATCCTAGCTATCCAAGGAGACAACAAAATCAATATGGTAAATATTCTTAGCTAAGGGAAAATGACAATCATAATTGTAAAAACTGTGGTTCAAACCAAAACAATGATAACAATAGGTCAGATAACAATAACTATAAAAGAAATAATAGTCGTGGTAGAGCGCGACACAACAATAATAAATCGTGTCGTCATGCTAACTGTGCTCAACAAGAGTCACAAGTAGTTAGTAAAGAATCGAACAATAATAAAAGTACTTCTAGTGCTATCAAATGTTCTGCTTTCGATTTTGGGAGAGCATCTCAATGCCCCCAATGCACAACACTGTTTGAACCTACTACTGTAACTACCTTAAGTTGTGGTCATCCTCTTCCCACTCTTCCTGCTGCATCTGTGCATGACGGGAGAGGATCTCTTATCTTACATAAAGGGCTAGTGAATAACAATCCAGTCTCAGTCCTTTTCGATTCTGGATGTACTACTATCGGAGTTAGGCAATCTCTCATAGATCATTCCTGTGCCACGGGAAAAGTGGTCAAATGTGTGACATTTGGTGGCACTTTGGAAAAATATCTAACTGCTATCATTCATATTGCTACTCCCTTCTTTACGGGAGATGTCCACGCGTGTCTTCTACCGAATCCTATTGCTGATCTTATCATCGGCCGTATTCATGGAGTTCAAGAATACACCCCGCAGCAGATAGCTGCTTGGGAAGAACAAAATATGCAAGCTGCCAGTGCAGTGGTCACAAGAGCACGAGCTCTTAATATGCCTCAAACCTCATCGACTGAAGGTAATGAAGTGCATAGCCAAGATGATCACTTGGTGATTTCACATGACACTTTTATAAAACTGCAAGAAGATGATCCTTCTTTTAAAAAATTCTTCATTCTGGCGAGAAAAGGTGATCCAAATCAGAACACAAATCACAAATCTTGGATTACAATGAAGAATGGTGTACTTGTGCGTATGGTACAAGACTCGTCTACGTCTATGCATTCACAAATTCTCGTGCCCAAGAATATGAGAGTCCAAATTCTGCAACATGCTCACGACTCTCAGTGTGCTGGACATATGGGTTTTTCTCGCACTAGGTCGAGAGTTCTTGCGGCTTTCTTTTGGCCATTTATGAATAAGGACATACGCATTTATTGCCGATCTTGCAAAATATGTCAAGAGGTCACATCGAGAGGTCCACAACATGCTGCACCTATCAAGGCTGCAGACATTCCTATTCGGCCGTTTCAGAAGATGGCTATAGATATTATTGGTCTTTTTAAGACCAAGTCGGCCAGATGACATCAATTTATCCTAACTTGCGTTGACATGTGAACACGTTGGCCAGAGGTTATACCTCTTAAGAGCATATCTACTGCCGATATTGCAGACGCTCTTTGGCTGATATTTTCTTGTCTGGGATTTCCCGGAGAAATATTGTCAGACCATGGCACACAATTGATCTCGGACACTATGTCGCAGGTAATGTCTACTCTGCATATTAAAAGGTCTCTGAGTAGTATCTATCACCCGATGTCTAATGGGTTAGTTGAACGTCTGAATAGAACACTCAAGAACTTACTTGGGAAGATAACTGAGGATCATCCTCAGGATTGGGATAGGGTTTTACCCGCGGACCTCTTTGCATATAGAGAGGTCCCCAACGAACATACAGGATTTTCTCCTTTTGAACTTGTCTTTGGCGCGCGACCGTGCGGTCCTATGTCCTTGCTTCATGATCTTATAGCTGCTGATAATATTGACGATGACACACAATCTTCATATGAGTATGTCTTTGCTCTCAGGCAAAAGATTATCGAAGCATGCAAACTAGCAACTTCCTCATCCGAATTTGCTAAAGAAAAAGCAAGGCAATTTGCAAATAAGAATAGATGCCTACGACAACTTTGTCCTGGCGACAAAGCATTTGTTTTGCTCCCTTGTAGGGAAAACAAACTTCTTATTGCATGGAAAGGTCCGTATACCATAGTCTCAAGAATTTCCGATGTCGACTACGTTGTCGATATTGACGGAAAGCATAAAACCTTTCATATAAACATGCTCACGGAATTTCATGAACGACCAGACTATTTGCTGCCTATTTTCCATGCGACGGACGATTCTCCAGTCCCACATGGTATTTACTCATCCCTGTCGGTTATACAGGATGAGGAAACTACTTTCTCTGATGTTAATCTTCCTCTTCCAATGATTCCACTTCATTCTACGGAATCATTGAAAAACGTTACTGTTTCTCCTAATTTATCTATTGGGGAACAGCGACAAGTCTCTTCTATGTTACAAACATTTCAGGATGTCCTTACTGACATTCCTGGACACACTCATGTCATTGAACATGACATAATACTTACTGACCATAATCCTATCAGGGTTAGACCGTACCCTATTCCTATTCACTTTCAGACACAGGTCGAGAGAGAATTAGATGAAATGATACGATTGAAAATAATTGAACCATCCACTTCAGCATACTCTTTGTCCATGGTTATTGTTCGAAAGAAAGACAAGAACATACGCCTTTGCGTCGATTATCGCAAATTGAACCAAGTTACGAAGTTCAATGCTGAACCCATGCCTTTATTAGAAGAGCTACTTAATAGACTCTCTAATTCTCGATTCTTTACCAAACTCGACTTGTCTAAAGGTTATTGGCAAGTTCCTTTAACTGAACGTGCCAAACCTCTCACTGCTTTCTCAACACCTAGGGATTTATTTCAATGGAATTTCATGCCTTTCGGTCTTATGAACGCCCTAGCTACTTTCGTACACACGATGAGCCGAATTCTCTCATATCGTTCAGATGTCATTGCATACTTGGACGATATCTGTCTCTTCAGTGATTCTTGGGAAGATCACTATTTGGGTTTATACGAATTACTCTCTACTCTACGCGAGCATAATTTGACTGCAAAACCCTCTAAAGCCTATGTTGGGTTTAGTGAAATTTCTTTCCTTGGTCACCGTGTTGGTCATGGTCTCTTGAAGACAGAGGACCACAACATTTCTAAGATACTAAACATTTCTATTCCTAAGACGAAAAAGCAAGTACGCAGTCTCTTAGGTTTAATACAATTCGATGGAAGTGTCGCAAAATTGGTTTCAATACATTGCAAACGTGGTCGAGGAGTTTACAGTTAAAGCCACCGATCGATTGTCAACAAAGCGACCGCTGTCAAAATGGTGGTGTATCAGCGAAATGTGTATCAGACAGAGGAAATCGCCAAGGATAAATAAAAGCAGAAGGGAATCATTATGAAAAGGATTTCACATTTTAGTCCAGGGAAGGATTGTGTATAACTGCATATAAGAAGAAACGGTAGGAAGTTATCCTTTACGGAGATATATACGTATTTCGGCTGCCCACAGTTACGCTGAAAGCCTGTAAACCCACTTCTGTACTAAATACTAAAATCAACTAATAACAGTTTGGGAAATTACATGGATAGGAAGGTAGAGATTTATCAACTGTATAAAACAAGATAAGATGGAACAGTATGGATAATATATAAGCCGAGGATGAGAAAGGAGAAGTTCAGGCAACGCACAGATCGAGTGAAATCGCTGCTTCGAAAAGAGATTTTCCGCAGAGGCCTAAGCTGTGACGTCACTGCTCTCCGATACGGCCGCGTGATGCGTATAAATAAGCGTATCAGTAAACTGAGACAAACACTGAAAAGGAAAGAGAAAAGAAAACAGGAGCCTAAATCCGAGGGACCATCACCACACGAACCAAGATCGTCAGAAGAAATCCTGTCTACCACAGAGAAGCTACGACAAACACCGAAGACACCAACACACGATGCCGGCGACACAGATGCAATAGAGAGGTGCGTTAAGATCACGCAGATGTCGGGAGGTGAGGCTTCACTCAGAGCCCTACCAGATGACAAAGTGATATGCATCCTCGAGTCAATAACTGGCAGGAGAGGCATATCTAAAGTACGGAGGCACGAAAAGGGAGTCGTGCTTTCACTCAACAGCAATACAACAACCACTTCACTGATGACCGAACTGGAATCTAGCCCAAAAGAAGTCCAGTTGCCCCACCAAATAAAAGTGGTGGTGGAAATGTACAAAACAACAAAGAAGTTGGTCATCAGAGGGGTGGATACCAGATGTTCCGAAGCCGAGGTCCACAGACACCTTCAGGCTGAAAACGCAACTCTAAAAATCACACAGGTCGAAAGGCTAAAAACCTGGGCAAAGAAAGATACCAATCTGATGATAGTTACGGTAGAAGGATCAACAAGACCTAAGAGACTGACGCTCCAAGCAACAACAAAAAAGACAGAAGCCTATATCCCTCCGGTGATGCAGTGCTCTAACTGCCAGCAGTTTTCACACACCGATATTGTGCGGGTGGCCACCTATATCGCGACTGCCCAAAGGCGAAGCAGGACCCCAACTACAAAGCAATAAACTCAAACCGCACCTGTGCAAACTGCCTCGGAAACCACGGGGCAAGATATCGAGGCTGCCCGATGTTCCAGGAAACAAAGAGCATCCTGAAGGAAGCGGTCTCCAAAAACATCCCCTTCAAGGAGGCAAAAAACAGAGTGGCTGCGGATGTTGCAGAAAAACAACGCACGATTGACAGACGACAGGTACACCAGCTGACCGCTGAAGTCAAACAATTGAAAAATAAACTCCAGGTCGAAAACAGAAGCAAGCAGGCTCCCAAGGACGAGAAGGACAGCAGTGAAGACGTAATAGAAATACAAAACATCAGAGAAATGATGAAAGACATGAAAAGCATTAAGCAGCAAATAGAAGCAGATGTAAAGAGGCTGACAGAACTGACGGAAGAAAACTCAAAAATCCTCAAGAGAATCGAAACAGAGCGAAGAGCCATTGAGGAAATGACATCAAACACAAGAGCGACCAAAACAAACGAACAAACAGACGAAGAAGTCATCGAAGAAACACTTGAAAAACTTCTACCAGCAATAATACAAAAAGCACTACTACAGATACAGGAAAGCAGGAAGACAAGAGAAACAGAAACTAGGAAAGCAAAAACTAACAAAACGACACAAGACAGATAGGAAGGCAGGAAATGAACACCATTAACATGCCACGACAGACAAGCAACGAAGAGATAACCAGACAGCCAGCTAGCGGTCCTTTTTAGGACCAGTCCTTTTCAGGACTAGGAAAGTGATACCAGCGAAGATACCAACACACTATATACCCCAATATAACCGTTTGTAACCCTTCAATGGGTTTTGGTTGAACAGGGTATTACTGCAATATAGTAGACGAAAACAACAACAACAACGAGACACACACATCGAAAAAGGTTTGAGACAGACTGACGGAGATAACGCCACTACGCTAAATCCATCTGAAGTGTGAGCGGATCGCCAAAAGTTTCAGTCGATGTCTGGCGTCTGAGGGTAAGCGAAATTAGGATAACTACCGTGTATAATATTTTTCTTTATTTCAGGTTCATATAGACTTCACAAAATATGCCTGTATAATATTCATTGATATAACGTATTGTTATTTTAATATGATTTAACCATGTGCTTTGTGGAAGATTGTTGCTTGTACAAAAACGTATCAAATCTAGCCCCACAGCCAAATGAAGAAAATATTTATTATATTAAATGCTGGATCTCGTCGAAGATAAAGGCAGTCCCATGACCAGAGATTGTCATAGGGAAATGAATTGTTAGAAGCTTCAGCATGGAAGATACCGCTTTTACGAGGTTAGGTGACTAGTCCCCTTCCTCGCTGCCTTTTCCTTCCCTAGTTCGAGCGCACAACTGTGTACCCATTTACAGCTGGTAAACTGGAGTGTTCTACAGCCAGTTTCAGTAGAAAGCAACCTGATCACGTGGTCACTCACTTTATCTATTTATGTATTAATTTTGTGTAGATGCTAAGAATAGCATCAGTATTTGAATTTGTACTTGATATGGTTTGGAAGGATCAAGTTATAGATCAGAAAAGGATGTATAGGAGCAGAATAAACCAGATGATGTTTATTACTGATAATGTTAATATTAATCCTGTATCATTGAAATGATGTTACTTGCTATGACTGTATAACTTTGACATCTGATGACTGACTAGTCTGACTTATGTACTAGTCAGTTACAATTAACTGAAATGTTAATACTTCTATATCACTGAAATGATGTCCTTACTTACTATGATTGTATAACGGTGACATCTGATGACTGACTGGTCTGACATCTGTGCTAGTCAGCTATAAGTCTAGCCAGATACTAGCCAAGGCTGATATGATGTTTCAGGTTCCATGAAATAACTCAAACCGGACTGTCAAGTATCAGAAGCCTGTGTTGTTCATCAGAGGCAATCCCACAAAAGTGCAAGACCCCAAAGAGTGAACTTCAATTGGTCATTGGCATCCCTACAGCTGGGTCTACCAAATCTGATATCCACCAAGGACAGTTCAGTGACAGCATTGTCAAGTTGAAAGATAAGTGTCATTTAAGACATTGACCACCCATAAATGAAACACAGCCAATAGTCACTTGATGACAGTTATCATAGGACTAAGAACAGTGATATATTTAAAATGAATGCAGTTTTCAGTAACTTTATTATCCAAGATCTTGCAGTCTAAATAGACAATAATAGGAATTGTGTGACTTAATGTTATATATATATTTCAATGCTCTGTTCCAATTAACAGTAATAGAATATTAGTGTAAATATTAAATTATTTTAACTGTACCTGAGGAATTATTCACTTCTTACAGTTGTGGTTAAAGTGAATGTTCATTGTATTTATTCCCTAGACATTATTAAGTAATCATAAGATAGTCACAGGGAGGAGACCCCTTAAATCCTGGTACAACTTCTTACCAACTGGCCAGGGTTTTCACAGTCTGACTATTTCTATGATATGCATACACCAGTGCTTATTTCTAAGACTGGGGTATTACTTGTAAGACCAGAACTCTTTACTGGCATACTATCCTGGTAGTCTATGAGATACCTGGATTCTCACATAGATCATAATTTTAATTAACCTCCCGCTACAACAACCATATGTGGGGGTCGAACCCACGACATTCGCTTTATCAGGACGAAATCGTGCGCTGGGACGGTATGCCTTTGCAGTGGAATAAGAGACGTGGTGATTAATCTGCCATCTGTGCGTCGTGACTGGCTTAAAAGGTGCATCATACTGCATGTGCTGAGTATGATGTTTATCAGAAATCGATCCCATCGGTTTGGAGCATGTCGTAGAATACTGCTCATATGGTACTGCTAAACCTTCTTTAACAGATGTAATGGGTACAGTATGATCAGGTAAGTTTGTACTATCATTGCCAACAACCTTACATGTAGCAATCAGACTCTTATTAGTACATTTTGCGTCAACCTTGACGATCTCATCTGCATTTTTAAGATCAGGTTCATTCTGATCATGTCGCCATGACTTGTTCCCAGAATTGGCAGTATTGTCTCTAGAACCTCTGGCATAAGAGTGCTGGCGAGGGAAGTTGTACTTGCCTCGAAATGATTTTACCTTTTGAGGTTGTGATGACTTATTAGAGTCACAATTAGCACCGCTGGCATGTCGTACAATAGGTTTGTCATAACGACTGTGAGACAACAAATTTTTGTGCAATACCACATCTAGCAACCCATCAACCCTTTTTCTTAACTTAGAAATTTCTTCACATTGCCTCTTATGTTCTTCTTCAAGGTTCATATTTTTACTCTTTTCCTCCGTGAGTGATTTCTCAATTTTAGCCATCTTTTCTTTCTCCATAGTCAATTCTTCTACTCTCTTTTTCTTATCTAATTGTATCTGATCTCTTGCTACATCTAACATATTAACCTTTGATCTTAAATCAGAAATCTCAGATTTCAGTATTTGAATCTCTGCTACCTGTGCATTACAGTCTATCTTTAAAGCAGTATTAAGCTTAGTTAGTTTACCATAGACACTCTTATCAAATTCCAGGACGGACATTTTTTCCTCGTACTCTAATTTTATCTGCTGTAGCTCACTCGTAAGAGATTTTTCCTTACATTTATGATCCTCTATCGTTTGTTCCTCCTGAACAACGTCGTCGCGTATAGCGCGGTGTATGTTATTTAATACCTGATCATGTGACACATGAAGGTATTTTGATTTAAAAAAACCGAAGATGCACACGCAGTAATTGTGCCAAGTCCGTGGCAATATTTATATGAGGAAAAGAATGACAATTCCAACTCACAAAGTCCTCCAAATTTGATGCCGCCTGACATAAAAAACTATCCATCACATATTCCTCAAGTGCTGGGCCTTGAAGTCTATTATCTCTACCATCCTGGAGCAGCACCTCCAGCACAGAGATCATGTCATCCGTAGACATTTTAAATTCTTACTGAGACTCACTAAGTCTATTAATTATCAGCAAATTGCTTTACAATTTATTTTTTTCAAAAAAAAAATATTTTTTTGTTAATATTATATACTGCTGTGCCCTAAAGAACTTATTTAGTTAAGGTAGTTAGTCAATGTACCAAATTACTGGTGCTTTACAATAGCATCAATGCAAACGAATTATCAATATTATTGACCAATAATATCAGAATGTATCATGAAGAAAACAAAACACTGGAAAAAAAATAATGCACAGAACAGAATTGATGGAACGAAACAAGAAGACAAGTACAAGTGACCAAGACAATGTAATAACAGCAGCAAGTAAACGAAAAAGAATGCACATGAAAAACTAAGGAGAAAACAACAAATAGATCAGACTTACTGCTTTAAAAAAAAGAACAGGACAGGACCTGTAACAATATATATATAAATGTAAACAAGTGATAGAAGGTCAGATTAGCATTACGAACAGAATGGTTGTCAATTAAGGAGAAGAAAAACTAAACCAACACACAACAAGAACTGACAAATAGAAATACAGAGCAGCACATCTAAACAAATTAGGTTACACTAAACAGGCAGTGAACGAAACGTCGGTGAGTAAACTCAGGCCGGAAATTTCACTGCTTGAGAAATGTAAGTAAAAAGTATAGAAATATCTGCTGTACGGTCATTTTACAATGACATGTGTCGTTAACAACAGATTTGTACAAAGACATAGAAACGAAGAAAACGAATAACACAGATATCAAAAAAGGCTTACGCCACGGCAAAGATACAAGAGTGTAATAACAGGCACTTATCTTATCGCAATCCGACCAGATGCAAGTCCGGAAAAAAGGCGTCAACACTGGAACAACACTGTCCCTCAATAACTGAAACACGGATGAAAAATGTAAACAAGTAGACGGTCGCAGTCAGATAGGCATCATGACGCTGAACAGGAGTGACAATCGAATATACACGGCAGCTGTAGATTTGCAAAGTACGAAGGTATACTTGCTTATGTGAATTTAAAAATCCATGTCCTGATGAAAGTATCGATCCAAAATCATACTGGCCCACCAATTATATGGTGTTACGTTGGGATAAATTAGAGGATCATGCATGGACACGCGAATGATAGTAGGTGTTCATTCAGGACGTTATGCTCAATATACATAACAAAAGCCGGCAGGTGAACAGGTCCACGGAAACATGGTTGACATTTAATAAACAAAGTCACTTCACAGTAGTATCCATCAACACATCAAAAGTACATAGCAATGGATAAGCGAAGTAGATTATCCCTCGTCCGTCAATAAGTTTCACACGTTAGACATCTTTACGTGGCAATAATATATTAATAATTTACTCCTCTCATCTCCCCTCAATCCTGGCCGTTGTACTAAAGGTTCGGGCAATCCACGAAAACCAAAGTAATGCGGCAAAAGCAATCAGGCCAAACAAAATATTAGTTGCCTCATATCTCCAAGTTACTTGTAGTAAATTATGGTATGAACTTCTAGATAAGTTTATGAACCATCTTGCACATAACGTGGCGGCCACCGGAAATCAATAATGCCACAATGTATATTTAAATATCATACTCCATTATCCCGGAGTTAGAAAATTACATCTCTCTCGGATGCAAACACAAAGACGGAAGACCAATTAATTAACACACTGAACCCCATGACATGTGACAAACTACGTCACTAGTTGACCGTGCTTACCACGGGTGAACGGTTCGCTCACCACGGGTGGACGCTTCGTGCAAACCGTAGTTTGACTACAGGCGAACACAATTCCTCACATATAAATGGAAATGTGCTAGCGTGTAGTAACATGCCACACCATTTTATCTGCATCCCAAATCTATCCTTAACACTCAGGTTTTTCCATATCACTGTACTGTTTAAACTATCGAAAGCCATTTCGAAGTCCACATAATTTATATATAAGGGGGTCTGCCATTCGTTGATTGTTCTTTGATGATTCTGTGTGTTGTTATCAGGTCTGTACATGATCTTCCTGCACGAAAACCTGCCTGTTCTTCTCTGAGTTTGTCATCCACCGCCTTCTTAATACGGTCATACAAAACTCTGGTCAAAATTTTTCCAGCCACTGCTAGCAGTGTTATACCCCTCCAGTTGCCACATACAGTCAAGTTTCCTTTCTTTGGCTACTTGATAATGTGGCCTTCCTTCCAGCTCTTTGGGGTGACCCATTTTTCCCAGATTTTCTTGAAGAGCTGGTGAAGTAACTCTGTAGTGTATGGTATATCTGCCTTTATGACTTCCGGTGGTATTCCGTCTGGTCTTGCAGCCTTCCCATGATTTAGCTGTTTTATTGGCCGAGTGATCTCTTGTTTAGTGGGTGGGTTCATGTTGCACTGTAGTGGCTCTTCTACTGCTTCTATGATGGGTTGCTGTATTGGTTGGTTTCGGTTTAGGATTTCCGTAAAATTTTCAGCCCATCTGGTACTATGTTTCTTTTCATTGCTAATGTTTTGTCCTTCTCTGCTATTTACTGTTGAATTGTGGTTTAGCTGTTTCGTAGATAAAGCTCTAGTAATATTATATAATGTTTTCAAGTCTTCTTTTATGTCGCAATCTCGTATCCTCTGTTAGTTTTTCAATAAATTCTCTTTTATCTTGCCTGGTTTTCTTTTTCACGTTCCTGTTTAACTCCCAATATATTGTCAGCAGTTGTGTTTTCTGTTCTGCATCTTCACAGTTGTTTACTTGCTGTTTGATGTCTCTTCTTTCTCTTATGAGTTTCCATGTGTTTTCTGTGAGCCATTCCTGCTGTTGTTTATTTCTTTTGCAAAGAACTTCTTCACATGTATTCCTGTATGTTTCCTGAATTGTGCACCAATTATTATCTATACTTTAGGTACTGGGTATTATATTTCGGGCTTGCTCTTTCTGCTCTGTCTTTGTGCGCCCTCACGTTTATCCTCAGTGATGTTAGGACAAGGTGGTAGTCTGATGCTACGTCAGCTCCTCTCTTTACTCTAACATCTTATAGGCAGCGTCTCCATTTTCTTTCTATCGTGAGGTGGTCTATCTGATTTTGCGTGTGCCCAACTGGAGAGTTCCTTGTGGTCGTATGTGTGTCTTTGTGTGGGAAGATAGTACCTCCGATGACCAGTTCATTGTGACGTATAATGAAAATAAAGCCTGCTGTATCCGACAGTCTTCCGTGACCACGCCGTAGTTTTAAGATTCGCTAAGTCACACATTTCTCTGACTGCATAACTCATACTTTTATCCACGCCTCTTTTTTCTTGAGATATAAACAACAGACATGTTACCAACTTCCGCGACCTGCCAGCATAACAGACAGTGAGCTCTGATTTGTTTACCTAAGTTTCTCATGCGAGCGAGTCTGCCAATCATCAAGATAGCAGACAGAAGCACGTGAGATAAACACTTAACCCTTTGATCTTCAGATACAGAGAAATCACTGAGCCGATGAACATTTCATCTCGTGACGCGAGCGATTTTGAAAGAAACCCTGTTATCGGCGCGAGAGCCTTTGATGTCGAGCAAGCAGCGTTCGACGAGAGAAAACGGGGGCCGGCTCAGAGGACTTTTATCTGGTCTACAGTTTCTCAATTCTTTAGTTTGCACGTCCATTTAACACCATTAGCGATCTGAGAGCCAATGAATATCAGAAGTCGGGAGAACTGTTATTGGTATTACTCCACAATGGGCTGATAAAATTGAATAGATATTTTCTGATGCTTATAGTCCAGTTACTTTACTCTTTAAAATGTCAGTTAGTCTCTGTGGCCCGTCCTTTTCACAACTGAACCGGGAGACGCATAAGCCAAAAGAAGACTACTTTAATCAGATCCAGCAAATGGAGAAAAGGCCAACAGAGACCACAATGAACCAACGTATATGCCACAATAAAGCCACATTAAAAAACCGCTGGTCGCCGTTTAATCAGGTCATGCCTAAGGATAGAAACATTATGAAAAATAAGGCTATTAATATATATATATATATATATATATATATATATATATATATATATATATATATATATATATATATATATATATATATATATATATATATATATATATATACACGGAAGGGGGCGCGACGATCTCTCATCCTCTCAGTCAGTCCTGATTAAAGTTAAAAGGCGCACGTTGTGTCTAGCCTATTCTATCGCGCGTCGCTTAGTGGTGCAAATTTGGTTGAGGCATGCAGCCTTTTCCCCCTCCTGCTCCGGTTAACGATCAGCGCATAATGTCAATTTTGATTTAATGCGTCTGTTTGTTTAGTCACATGATATTCAAACACAGTCACTTACTAAATTACACACAATGAAATAAAAGTGAATTCTATTACGTCAATTATCAGTCGCCACTAGTGTATTAATTAGTTAACTAAACCGTCTCTTTCTGTGTGATAACGGGTGCTACAATTAACATTACAACTGAAACCTATGGAATAAAAAATAGCTTCGCCTTATTTAATTCGCTAGTTTTAACGCTAGAAAGTAACTGTGAATTAAAAATGGTAAACTTGACACATTAAATCGCCTAAGCACAAATTTATATTACCCGAAATCCAAAAAGAAAACACCACGAACTATTAACACATCTATTCCCAATGGTTCTAGGTAACGTGTTTAGGCTCTCCAAAAAATTTTGAGCTACACTGATAACTGATTTGGGAAAGTCGCAGTTTATATACGATCATGTTATCTAGAAGATGTGAATTTTCACACTCTGACTTCTAACAGAGAAATCTGAAACTACGTTTCCCACACAAAAGGTTTACGGTCGCTTCTGTCGGCCGTTGCTAACCGACGACAGAAGCTTAACCCGTGTAGTGGGCTTCCTTCCGAGATTTTCCCTGTTTCTCGAGATCACAGAGTTATATTTTCCATGTATGTACGAACATCAAAGGATTAGCTCCCCGTATACAGAAACTTCAAAGGCCGTTACACTTCGACGTGTTTTCCACGTGCGGGCTGTCAGTTATCGTAATACTGACAGATCAACTGGCGTGAGAAACTCAGGTGAACAAAAGTGGTTTGCCCCCTGCTATGAATGACAGGTTGCGAAAGTTGGTAAACAAACTCGTTTGTTATGGTCAAGTAAAAAGAGGCGTGGATTAAAAGGTAAGTCAGACAGGCAGAGAAATGCGTGACTTTGTAAGCGAATTTTAGGACGCTAATGGGAAAGCAAATGTTGGTATTTTCAAACCCAATAGCTGTGACCCTTCATCGAGTGTTTTCAATTTGTCCTGCATCTGATTACGGTTATGGGACAGAAGAGCCAAGTCATCAGCAAAATCTAGATCATCCAACTGCTTAGTCAGAGTCCACTGGATTCCATTTCTGTTGTGTGTTGTTGATGATCTCATAACCCCGTCTATTGCTAGTAAGAAAAGAAATGGAGACAAGAGGCATCCCTGTCGCAGTCCTGTTCTTATACCAAACTGTTCTGTAAGCTGTCGTTAGTGAAGAACTCTGCATGTCACGTCTTCATATGTTTTCTTTATTAAATTAATTATCTTCAGGGCAACTCCATAATGCCTCATCAATTTCCAAAGTGATTCTATGTCTACACTGTCAAATGCCTTTTCGTAGACAATAAATCCGATGTCTTCTTCTTCTTCTTCGATCCTTAACCACCGACCGTCAAAGCAGTCATTGGCCATCACGCCTAGTGGCGTCTTGTAGGGCAACAACAAATTGATTCCACTTTGCACGGTCGGTGGCCATCCTTCGTACAGTGCCCCAACTCTGGTTCATTCTTTGCATCTCAGCCTCCACAGTCCTCCGCCAAGTTGTTTTTGGTCGGCCTCTCTTTCGCTTTCCTTCAGGGGTCCAAAGCATAGCTGTTCTTGTGATGGTATCGGGGTCTCTTCTGAGGACATGACCAACCCAGCTCCAGCGTCTGCCAGCTATGATGGTATGCATGTCCTCTTGCTTGCTACGAGTAAGCTGATCTTGGTTGGTGATGGTATTTGGCCAAAAGATTCGGTGAATTTTTCTTAGGCATGTTGTGTGAAAAGAGGACAATTTTGACATTTCCTTCTCTGTGACTCTCCAGCATTCCGCACCATAGAGAAGCACAGAAAGCACACAGCTCTGATATAATCTTAATTTTGTGCTTGTGCTGTATTGGGAGGACTTCCAGATGTTGTTTAGGCTAAAGAAGGCTGTTCTTGCCTTATTCATTCTGATGTTGATGTCTTTAAATCCGATTGTATAGCGGTGAATTCCATTTCAGAATGGCGAACTAGGTTTGAAAAGGGATATAATTTGGCGATTTTTAAGGCCGAAAGAAAATAACTCTTAGCGGTCCAATGATTATTCCAATGAATATATATATATATATATATATATATATATATATATATATATATATATATATATATATATATATATATATATATATATATATATATATATATATATATATATATATATATATATATATAGCCGCGTCATCTTGTCATCGCCATTGTCTCCGTGGTTCACTGCCTTTTTACCACAACATCTTTAAGAAGAAGATATATTACTAGGCCACAATAAAGCCTAAAAATACGAGTAGTTGTGGGTTATACTTGTGTTTTCGCTCCTTCTAGGGCATTCTATCACGTATTATTTGCGTGGTCCAATTACTACGCGGCGCGCACTAAGTTGAGCAATTTGCCCTAGCGGCTTATATAAAGAAGTGCCAGGCCAGCAGAGATCTCTCTCTTCGCCAGTCGCCCCAAAGAAACCAGAGTCGATCTACAGTATAGATGCCTTGACCACGTGAGTTTGATTTCAAAGCAAATTAGCATTAGTGTTCTGTAATTCTGAAATTATATTCAGGGTGAGTCTGTTCTAATGTTTAATGAAATAAATGAATTTTTATCCTGCGGACATTTCTTTTAGGGCGTTACATTTAGTTTTAAGTTATAAATGAGTGAAAATAATGTGTGGATAGATTTTACTAGTGTTAAGTCCAGATTGCGGCTGTAAGAGTTTAGTAGCAATTATTTCATTCATCAGACCGGGCAAGAAATGCAAGTATAGTAGGAAACTATTTCATACATGAAACTGGACAGAGATGTTATCGGGGACTGGAATTTAGATAGTATTAACTATTGGCAAGATAGCAGCCAGACAAAGCAAAATCTCATTGTTCCACAGGTAGCGCCAGTGAGTCGACATACCATTTTTAGTTACCACGTGTTGGGTGGGGGGGGGGGAGAGATAGGCCTATTTATTATTTGAGAGCGCAGTGGGCTTGTTATAACGTTTGCTAGTTTTGTTAAGTCAAGAGTAATTTTATTTTATTCTTTAATGTAACGGTAATTTAGTGTATTGCACGATTATTGATTATAATTCTACTTTGTATATTTAGTGGGTTACTTTGAGATTAGTTTAATTACATCTGTTGTGTACACAGTTTTGTATTTAGATTTCTGGTGAGCGCAATGCTACTCCTTTGTGCGTAAGGCACTTTGAGACAGAGGTATTTCTCTGTTTGCTCCTTGCGGAGCATGGAAACACCAATGTAACTGGTGTCCATCACAAGCCCACAAGAAGCATTTTTATGCTATTGCAGTGGTTGTTTCTGTAACAATATGTTCCCAATCTCATCAGTCGGCATTTAACGACATGCTTCAGAGTGCAGGGACGAATATTGAGATGGATCAGTTGCAAGGTGGTAGTTGATTCTCATTAATGAGGGTATTCATTGTACATATAGTTGAATATTATTCTATGTCCATTTTATAATTATTTAATTATTGTTTTGTGTAGAATGGTTTGTGAGAGCACATGGGCTCACTTGGAGATATATATTTCTTTTCTCGCTCCTTATGGAGAATGGGGCCACTAATGCAGCTGGCATCCAGATGAAGCCCTCATAAAGCGTTCGGATGCTCTTGCAGTAGTGGTTTCAGTAGCAATCTGTGTTACTTGGTGAGATTGCCAGCCTCATGCTCAACACCATACTAGTCTCATTGGACGACACGCATGAGTGTGTGTGTGTGTGTGATAGTTGAGTGTGTCCGGTGGCGTGAAAGGACTGTTCGGCAGGTGAGAGTATCGTTTCTCATTATTTAACTATTATGATTTTAACTTGGCCGTGCTTTGTTTGCCGTTTCAGATTAGCAATTAAGCACTGGCTGGGTGTTTTGCTTTGTTTGCTTTGTTTTATTTATTTAATTTTTGCTTTGAGCTATTGACTTTAAGGCCAAGAAGACATTTATTCACTTCATTAACTGTCATAAAAGGCATGTCGGGTTTGAATTCAGTTTGAACATGTGTTGTCATAGTATGCTGAAAGTGTGTCTAAGTCAATAGGGAAAGGTGGTATGTGGATTTCGAGCTATTTATTTCGGCCTGAAAGTCGTTGCTGACGTCTGTGCAAGTATATGAACTGTTGTGAGTTAATGAATCTGGTGCATATCTCCTCACTATTTGATTTGTTCTGAACCATATTTCCAGCGTGATTTTTCTTTTCTTTGCATATTGAATATTGAACCTTGTTTCGTTGTACCCTTTATGTGTTAAGGTCCTTATTTTTGTGCGTTTGATCTCTGTTTCATAACTTACAGCCCTTCTTGCGTGATCCAAGGGGATTTCATGAGTCGTTTGACGCGAATTTCCTTAGCTAGTACGTGCTTGTCAAGAACACTATGAAAAATCTGTGTCCAGTATGCAATAGCGTCATCTGGATCCGGACGTTGGTAAACATTAGCGAGAGTTGCATTTCGCAAGTCATTTAAAAATAATCCCCAACTGAAATTCTTCAAACTTCTAAATATAATACGTTCGTATATGTTTATTTTTTAGAGCTCTACATTTATTCTTTAGCCACGCACAGCACACAGGATAGTGATCATTCACTGCAATAGTAGGAACAGAGCAGTCTATAAATGTTTTTTCTGAACATGTTAAGTAGATGTGGTCGATTAGTGTGGATGATGCTTGTGTTACTCTGAAAGTCTGGTTAACTATTTGTTTTTATTTATTTTAAGTTGAACGATAGTATCAAATTATTTCATGTCAGATCTGAATCCTGTATATCGATATTAAAATCACCAAGAAGAATAACCTTCTTGACGGTGGCAAATACATTGTCCATCATGATGGTCAAACCTTCGTAACTGATAGGCCCTGTGTTGAAGGTTCTTCCTTTATATCATCATTTAGATGGTTCTTGGATTCCAGCTTGTCTAGGGTATATTTTGTAACAAGCCTCTAAGTCCAACTTTTTAAACAGCCTTAGAATGTGTAATCAGTCTTCAACAGTCAGAAACTTGATAAGGCCAGTTTGACGTTAAAAAACACATAATCACTTTTAATGTAGGACGAAGCTCCTTATATATATATATATATATATATATATATATATATATATATATATATATATATATATATATATATATATATATATATATATATATATATATATATATATATATATATATATATATATATATATATATATATATATATATATATATATATATATATATATATATATATATATATATATATATATATCAATGGCATTCACTAGCCAGTCCATAAACCAGTCTATCGCCACGTAGACTAAGGACAAGATGTCGTATGCATACTGCTGTAGTCTTTAATGAAATAGTTCCACACTCACTCCTTTACTATTCAGCATTCGCTTGTCCATTTAATTATAATCAAGCCTAGACTCCATACTGTAGGACGACCTAGCTGATATAAATTCACCTTTAAATATCTCGGGTCCACTATATGTAGTGATGGAAGTTCAAGTAAAGAAATCAAGACAAGACTTGAGATGGCCTCAGCTGCCATGACAAGGCTGAATGTGATCTGGAAAAGTAACATCAGTTTTCCTGTGAAGATCAAATTATACAAATCACTTGTATTATCAATTCTCTTGTATGGGTGTGAGTGCTGGACACTCAATGCAGATACGGAGCGAAGGATTCAGGCTTTCGAGCATAAATGTTATAGAAGAATTTTGCGCATTTGCTATAAAGAGCACAAAACAAATGTCTATTTAGAGAGAAAATAAACACCTATGCAGGCCACCAAGAACCACTTTTGTCAATAGTGAAACGTCGAAAGCTTGCCTGGTTTGGGCATGTAACTCGTCATGACTCCCTTTCGAAAACGATCCTCCAGGGAACAGTCGAAGGTAAACGGAGAAGAGGAAGGCAAAGAAAATCCTGGGCTGATAACATCAAAGAATGGGCAGGACAGGGTTTTTCCACACTTGTACGCATTGCTGAGGATAGAGAGCAGTGGAGCACCCTGTCTGCTGATGCTTCCACCATGGCACCCCTAAGACCCATGACGGGTTACGGGTTGAGATGATGATGATATCTCAAGAGTACACTTTCTGGAGCTCGTCAAAAAAACGTTCTTTTTACACACAGTGAGACACATCGGAAGAGAACGAATACTAACTCACATCTGCCACCCAAAGCCGGCAAAGAATCATCTGCATAATATTAGCAGACTATGTGACGTACTTCCGGAGTAGTCCGAGCAACGCATATCAACAAGGAAGTATGTATACAAACCATGTCGAGTGCGATAAAACTTCTTATGATTTTACTTATAACACCCTGCACTAGGATTTCGACAAAGATACCCCACTAGAAATGGTCCCTGGTTTTATAGGTTAATTTCCAACCATATGCATTCTATCTCTGCTGTCTATAAATCGCTTCTGTGGCGAAAATTAAGGAAAGTGGAAATATAAACTGTTATACCTGTCTAGTTTTCGGCTTGATTCTTGCCGAATTGTTTTAAGACCAATTGATGCAATGTCATCGTCTGTTATTTTGTCATTTAGACGATTTTCTGACAGTTCTCCCCCTACCTTCTCTCTACACACATTAAAAAAGGGAAAATTATTATTAAGAATGAGTTTTCGGGGAATTTACCTACAAGATGGTAAATATTCAGATGGCCAAGTCGCAGACCATCCTTATGAAGCCATTGTGCATAATTATCAGCCAGTGTTGTAAAAAAAAAAAAAACAAGTTAGAATAGCAGTTATACAAAAAAGAAATTTAAAAATAAAAAATAAACGCAAAGAATTTAAACTAATTAATAATTCGCCAAAGAAATGCAAATTAAAAGGGGTGGAGGAATGCCATGTTAAAAAAAAATATGAAAGATGAAGTGAGACAAAGTGTTTGTTCATCGATAATTGATATACTTGTATGTGCCTGACATATAATAGGGTTCACGTTGGGCAGATATCGTAATGTCTGACTAAGTAACGCATGGCAGATCTACATCAGATAGATAAGTTCTGGGTTCCACTGAGAACGATGATATGGAAGCATGGTGACCTCTGATTTTCGTCATTGTTCTTCCGCTGGTAGGAGTCTTCTAGGTCTGGGGCATTGGGATGCTGTTACAGAGGTATCTGAGAGGGGATGTCTTGTGAGTAAAGGGGGAAACGTGGCATTACAATATTCTGCTTCCTCGCTAATAGTGGCGTTTTGTTAGCTGGAAGATAGTTTATATGCGATAGGTGTACTTTGTGAGGCAGGTAGGGTGTTTGATGTATTGTGATGAAGGTTGATGTTGCAGTAGATTTTTTAAGTGTCTCTGTGTGGGTTGAAACGCCTTGTTGCGTCCTCTCTCTCTATATATATATTTTATCATTTTGTTCAGGATGCTTTTTCCCAGTTTGGATGTGTGAATTTATTCTCTGTAGAGTCCTTCTTATGCGCTCCTGAGTTAAATGTAAAGATTGGGTTGTTGTTGATAAAGCTGAGGTCGTTGTGGTTACAATAGTTCTGTAGTATTGTGTTGTAGATGTCTGCTATGCGACGTTGAAACTTACAGCATGGGCGGTATGACGGTTGACATAAAGATGGAGGCGTTGGAAATTTTTTTTTTACTGTAGTTGTCAATCTGGAAATTCCTGAGGGACTTAGGCTCTGCTCATTCATTATGTCGCTAATTCCTACGTGTAGTGTTGTTTTTTGTTATGTTGTGATTTATATCGAACTTTTTTAAATGATGTCGAGTAGTCTTTTAATACCGGCTCCCAGTACTGTCATAACTGAACGATTTCTTCGCTTGTAGTGGACATTCTATCGCAATAAATACCTTCGAAGGGGGAGTCACCAATTATACAGTATTATGATTAACGTCACTACATATTTCTTGACCTTTCGATTTGATTTTTGCTGCTGCCAATTGTGGTGTTCTTTTTGTGGACTGTCGTGATAGGTCTGACATTTTTGGAGGGGGTGTTCGTGCAATTGAACTTTTCTGGTAGAGATGTTAATATCTGCTTATAGTGTGTTGAGTAATCATTTAAAGTTTGAAATCTGTTGGTAGTTTTATCCAATAGGGTATGTTTGGTTTGTGAGTGTCTCTTCATGTTTTTTTATGTTCAATTTCGTGGAGTCCTTTTTGTTCATTTTGGGTATGTTGTTTGATGGAATCTTCACAAGCTTCTTCCGCAGTTTGAGGATGCTATGATGGTCTTCTCTTATAACGTGAGAAGTCTATCTGCAGTATTTCTATGTTAGCTTTCAGGCTAGAATTTTCTCCTCCTGTGAAAGCCTAAGAAAAAGTACAAACACTTGCTACAGTGGTTTGTATAGCCAATTGTTGTACATGATAAGATACACATTTTATGTTGATTTTAAACAGATTTTTTTCCTTGAACATAAATCTTTTACTGCAGTCTTTACGTATATACTTTATCTGCAAATAAGCTGTGGTTAACTTTATTTACATAATTAACGCACCTAGAGTCGCGGTCGGACTTAGAAGCAGTGGTCCGATTTGGGCCATTCTGATGGGGTCCCATGACAAAATTATAGCTTTACTGCAACCGTTTTATTTTAGAAAATATCTAACATCAATAAACCAATACCCTTCAGCTCCCCGAGGAGCATAGGCCTTCAACAAACACATGCCAAGTCTTCCTGTCCCGCGCCATCCGCTCAAGTTCTGTCCATGTTTTCCTCATCATTTTCACCTCTGTATCCAGCTCTCTTCTCCATGTGTTTTTTGGTTTACCTCTGCTTCTCTTTCCCAGAACAAGGACTGCTTTGTAATGCTATCAGCAGGTTTCCTCAATGTGTGTCCTATCCATCGCCAGCGTCTTCTTCTCAGCTCTTGTTCCACTGGAACTTATCTGGTACTTTTCATCAATTCCACATTTGTGACTTTGTCATACCATTTCAGTCCTTCTATTCTACGCAAGCACCCGTTTATAAAAGTCTGTAGCTTTTTAGTTGTTGTTTTTGTTGTTCTCCGTGTCTCAGAGCAATACAACAGGACTGACTTGACATTTGACTTCAAGATTCTTATTTTCTTGCTGGACTTGATTTCTCTTGTTTCTAATACAATGTAATAGCATGTATTCCTGATATCTAATTTGAGATAAACTTCGTACCTTAATTTTTTGTTAAGCTATAGATGGGAACCCGAGTGCGGAGCCCACTGGGAGCGCGGAGCCCGATTAGGTAAATAGCTTAAATCGACCGAAGGCCCGCACTGCATAGAGTGTTTCTTAACCTTTGAGAGATCCCGCACCCCTTTACAGTATCTTAAAAAGCCTTGCACCCCTTAATATCATCTTAAGAAGCCTCGCACCCCTATACAGCATTTTAATTAAGAAGCCTCGCACTCCTTTACAGTGTCTTAAGAAACCTCGCACAGTTTTATCGTCTAGCTCGCAAAACATACCAGAAATACTTAAGAGAGATATATTTTGAGAAAAAGTTATTTACAGAATGTGACAAAGGTTCGGTATCTAATTCACGTTGTAAATGTTCCATATTTTACAAATATATTTGAGTTCTGCGTGTTGTATATTGTTTATGATGATTCATGTTCTAATGGCAGTCCACAAAAAGAACACCACAATTGGCAGCAGCAAAAATCAATCGAAAACAAAGTCAAGAAATATGTAATGACGTTAAACATATTATAATTGGTGACTCCCCCTTGGAAGGTATTTATTGCGATAGAATGTCTACTACAAGCGAAGAAATCGTTCAGTTATGACAGTACTGGGGGGCCGGTATTAAAAGACTACTCGACATCATTAAAAAAAAGTTCGATATAAATCACAACATAACAAAAACAACACCATGGACTTAACACCATATTCCCATTATGCCTCTATGGCCGTGTAACGGGATCCTTTACATTTTCCTTATTACTCTCTTTTATAGAATGATGAAATGTTACCATTTTACTTTCCAAATATTATTCATGGCTGCTTAATTAAGCTAACAGCTGTGGTTATTATTTCCATTAAACATTAGTTTTTTGCTGTTCCCTTCATTCTAGCCTGTCGTTTCTTTAACTCTAATGTTTTCATGTTAATGAAAGAAACTCATTTTTGTTCGTTCCACGCTAGAATGAAAAAAAAAATGTTTACAGAAACACACAAATAGTTTTACGTCTTACAAAGAGAAAAGACAAGAAAAACCTACTTTGCGGCCACAAAGCCTTCGTCGGGGACAGACAAACAAGAGTTAGGAGGGGGAAAAAGTGAGAATTAAGTGGAGAACATGAAACTACAGATATAAGAGAAAAATAGTCCATTATTGTGTTGTCACATGTTGGAGCAAAGATGGCTACCACTAAACCGCCGTTTCATGCAATCGTACTTACTTACGTAGTCGTTCTACTTCTACCCTGGGGTGTAGAGGTTTGCCAGAGGTAGTGCCATACTATCATATCCTTTGTCTTCCTCCTGGCCTGGTTTCAATCTAGTCCTCGGTCCTTCAGAGATTGTCTAATTTTGTCCTCCTAGCGAACTCTGGATCGTCCTGGAGCTCTTGGCTTCCCATACTTGTCGTGGTAGCCTGAACAAGTCTCCCAGCTGCTGCTCTTCGGGTGGCCAACTTGAAGAAGTGCCTCTGATTTAGCAATCAGGACAACATCATTGGCAAGTGCCAGCTCTTAAATACAGACCTATCTCATCTTCAAAGACCGCAAAGAATATTTTCATGTCTTCTTTCATGTCTGCTTTGATGACATCATCCATGAGGAGTATGAAAAGATAAAGTGACAGAATATTACCCTGTCTTACGCCAGTGGTGGTCCTGAACTCTGCTGTATTCACATAATTTCTGCAAGTATTTACTTACTTACTTAGTCGTTCCCCTTTTACCGTGAGGTATAGAGGTTGCAAGTATATTAGAAGCTCAATATAGCTTGGAGTAGACAAGCTGGAATGTTATTCCTTGCGAAGCAGCACAAAGTTTGCTCCAGGAGACCTTGTCAAAAGCTTCCTCCGCATCCAAGAAACAGATGCGTCTCACCTTTATGCTCAAGGGCCTTTTCACTCAACTGCCTGAGTGTGAAGATGCGGTCTTGAGTACTTCGGTTTGCTCGAACGCCACGCTGGACCTCATACATAAAGGCAATATTTATAATTATTTCTTCATTTAAAATTTAGTTTTAAACTTGCTGTTCCTTTCAGTCTTGCCTGTCGTTTATATTACTCCAATGTTTACGTGTTTCAAAAGACATATTTTTCCCTCCTTTCATGCAATCTATGACGTATAATGTAAAGAGAGCCTACAGTAATCTGACAGGCTTGTAACCTCGTAGCGTTCTATGATTTGCTAGCAAAATCACGCATTTTTTCTACCTGTGTTTACTTACACAAGCGTACTTTTCGTCCCACCTTTTTTCTGTGAACACGAGCTAACGCAATGTTTACAAACTGCATGACCTGTCAGACATAACAGGTAGCGAATCAGGTTCGTTTACCTAGTTTTCTCACGCGAGCTTATCTGTCAATCATACGATACCTGACAGACTGCACGGGAACAACACAGTCTTTGAAGTCCACGAGGGGAGATCCAGGATTTTTCTGAGTGCGCTTTGATATCGATTCACGGGCAAAAATCTTCGAGAACCCCGTTACACGGATATAAGTCTTTTGATGGCGGTCGAACGCCAGAGAAAGGCCGACCGTAAACCTTTATCTGGTGAACTTTGTTCTGATTCTCCGTTACTCACACAATAGTGCGAAAAGTAACATCATCTATACATCAGAGAAACATAATGATATATAAACTGTGTTTTCTTAAACCTGCTATCAGTTGTCACAAAGAATTTTTGGATAGTCTAAGCACGTAGTTCTACAACCATTGTGGAAAATGTGTTAATATCATTCGTGGGGATTTTCATCCTGATTTTCTGGTAATATAAATTAGTGTTTACGTGTTTAAAAGTATTAAACTTTTACCATTATAATTCACTTAGATTTTCTAGCGTTAAAACTAGTGAAATAAAATAACGTGTAGCTATTTCAACCAGATGTTCAGTTATAACGTTAAATTTCTCCACACGGTTTCTCACACAAGAAGAGACGGTTTTAGCTGACTGAGTTATATGCTAGGTGCGACTGATAGTGACAGAAAAGAATTCACGCGTATTTCTTTGTGCGCATTTATTATAAATGCTTATGATTTAATACCATACGATGACTAACAGACGCCGTCAATTTAACAGCTATTAACGACAGGTGATATTTATGTAAAGGCGCGTATGGATAATTGAATAATAATTAACATTGTACGCTGATCGTTGACCGGGAGCAGGAGGGGAAGAGCTGCATAACTCAACCAAACCTGCACTCGCTAAGCGACGCGCGATAGGATAGGCTAAAGACACCATGTGCCTTTTAAATCTAATCAGGACTGACGGAGTAGATAAGAGATCGTCTTGTCCCCGTCTGTGTGCATATTTGTAGCTATATAGAATAGTAGCATTTGTCCATAAATGTTTCTTATATATTTCTAGCAAACCTGATCAAGGGCGTCCAGCGGTCTTTTGGTCTTTTCTTTTTACTGATTGGTTAATGTTGTCATTTCTTCACTTGTGCGTCACCAATTTCATTGGTGAGCAAGTATGTGCCAACGATACATGAGAAACATTTTAACGTGTAAACTTAAACTGGACTTACCAAACCCAGCAATATTTTTTCAATGTTATCAGTCCACTGGGGTGGTGAATAAAATAACATTCATTCCCGACTTCTGACAGTCGTATTCAAGCGTAGCATCCAAATCTAATGCTGTGTCAGAATCGGCACTCTGCCAGAGAGCCAGCCGATAGGATTATCATCATTTATCAATTGTAACACTTTTAGCAACCAGATGTTTCCCAATACTGGAATAATTTTCCTCTTTTAACTGTGAACCCCAAGATTACGTTTTTTACATCAACTGTTGGCGGTGATATTTTTTCATCCAGGAAAAATCCACACCAGATTCGGCGTTCACCTCACTAGTCATTATTTGACAGAGGATGCACTGGGGCCAATTTGGAAAATACACCTGACATTTTATATAGTCAGGAAACATTGTAATTCCAAGGAATATCACCAAGAGTAGTTAAGAGTGATCAAGTGGCCACTGTGTGAAAGACAGAGTGAATATTTTTCTATGTTACAGGGACTTTACCAAAACTGGATTTGCTTAAACTTGTTAATTTATTGGGTAGCATATAGTAGGAACCTGTTTACTTTACTGTCTACTCTGTAACATAGTGCTAGCCATTGACCTTTGGGTTATTAATTTTTTTGGGTTCTTTTCTCCATAGGGGGAGGGCACCTTTATTCTGCTAATTTATATGTGTGTAAATCTGATTTTATTTGATCTTTCTTTCGATATTTGATGTTGTCAAGTTTAAATTATAATAAACAACAAAGGAACTTACCTTTGTGTGTGTGGTGAAATTCTAATACAATATCTAAATTAGAACATAACATTAAAAGACTAAAGCCAATAGACGATAGGAAGAAGAATCTAGAACAGAACTGTCATTTTCCAATAGCAAACGCGTTAGTTTTACTAACGCCAAACCGCCACTCTAAAACGTGTAACTGCATTTCCTAGACGACCTTGAGATTAAACTAACAAAAAGTGCCCAAGTTCACGCACAATGTTAGCCTAGGAAGACAGACGGACTTAGAAAAACGAGAGAGAGATGGACTGCGAGACGCAATAATGCTAAGCCGATCGCAGTGTGTCTAAAAATAAACCAACTCACACGCCTTGCCTAGCCAGATTTCAAATATACGATGGTGATGAAAAACTAAAGATTCGACAAAAGGTCCCGAAACAACCTTAGCTCTTATTAAGAATGCTGAAATTCTATCGTTTTACGCATAACTCCTGAATTTATACTGAAAGTACATGGAAAAAGAAGTGAACAGGAGGTAGTTTAAAAATAAACAACTAACATAGAAAAAAGATAGCATTTTTAACCAAGCCACTTAGCCCCATAAGAATCATATATTCGTGTACCTGAAGACTTGCTGACTAAGAATATGTAGTTAGTTATCTAAATAGTCCATTAGATAATCAAATATTGGTAATAAGACATAGAGAATCGGAGATACTGTCAGGTCAAGTCATATCTGCTTAGATTGGATAGCATTTTTGGGGGGGGGGGAAAGTAGGTGAAAGAAAGGCTAAGATAGTACGAGGAAGGGGATTGGATGGAATTTGAAGGAAGCCGAAATATTATTGGCTAACCTAAATATACAAATCTAGTTGGTAGTAGTAACGCATAGTAGTTTGAGATAATTTTTTTTTAAAGTTTCATTCAAAAAATAAAGAGATGCTTGGTCCCATTGGCCAAAGCCTTTTACTTTAATGAAATAGTAAGCTGCTCGCTGCCATTTTTCAAAAATATTCAGAGGAGCAGGAAGCGATGAACAGACTTGTGCTTTGTTTAAGATAAATAACAACAGAACGCAGTCTGAACAGAGGCAGTGATAAAAGTGTGCCATATTCGATTGCCTAATTCATCGTTACTTGTTATTTTTCCTTGATATGTGGTAAGATTGATTTTATTGACTTTTAATTAAAAAAGGGTTGTGTATAAGAAAAGGCCATGACAAAAGATTGTAATTAAATGGTTCCATAGCAGACTTAGGCATGGCCTAGTTGTTGATACATCATATAATGGACCATCTAAGAAGTTTAGAACTAAAGGAATATATATATGTAGTGAAATTGACAGAGATACAACGGTAAAATCCCTCCAAAGATAACATTTAAGGATAAAAACATAATGCGTAGGCTGCGAATAGTACATGATCGCCTAGACCGCGGGTCATCATCCTCCATAATAATTGACTTGCTAAACAGGAGGGGAACGGCGGATCAAAAAGGAAAAAAATATGACTGGAAAGATTGCGTGAGACTAGAAAGGCTAAGGAGACGCAATTGGGGGGGGGGGGGGGGGGGGGGGGTAGGGGTGGGGGGGGGGGGGGGGGGGGAGTGGGGGGGGTGGGGGGGGGGGGGGGTGGGGGTGGGGGGGGGTAAGGAGGAACGGAGAAAAGTCACGTTTCCCAAGTTGACATAAAAAGTAAGCAACTCGACAGAAGGGACCTTAGATATAATACGCCACAGTCATTTATTGGACGCTTTTGCAATACCAAGCCCTTGATTTGAATTCAGCGGCTAAAACGCAGATGTTTGGAATATTACAAAATTTAAAAAGAACTTTTTTCTTAATATTAATGTTAGGAATATAAAAATTAGCTGGCCGGATGGCCTATTCTGAGCAGTGAACTAATATGTTCTTACTTTTACAGACGGATAGATAATATTGAAGATAATGACAAAAGACAGTGTTGTTCACATCATCGACAGACTGTATTGAATCTAAAAGTGTCGCTAATTGCACAAAAAAAAACACGACCTCGAAACGCAGGTGTTCAAATCTACGTAGTATGGAAGAGAAGGGATATTTGTGGTGGCTGTGTCTAAAAATAACTTTTAACGACAAAATTTTGGAGGGGAGAGAAAGGTTGGTTCAAAAATCAAGTACATTTTGTAGAAACACAAGTAGAGACGGACAGACTAACAGATAACCATCCATACTTGACTGAAGCATGACTGAAATGACTTTAGGGTAGGAAATTTGAATTTAAAATAAACCTAGGCAGTGATTGGCCACAGACAATCATATCATTAGCGCTCAGACGCGAAAGTGGGGCCATTCTTCAATAGTTGTTCAGTGATAGACACAGATTTTAAAGTGTGGTGATTTCCATATGAAAGAAAGTGTAATAAATTTAGGGACGCCATACTATAGCCAGCAGCTCAGCTGAGTTTCGCTAGCAATTCTATGTTATTTATTCATAATCTGGTAAGATTGAAATTATTTCCTTATATATTTTGAATATTGTTTCATGTTCGAGTGATTTGATACTGCCATATCGAAATCTAGCCTTACAAACAAGTAGGGATTTGCTCTAGACCCCCCGCCCTAGTCAGGGTCTAGGGACCAACAATGTACATAAACTCCAGCAAGGATTATGCAAGACAGATCAAGTGTTGGGAATAATGAAACATATTACCTATCCTCTTTTAGGGCAGACAACTAATAAATATTTTTCAGAACCTATAGTCTGGGAGGATCTATCTGATGTAAAACCACCATGGTAAATGTGCTGTTTGGTCAGAGAGATCTGACCTGTCTGTATGATGTGGTTGTTGTGTCAGTGTTGTGTCCAGACGTGGGTAGAGAATAGATTTTGACACATGGCCCATACTTTGATTGCAGAGCTGCGAGTTTCTGTTGTCAACCAAGCAGTGTCTATTCAGTTGGTGACTTACTCGAGTGTATCTGTGCAGTACTTGTGACAGAGACCACCATTATTGCCCGCCAGCACGGAGAGGTGGGATCATCAGTTTTCAGCACCAGAGCTGCAACGACAAGATGAGTGAGCCTCTGGTCTGCTGGACATTCACCAAAGCCCTTTAGTTACTAATAACCCCATAAAAATTCCCACCATTTTCTGGACACTGTGTAGTCAATATAGACAGGTGTGATGAGGCCACCCCAACAGCACAAACAGTAACTATCCTCCCAAGTAGATGACTACTAGAACATTTTAATAAAACTAACTAGTATAGTACATATATATGTACACTATTGCATTTATGATATAATATTCCATGCATTTCTTTTATAATCTCTAAATCCTTTTAAGTTCTGGTCAACCTAAAAAATTGATCCAGAACAAAATAAATGTAATTCTATCAAAAAATTTTACACACGTGAGTTAGTTCAGTGTATTTTAACATTTATTAATATTATTAGTCTTGTTAAATATCTGTGGGTATATCTATAACCTATTACACCACACTACATATCATAACCCTAGACACTTTACGTAGCCACATTCATTAAAAAAAAATTAAGTGTGAGGTCGTAGTGGTAGCAAGAAAGGCCTTCTGACAATTCTCAACTACATTTTATCTCAGGAGCCTTCACAGCTGGCCTCATACAATTACATTTAGTAATATCAACATCATACAATACCATCAACACCACTACAATATATATATATATATATATATATATATATATATATATATATATATATATATATATATATATATATATATATATATATATATATATATATATATATATATATATATATATATATATATATATATATATATATATATATAATCATACAGGAACATTACACCTATCTTATTGCATGGGGAAGTACTGCAGGAATGACAGAGGCGTAGCTTCCATTAGGGAAGAAGAAAAGAAACTGGTACCATTTGTTCCATCAAATTAAAGTGGAGAAGCTGGGTTGTCAGAAAGAGCTGACCATTTTCTTTTGTAAATTTATGTTTGCAGGTAAATTAGGAGGAATTAGTTTGATATTAAGATAGAACCATAACTTGCATTGACAGGGGTTCCTGCTGGCACTTGTCTGATGCTGGAACTAGATGCTAGAGAAATTCAGCACTATTTCAAAGAGTCTCTGGCACCTGCTGGTATTAAAGAAGATTCAGACCAGAGGAGACTGAAGCGTTTGGCCAAACTGACTGCAACTGCTGTGATTCCAGGGCACAGATAAGTGAAATATCTGGCCTGGGACAACTTATCACGACTAAAGAAAATCTCCTGTATTGACTAAAATTTCCTCCAAAAGACTAACATAGACAATACTAGTGAAACAAAAGAATGTTGGGATGATGTAAATCCCCAACCTGCTTCCCGGTACCAGTAGTTAAATAGAGTAATTAATATCAACTTGAGAATTTGTAACAATGTACTATGGACATATTGTCTGTTGTATGTAAATATCTTTATATATATTTGTAAATATATTTATCCATTTAAATTGATTCTCATTGAACTGGAGTCCTGACCAAAGCAAATTTAGGCTCAGGACCAATCAAGTTAACAAAAGAAATTTTCAATATAAAATTTAACAGCTGGAGTTAGTTGAGTTTATCTTAGGATTTAATATATGTTTGTATATGTTTTCGTATTGAGATTCTTCAACAACACTCTTACAATACCCTAGACACTAAACGTAGCTATTAGTCATATTAGTCAAGAATAAGTCTGAATGAGATCGTAAGGTGGTAGCAAGTAAGGTCCTCTGTAAACTCACCAAACTTGTTATCCCCAGAGACCTTCACAGCTGATCTCATTCAGTACACTAAGTCCCCTATAACCATATTTATAACATCAAACCCACCACATATATTGGGGTCTCTAAGTCCGAGATTTGAATTTGGCATATATAGATGAATGTTTGAAATAGGAATCTCATACAGCATATATTAACTAACTCCAGAAAATAAAAATTAGCAGTAGGATATAAATTCAAGATTGTATTACTAGTGTTAGTAGAGGTTAGGAACACCCCTAAGAAAGATAAAAATAATTAAGAGGAGATTTTACAGTGATGAGTTGTCACCACCAGTAGTAATTAGTTAATTATAGTTAGTAATTATTTTAGTTAAGTTAGGATTGTCTTAGAACCTTAGTAGATCTACTTGAGTTAGAATGGCTGATTTAGCCAAATTTAGATCTGCCGCTGTACAGACTGCTAGGGAGATGGGCATGGATGGACCAGAGTTGGTCCAGTATGTAACTTCGGAATGCGACACGTATATTGAAAGGGAAGATAGGAAGTTAGAAGAAGAAAGAAAATTACAGTTACAAATTGAGGCTGACAAAAAGGCTAGAGCATTGGAGGCTGAGGCTAAGAAGTTACAGATGGCTGCAGAGGAAAGAAGAGTAGCTTCAGAAAGAGAAGAAAAGAGACAAGCTGCAGAAAGAGAAGCAGAGGAACGAAGATTAGCTGCAGAAAGAGAAGAAAAGATACAGGCTGTAGAGATGGAAGCAGCAAAGGAGGAGAAGAGATTACAAAGGGAGCACGAGTTACGACTAAGGGAGTTGGAATTTCAAGGCCATGCTCCTGAAAATGGTGCCAGCCCTTTTACCTCAGATGCCACTGCTAGTCAGGGAGCCTCAACCTCAGCTATGGGTTTTCATGTAGACCATTTTGTTGAGAAGGATGATGACATTGAAGGGTATTTAAGTAGATTTGAACTTTTGGCTACTACATATGGGTTAGAGAGAGAAAGGTGGAGCCTAAAGTTATCCCAGGGTCTTAGGGGAACTGCTTTTGAAGTTTTTGCCAAGATGAGCAGAGATGACCAAGACAATTATGACATGTTAAAGCAGGCTCTTTTGTTAAGATACGAAAAGAACGGAGAATTTTATAGAAAAAAATTTAGGAATGCCAAACTACTGTCGGGTGAGACATATCACCAGTTCTCTGCACGGTTAGAGACCTACTTGGAGAAATGGACTGCTCTGGGGAAAACCCAAGATCTTAAGGAAATGATCCTTATTGAGCAGCTAAGAGAGTCCATGGCTCCAGACCTGAGAAAGTTTCTCATAGAACAAGGTGCAGAGAGGCTGGGGGAGTTACTCAATGTCACTGAGAGGTATCAGGCAGCCCAAGCAGAGGTAGTTGGTAATAAAAAGAAACAGGTAGACAATTCTAAGGCACCACAAAACTTTAATAAGTTTGACCATAGAGAACAGAACAAAGGTAAGCACCAGTTTGATAGGCCACGCAATGAATATAAAAATAAAACCCCACAATTCGATGAAAGGAAATATAATGAAAGAAAATCTTTTAACCAAGGAAAGAAGTGGTGTAAAAATTGTCGGATGAACAACCATAACACCGAAAATTGTAAAAGGAAAACTCCAAATTTTGCTGCAATGAAATCTGGGAAGAAGGGAACCAAGGTAAAACCTACTGGACAACAGGAACCTTACCACCCCCCAGTCTGTGAAGATGTAATCTGTAATGGAGTCACCATAAGGTGCTTGTATGATACAGGTCTTGATTATGATTCAGTTGTGAGTTCTCACCTGGTGCAAGCAGATCAATATACCACAGAAACAGTGGAGATTCAAGCTGCAACCAAGGACGTAGCGACCACGACACTTCCCGTCGCCAGGATAAATGTGAAAACGCGATATGTGGAATGAGTAATCAAAGCAGCAGTGATAAATGAACCCATCTACCCTCTGATATTGGGGTGTAGATATGTTTTCTTGGGGAATCCCAAGAGACCTGTGATCCTGGCAACAGTGCAGACCAGATCACAGTCTAAAAAGGAGGAGGATAATCCGATAAATACTCATCCAGATGAGATGAGGAAGGCACAGGCGGAGGACAGAACACTCAAGCCGTGTTTTAAGAAATTGCCCAAATGTCATACACCTCCAGGCAAGGGAGATTTCTATATGAAAAACAAGTTGATTTATAGGAAGGTTGGATCTGAATCCAAAGGTCACGGACAGCTAGTTCTTCCAAAGGCATATAGGGCAGATGTACTAAGGAGTTTACATGTTGGAAAAGATGGTGACCATGAGAAAGTAGGCACCATCTGCCAAAAGGTTTCTAAACATTATTATTGGCCAGAGGTAAAGGAATTTGTTAAAAATTTTGTAGAAACCTGCGGCGTATTGCATGAGGGAACGCCCACAAGTGGGAAAAATAATCATCAGGACCTAAAAACGCCACGGGGCAAACCAAGGCCTGAAAATAAGAAAAAATGTAATAGAGTAGACAAAGTTGAATGGGAACCCCCTTTTCACACCCAGTCTTCACTTGAATGTATTAACATGGCCACTATGCGGAAACTTCAAAAAGAAATTCTACCACAGAATAAGCCGACAATCCCTCGGTCGGAATTATATGAACTGGAGGAAGAAAATGTAGAGAGGAGATCTCTCATAAAGAATTTTAAGTGGGGAGAAAAACCCCAGCAAAGAATTGGCAGTGGACGATTTGTAAGTCATGATAATAGGCAAAAACGTCCTAAATACAAGGCTTCTAGTGTAAAGGACCTGACATGTGCCATGAAAAATAAGTTTGTGACTTTAAAAGTCCATATGTAACCTTGTTAAGAACGTGGACTGATGAAAAGGCAGAAGAAAATATTACCTCATCATACCAATATGTGAACGAGCTGACAACTCGTTTAAAAACTGGCTGGAAACTTGCCAATGAAAATTTGAGACAAGCCAGGAAAAAGCATGCTGCCTATTATAACAAGAAAGCGAAAGACAGAGATTTAGCTGTGGGAGAGAAGGTACTTCTTCTTCTACCCGGCAGCCATAACAAGTTGCAAATTGGATGGCAAGGTCCATATACAGTTCTAGAGAAGGTGTCTAGAACAAATTATAAGATAGATAAGAAGGGGAAAGAGAAAATCTATCATGTGAATCTCCTGAAGAAATATCTGGACAGAGAATACCAGGAAGAGACACATTTACTGACCTTGTCTGTTGCAATGGAGATGAAAAAAAAACCCAACATAGGTGCTGATTTTTTAAGCCGACATCCGTGCGATGAGAATCAGAGTGATCACCAGGCATAGATAGTCAATTTATCTATGTGTATTCAGAATTAGGAACTGACATATGATCGTCTGTTTTAAGTGAAGAGAATTGTGGTAAAATTCTAATACAATATCTAAATTAGAACATAACAGTAAAAGCCTAAAGCCAATAGACGATAGGAAGAAGAATGTAGAACAGAACTGTCATTTTCCAATAGCAAACGCGTTAGTTTTACTAACGCCAAACCGCCACTCTAAAACGTGTAACTGCATTTCCTAGACGACCTTGAGATTAAACTAACAAAAAGTGCCCAAGTTCACGCACAATGTTAGCCTAGGAAGACAGACGGACTTAGAAAGACGAGAGAGAGATGGACTGAGAGACGCAATAATGCTAAGCCGATCGCAGTGTGTCTAAAATAAACCAACTCACACGCCTTGCCTAGCCAGATTTCAAATATACGATGGTGATGAAAAACTAAAGATTCGACAAAAGGTCCCGAAACAACCTTAGCTCTTATTAAGAATGCTGAAATGCTATCGTTTTACGCATAACTCCTGAATTTATACTGAAAGTACATGGAAAAAGAAGTGAACAGGAGGTAGTTTAAAAATAAACAACTAACATAGAAAAAAGATAGCATTTTTAACCAAGCCACTTAGCCCCATAAGAATCATATATTCGTGTACCTGAAGACTTGCTGACTAAGAATATGTAGTTAGTTATCTAAATAGTCCATTAGATAATCAAATATTGGTAATAAGACATAGAGAATCGGAGATACTGTCAGGTCAAGTCATATCTGCTTAGATTGGATAGCATTTTTTGGGGGGAAAAGTAGGTGAAAGAAAGGCTAAGATAGTACGAGGAAGGGGATTGGATGGAATTTGAAGGAAGCTGAAATATTATTGGCTACCCTAAATATACAAATCTAGTTGGTAGTAGTAACGCATAGTAGTTTGAGATAATTTTTTTTTAAAGTTTCATTCAAAAAATAAAGAGATGCTTGGTCCCATTGGCCAAAGCCTTTTACTTTAACGAAATAGTAAGCTGCTCGCTGCCATTTTTCAAAAATATTCAGAGGAGCAGGAAGCGATGAACAGACTTGTGCTTTGTTTAAGATAAATAACAACAGAACGCAGTCTGAACAGAGGCAGTGATAAAAGTGTGCCATATTCGATTGCCTAATTCATCGTTACTTGTTTATATTTCCTTAATATGTGGTAAGATTGATTTTATTGACTTTTAATTAAAAAAAGGGTTGTGTATAAGAAAAGGCCATGACAAAAGATTGTAATTAAATGGTTCCATAGCAGACTTAGGCATGGCCTAGTTGTTGATACATCATATAATGGACCATCTAAGAAGTTTAGAACTACAGGAATATATATATATATATATATATATATATATATATATATATATATATATATATATATATATATATATATATATATATATATATATATATCATATAGGAACATTACTTACTTACTTACTTACTTAGTCGTTCCCCTTCTACCGTGAGGTGTAGAGGTTTGGAAGAGAGAGCGCCAGACCATTCTATCAGCTGTCTTCTTCCTGGCCTGGTTCCATTCTAGTCCTCGGTCCTTCAAAGATTGTCTAATGTTGTCCTCCCAGCGAACTCTGGGTCGTCCCGGAGGTCTGGATCCCTGGCTCTTTGTTTCCCATGCTTGTCGTGGTAGCCGATCTTCTCCCACTCCGCAGACACGGCCAAACCATCTCAGCCGGGACTGCCCCACCTGGGTCTGCAGCGGGTGGGATTTCAGGCCTTGACGTATCGTCTGGTTGCGGACCATGTCTCCTCTTGTCACTTCAACCACCCTCCTCAGACACCTCATTTCTGAGGTTTGGATCTGGCTTTTGTGGGCCGTAGTCATTGCCCACGACTCGCATCCATATGTCAAAACTGGGACATAGGTGGAGCGGTATACAGCCATCTTCGTTTTCTTACCAACCTCTTTCTTGCTGAGGAATCCACGATTTATGGCCTGAAAAAGTCTCCCAGCCGCTGCTTTTCGAGTGGCCAACTCTTCTTTGATGCCTCCCTTTCGGTCTATAATAGCTCCGAGATATTTAAAGTGGTCGACCTGCTCCAGGACCTGTTCTCCCAACTTAATCTGATGTTTTCTTTCTTCTCGTGATATCACCATGGATTTTGTTTTAGAGCTGCTTATGACCATCCCTCTCTTCTCCAGCTCTTCCTTCCAGACTTGCAGGTTGGATTGGAGATGTGCCTCTGATTTTATAGGAACATTACACCTATCTTATTGCATGGATAAGTACTGCAGGAATGACAGAGGCGTAGCCTCTATTAGGGAAGAAGAAAAGAAACTGGTACCATTTGTTCCATCAAATTAAAGTGGAGAAGCTGGGTTGTCAGAACGAGCTGACCATGTTCTTTTGTAAATTTATGTTTACAGGTAAATTAGGAGGAATTAGTTTGATATTAAGATAGAACCATAACTTGCATTGACAGGGGTTCCTGCTGGCACTTGTCTGATGCTGGAACTAGATGCTAGAGAAATTCAGCACTATTTCAAAGAGTCTCTGGCACCTGCTGGTATTGAAGAAGATTCAGACCAGAGGAGACTGAAGCGTTTGGCTAAACTGACTGCAACTGCTGTGATTCCAGGGCACAGATAAGTGAAATATCTGGCCTGGGACAACTTATCACGACTAAAGAAAATCTCCTGTATTGACTAAAATTTCCTCCAAAAGACTAACATAGACAATACTAGTGAAACAAAAGAATGTTGGGATGATGTAAATCCCCAACCTGCTTCCCGGTACCAGTAGTTAAATAGAGTAATTAATATCAACTTGAGAATTTGCAACAATGTACTATGGACATATTGTCTGTTGTATGTAAATATCTTTATATATATTTGTAAATATATTTATCCATTTAAATTGATTCTCATTGAACTGGAGTCCTGACCAAAGCAAATTTAGGCTCAGGACCAATCAAGTTAACAAAAGAAATTTTCAATATAAAATTTAACAGCTGGAGTTAGTTGAGTTTATCTTAGGATTTAATGTATGTTTGTATATGTTTTCGTATTGAGATTCTTCAACAACACTCTTACAATACCCTAGACACTAAACGTAGCTATTAGTCATATTAGTCAAGAATAAGTCTGAATGAGATCGTAAGGTGGTAGCAAGTAAGGTCCTCTGTAAACTCACCAAACTTGTTATCCTCAGAGACCTTCACAACTGATCTCATTCAGTACACTAAGTCCCCTATAGCCATATTTATAACATCAAACCCACCACAGTGTGTTGGTCAGACCCATACCCAATTAACCGTAGTTTTTTCACGTTTGTATATCTTGTTGTCACATAGCTGTATGTGTATGTGTGTAATTACACTTATATTTATATGTATGAGGAGGGCAAGGTTGTCTTGTACTAAATTATAGTCGTATAGATAGGCTGGAATAGAGACACTTACTCACTCCATAGACATTTTTTGTTCCTTAAACTATCAACCGTGAAATCTATTTCTCACACCTTTTTGTCACGTACTTATTACCATCCACTCTACTCAGACGGGACAAAAATAACTCACAACCTATCTGTACGACACAATCCTTTGCCCTCGAAATAGCAGTACTTGAATTGTTAACTACCCATTGGATTTTTTACATTCCTCAGTAAAAAAATATTATTTCGTGTTCTTCATCGGTCATCGAATTTTATTATTTTTCAGATTTCTCTTCCAGTAGAACGCATCACATCTACACAATCTTACTCAATTTTGTCGGTATACGTGGCTTTGGTACAACAAAGGCGGACATTAATATAGCTTTAAGTACGCCGAGAGGAAGATACTAAAATTTCAATAGACATTATAATAATGCATTTCAGACAAACATTTAATACTGCCAATGGACAGAATTTATGTAAGCAGAAAAAAATAAACGTTTTGAAACATCAATATTGCATGTTTTTTTTTTTTTAAACAATAATTCTCTTCATCCTAACTCTACATATAACTCAAAGTATGTCAAGAAAATAAAAAGCCCACAGCCACAGTATTTCAAAAACTTATTTCCTAATGCACAGTGAATAGCTACGGATAAATAAAACAAATCACCAGTGTATATATTTCAAGCAATGCAAACTTGACAAGAAAATCAGCGCAATAGCAGTTATGAAGATGCAGGAACAAGATGAGACGTGCACATTGGCACGAACTATAGACTATAGGACAATACGTTTTTTTTTTCTTATTATACTCGTACAAGGTGTCCACAAAGTCTCCGTAGAATTTTAAAAAATGTATTAAAAATACAAATGAAGAGATAGCTCTGTGCAGTTTGTTGCATAATAAAGAGTACGTTTCATATTTTTAAATGATACATTTGCCTTAGTGAAGATAAACACATCTTGAAATATAAACAAACAACCTCAGACCTAAGGGTCTTTTATATTTGGACATGCGCCCTAATATAACCGACTAGGTTGAACGGGACGCGCTTCGCCAAAACGAGGCAAAAGTTTTACATTAAAAAAAATTTAAAAATCTTGAAATGTATCTGTTTTAGAGATAAGGTAGCCTTTCGTTGCCCCAGGAAAGCTGAATAGACGCAATGTCAGGATTTGGGGATCAGAACACCATGCAGCTTCAACGAGATTGTCCAAATATTAATATGTGGTGTGGCATCACGCACTATCGCATCATTAGGCAATTTTTCTTCAAACTAAATACAATTAATGCAGATGTTTACCTTAACGTTTTGAGGAAATTTGTGGCACCACATTTTGAAAACCTGCAACCAACTACTACGTTCCAGCAGGATGGTGCACCACTTCACTGGGGACGAAACTTTTTGACATAGGTGGTTTTGAAAGGGAGGACCGATTCCGTGGCCACCTTGTTCTCCTGATATCACTCCCTTGGATTTCTTCCTATGGGGTTATGTTAAAGATATCGTTTGTAAGACTAATTTTTGGAATATCAACGACCTTAAAGGACAGAAGGAATCACAGACTCCACTGCTGCCTTTCATGAAGCGATGTTACAGCGAACATGGATGGAAACTTAATATCGGCTTGATGTGCTTCGTGCGACAAATGGTGTCAATGTAGAAGTTTACTACATTATGTGAAAAAAAAACTTGTATAACTTTTTTTTTTTTATATTATGCAACACACATTTAATTCTACGGAGATTTTGAGGACACCATGTCTATAGCCATGAATAGTCATTAAATAAACATTGTCAAACTTGGACCAGACAAACTTAGTGCGGTAAGGCTACAATAAACAATGAATCTTACTTATAGCTATTTCGCAGCGACGACACATCAATGAATATGTTAACTTAGTCTGCTGAAAATGATGAATTTACGAAAAGGGCTGCTTGAAAGTGCATGCAATAGAAAGCCTTATATAAGATAAATGAGAAACGTGGTCAGCACACAAAACATTAAATGACGTTAAATAGTTATGGGATATAAACCTCCATAACAAATAGATAACTTTAATTGGTTATGCGAAATAAACATCCATAAACAAACCAGATGCAAGACAAGAGGAAAATACTTGATGACAGGTCACAACTATTGGATCTGAAATTGCACAGAAAAAAGGCATAGATTATGAACATAGTGGCATGAAACAATTACAATCTTGCATCTACAAAAACACCCGGAACGACGTAGATTAATACACATATCTTGGCAGCAATATCGACAAGGTTGGAGGGACAGACAGTAATAAAATAAATACAACAGGCTAGAGGATCTTTCATTGAATTGCAAAATGAGTGCAAATGAAAAATAATAAATAAAATCAAACATAAACATCAGAATCTTCAACTCAAATGTCAGATCAGTCCTATTGTATAGTTCTGAAAATACAACATACAAAAACAACGAACAAAAAGTTACAGACTTTTATGAATGTGTCCTTGCGTAGAATCGAAGGACTGAATTGGAATAGCAAGAATGCCTATACGAAACTGAAGACAAGAACCAGAAAGGTGCTAGTGGAACCAGGGATGAGAAAGATAGAATGCACAGTAAGAAAAGCTGTTAACAAACACTGAGGAGACCAGATGGAACTTTACAAAGCATTATTTATTCTTGAGTTCCCAGGGCAAGACCTACAAACACATGGAAAATTGAATAAGATACTGACATGAATAGGGTAAAGACGGTATGGACCGGCCTAAACGAGATGACAAAAGTTGAAGGCATATGCTTCACAGGGAAAAGAAGGGTAATGGTAATAATAATGGTGATATATTAAATAATATTGTGTTTTTTTCAAAAGCAAGTTATACAGCAGTGATAGCAACGTAACGTGTGCATATATGAACATACTGTAATGAATACATGACACAAATATAGTACCAACTCTTGGCACATTTGAAAACAAAATTACCGGTTCGCTAGAATATAGAGTTTGAGAACCACTAATGTATAATGTATTTTGACGGAAGATAACATATACTAACCAATGAAACGTAGCTCGTAAGAGAACAGAAACTGTTTCTTCCCTTGACATCTAAAGGCGTTGGTGTACAGGTAAAAATTAAGAACAAAAGTGATTAAGAATACACTGTAGTCAAAGACAAGTAGCGTGGTAACAGGTACCGTATCTGAAAAATGTTCAAAGACCATTCTATGCGCCCCTGAGGGCATGCATATATATTAATTTTTATTTTTTTATTTTTTTTTATTTATTTATTTATTTTTTTAATTTATTTATTTTTTATTTATTTATTTATTTTTCAAATTCATTATTACTATTTTTTATTTTTTTTTATTTTAAATTATTTTATTTTATTTTAAAAACACTTTAATTATGATGATTATTGCAAATGTAATATTACTTTTATAATGATAAATGCCTTAATAATGCTTAAAGTAAATGTGAGGATGAAAGGATATTAGTATACATGATGAGAGAGAGAGGAAGGGCAGAATGTCAGACGGGCCTGCGTGCCCAATTCTTATAATAATAATAATAATAGCCCCTTCAGTCATAACTGACTATGGGAATGCGCCCCTGAGGTGACAGCCCTCAGCTGCTTATTTTCCTGGTGCTCCTTTCGACTAGGATGCCGTCAAATTACCACCTCTATCGACACCAGGTATTACAATGCAAGATGTGGGTGTCTTATCTGGTTTAGATTGTTGCTGTGTGTGTTGCAGTAGAACAGTTCACAGGGTACACCACAGGCAACATGACGTGTAGAGTCATAAAAATGGTAACTTCGCTTTAGGTTTATACCATTTATTGCACGCCACAAAACAGTCATGATACTTATGTTATCATCGGCATAGTACAACGAATGCAGCATTCAAACTCATGTTAACTGACAGTCATGTAGAAGTCAATACTCAATAGTTGTATGGAAAACAAATATCATAGCGAAGCTTGATAAATAATACATATAACTTCTGCAACCGTGGTCAGCTGCAGATCCTTAATGTTCATAGACAATAATAATTATTCCTTCCGATGCTAGCAGATCAGATGTATACAATACGTCCGTTTACTGTCTGCACGTGAGTAGCATACATGGATTACAGGTCAGCTCGACCTTTATAACCTTCCTAAGTCTAACCATCTGACTTGGACGTGATCTCTGATATAACGAATCCTGGAACACAGACAATAGTCTTGTTGGTCTAGAGCGACCCATAGATATATAACTAGTTCAGGTATAAAGATACCGATGACTTAATCCTAGTCAAAGTACCTCTCCATTTTGAATCACACAGGCGAGCAAAAAGGCGACAAAATGACGAACCTCTAGATGATAGCCTAAAGTTCGATACAAGAGGAATTACCTTATTTCGGAAAATCAACCATGAACATATGCCTCCAGGCAGGCTTGAATAATACGGGGAAATAGTCTAGTTAGCTAACTAACTCACAAAGACAATGTATTTCCCTCAGAGAATCACAAGACGCAGTCGCGTCCGCTCGCTAATCAGTCCATTTCTCAACTGCCCGACCTGGGCGGAACAACAAAACGACAACCCAGTCGAGACATGCGCAGAGTGACAATCTCTGAGTCGCTGTTCACAATAAGACGATTCTAAGAACATTCGAGATAAAAGTCTTACACAGTCGCGCCTTTTATGGACATGAACAGAAGCGTTAAGAAAGGTTTCAAACATCTACAACAGTTGACTGATACTACCAAATAAGGAGATATGGTCACGCTTCGTTCAAGACATTATAGACCGAACGTGTCTCTATACAAGAGGAGGTAAACTCATAAAAAATAGCAGTATCGATATATCGGGTTCTGTCCCTTTGACCATAAAAATATATATAACATGCATTTCAGTCAAATAATGATCATACATACGAAAAACGATCATACAAAGACTTTGGAAAAAAGTAATTATTTGTGCGTAACATTACCGCACCCTCCCGGGAAAAAAAAAAATGAAACATTTTTTTTTTTTTTAAATCCTGGAGCCGGAAAAATCTAGGCTCCTAACGCACGTATGATGCGCGGATATACCTAACAAAATAGCTCAACACTTGGAGCGAAACTGAGATCATATCCCAGGTCCTTAGAGAAAAATTTATCTAAGTATACGCGTATATATCCCAGGAAGGTGCCACCAACACAAACCACAATGCTGGCAACATCATAATAAAAGTCAAATTATTCTCATACCAATATATGAAATCAAATATATTATTATGATATCATACAATGTGTTGCAAATAGCGGTGTAATATATTAATATACCGCACTATTTTATTACATTATGTAATGCATCAGTAACTAATAAGTAATACATGTGTTGATCTTCGTTGACATAAAACATTCAATAGAAGAAGATGTGGACATCATCCGCTCCCAATCTAGGACAGGACTTGATATACTCAAAGTTCCACAATGGACACAATCTCGCATCTTCAATGATGTGCTGCGAAAATATCAATAACACAAATCTTAAAGACAACTGGTAAATCTCTCAATACAATCCTGAAAATAATTTATTTAAATGTGGCCGAGTGATCTTTTGGCCCGTATATCACTAACTAAGCCTTCTTAGATAATTACATGGTACAATGTTATAAATTCCCCCTCAAAAAAGTGAGAACAAAAAAAAACTACTAACATGTCATTATAACATTGGACTGTATATCAGGAAATATATATATGACAGAAGAATCATGTGGAATCGTGTGGGCATCTGGACAGAATGTCCGCCATTACATTATCCGAACCACGGATAGCTCGAACCGAGAAATGAAATGGTTGAAGAGCTATGGCATAACGAGTGGACCTCGAGCTCTTCAAGTTTTTGCTCTGAATAGCAGTAAGCGCTTTCTGGTCGGTTTCCACAATGAAATGTGCGCCTAGAAGAAATCTTTGTAACTTCAGAATAGACCATACCATAGCCAATAACTCACGGTCTAAAACCGAGTAATTCTTTTCTGCAGCATTTAATTTCCTAGAGATATACATCACCGGATGCAGATTATCAGAATACTCCTGCATTAGTGCTGCCCCAATCCCAGTTGACGAGGCGTCACTTCGAAGAACAAAAGTCTTCTCAATAGTAGGTAACCTAAGAATAGGTGGAGATGAAAATAGGTCTTTAACCTGGTCCAATGAGGATTGACATTCTTTTGACCAGCGGATCAAATTAGGCGACCCTTTCTTCAATAAAGTAGAAAGCGGTGCCATAATGGAGGACAGATTCGGAATGAATCGTCCGTAGAATTGGATCAAACCTAATAGACTCCTTACTTGTTTCTTTGTCTTAGGGACCGAAATGTTAAGTATTTTTGAAACATTGTGGTCCTCTGTCTTTAAAAGACCATGACCAACACGATGACCTAGGAAAGAAATCTCACTAAATCCTATAAAGGCTTTAGAGGGTTTTGCAGTCAAGTTATACTCGCGAAGAGTAGACAGTAATTCGTATAAACCCAAATAGTGATCTTCCCAGGAATCACTGAATAGACAGATATCATCTAGATATGCTATGACATCTGTACGATATGCGAGAATTCGCCGCATCATGCGTACGAATGTAGCAGGGGCGTTCATAAGACCAAAAGGCATGAAATTCCATTGGAATAAACCCCTAGGTGTAGAAAAAGCTGTAAAAGGTTTGGCACGTTCAGTTAGCGGGACTTGCCAATAACCTTTAGACAAATCTAGTTTGGTAAAGAATCTAGAATTAGAAAGTTTATTGAGTAGTTCTTCTAATGAAGGCATAGGTTCAGCGTCGAACTTCGTAACTTGGTTCAATTTGCGATAATCTACGCAAATGCGAATGTTATTATCCTTCTTTCGAACAATAACCATAGACGAAGAGTATGCTGAAGTGGATGGTTCAATGATTTCCAAACGTATCATTTCATCCAATTCTTTTTCGACTTGAGACTGGAAATGGATAGGTATTGGATAGGGTCTGACTCTGATAGGATTATGATCAGTTAGCACAATGTCATGTTCAATGACATGTGTGTGTCCCGGGATGTCTGTAAGAACATCCTGAAATGTTTGCAACATCGAAGAAACTTGTCGATGTTCCTCAGCGGAAAGATTTGGAGAAACGGTCACGTTTTTCCAAGATTCCGTAGAATAAAGTGGGACCATAGAAAGAGGAAGATTGACATCAGAAAAAGTAGTTTCCTCATCCTGTATAACTGACAGCGATGAGTATTGACCATGAGGTACTTGAGAATTGTCCGTTGCCTGGAAAATAGGCTGCAAATAGTCTGGTCTTTCATGAAATTCCGTGAGCATATTTATGTGGAAAGTTTTATGCTTTCCATCAATATCGACAACATAGTCGACATCAGAAATTTTGGAGACTATTGCATATGGACCTTTCCATGCAATTAGAAGTCTGTTCTCCCTTGAAGGAAGTAGGACGAGAGCTTTGTCACCTGGACAAAGTTGTCGTAGACATCTATTCTTATTCGCAAACTGCCTTGCCTTTTCTTTAGCAAATTCGGAAGACGAAGTTGCTAGTCTGCATGCCTCAATGATTTTTTTCCTAAGAGCAATGACGTACTCATAAGAAGACTGAGTCTCATCGCTAATATTATCGGCAGTGATTAGATCGTGAAGTAAAGACATAGGGCCGCGCGGTTGCGCGCCAAAGACAAGTTCAAAAGGGGAAAACCCCGTATGTTCATTGGGGACCTCTCTATACGCAAAGAGAGCCGCGGGTAAGACCCTGTCCCAATCCTGAGGATGATCCTCAGTTATTTTACCCAGTAAAGTTTTTAGAGTCCTATTTAAACGTTCGACCAACCCATTAGACATTGGGTGATAGATACTGCTGAGAGACCTTTTTATATGTAGCATAGACATTACCTGTGACATAGTGTCTGATATCAGTTGAGTGCCATGGTCTGACAATATTTCTCCGGGAAAACCCAAGCGAGAAAATATCAGCCAAAGAGCGTCTGCGATATCAGCAGTTGAGATGCTCTTGAGAGGTATTGCCTCTGGCCAACGTGTGCACATATCGACACATGTAAGAATAAATTGATGCCCTCTAGCCGACTTAATTCTAAAAGGACCGATAATATCTATTGCCATTTTTTGAAAAGGGCGAATTGGAATGTCAGCAGCCTGAATAGGCGCAGCATGTCGTGGTCCTTTAGATTTGACCTCCTGACATACTTTGCAAGAGCGACAGTACATTCGTATGTCCTTGCTTACAAATGGCCAAAAGAAAGCCGCAAGAACTCTCGACTTTGTACGGGAAAAACCCATATGTCCAGCACATTGCGAGTCATGAGCATGTTGCAATATTTGCACCCTCATGCTCTTAGGCACAAGAATTTGTGAATGAGTGGATGTAGTCGAGTCTTGTACCATACGTACAAGTACGCCGTTCTTCATAGAAATCCAAGATTTTCTATTAGTATTTTGATTAGGATCACCTTTTTTTGCTAGAATGAAGAATTTTTGTAACGACGGATCTTCTTCTTGCAATTTGATAAATGAGTCACGTGTAATAGTCAAGTGACTATTTTGTTCATTTACTTCATCATTATTAGTTAATGAAGTTTGAGGTGGATCCAGAGCATGTGCTCTTGTGACCACCGTATTGGTAGCTTCAATGTTTTGCTCTTCCCAAACAGCAATCTGCTGTGGGGTACATTCCCTAACTCCGTGAATACGACCAATAATAAGGTCCGCAATAGGGTTTGGAAGTAGACACGCGTGGACCTCTCCCGTGAAGAAAGGAGTAGCAATATGTATTATGGCAGTAGGATATTTTTCCAACGTGCCACCAAATGTGACACATTTGATGACCTTTCCTGTAGCACAGAATGGATCTACAAGAGATTGCCTAACCCCGACAGTAGTACATCCAGAATCAAACAACACCGAGACTGGATTACTATTTACAAGCCCCTTATGTAATATAAGAGAACCTCTCCCATCATGAGCAACATTAGCAGGAAGAGCGGGCAAAGGATGACCACAGCTTAGAGTACTAATGGTTTTCGGATCAAATAAAGTACTGCATTGGATACATTTATTTGCCCTACCAAAGTCAAAAGATGAGCATCCGATAGCATTATGGTCTTTATCATTATTAACCTGTTTATCTGCTCCCTGAGATTCTTGTTGAACAGAGTTTGTCTGTTGATATCTTTTTCTCTTCTGTTGCGATCTACCGCGACCATTATTGCTTCTGCAATTATCATTAAAGTCCCTACTGTAATTTTTATCCTGGTTTGCGTTCCAGTTTCCATAACTGTCATTACCATCTCTATGCTGTTGAGAACCTCTATTATCTTGGTATTGAGGTCTCTGCAAAAAATATTTTCCTCTATACCGATTACCTTTATGAAAATTTCTAAAGTTACCGGGAATAGAATACCGTGTAATATTAGGTTGTCTCCAGTTCTGGGAAGAAGAATCTCCCTGAAATTGATTACCATGGTTCTGGGCATAATTACGGTTACTCTTTTTATTGAAATTTTGCTGGCTACCCTGAAATTTACGCATAAAATTCGGGCCATAAGGTGCTGCCGAAGCAACTGGCAGACCTTCTTTTACCTTAGAGTTGCTAATGGTTATGTGAGGATGTGCAGTAACATACTGGCTACAGTATTCTTCCATTTCTTTTATATTTTTAGGCTTACGCTCATGAAGAAAAGAAAGAAAAGCTTCATTAACAGAAGACATAACCTTGTCTCTAAGAAGTAAGTCCATGAGGGCTTCAAATGTACTTTCTGTCTTAGAAAGCTCAACCCATCGTAAAAAAGTAAGACGTATGCCTGAGATGAATTCTGAGAATTCAACTCCAGTTTCTGGTAACATGTTTTTAAATTTAAGACGATATCCGTCTTCGTTAAGTTGGTACTTCTTTAACAATGCCGCCCTGACAACCTCATAGTTGTTCTTGTCAGGCACATCTACCATACCCAACAAAGTCAAAGCATCACCTCTAAGTATCTTGGACAGATGATAAACATATAATGTTTTATCTATATTATGCACCTTACATGCACTTTCAAATCTATCTAGATAAAATGTTATATCATCAATTGAAGCATTGAATGCTGGTAAATTAAGCTTGAAATCAACAGCATTAGACTTATTAGCAGATGATACCTTATTAGCATCATTAGCATTACTAGATAACTTCAACTTTTCTAACTCCAAAGCTAAGAGTTTTTCTTCATGTTCCATTTTTGCTTTTCTCTCATCAGACTCTCTTTGTAACCTTCTTTCCTCAGCCTCAGCCTGTAACTTTCTTTCCTCAGCCTCAGCCTGTAACTTTTTTTCTAATCTTTTATTTTCAGCCTCTATTTCAAGTCTCTTATTTTCAGCTTCTTTTTCAAGTCTCTTATTTTCAGCTTCTTTTTCAAGTCTCTTATTTTCAACCTCAGCCTGAAGTCTCTTCTCCTGAGATTCTGCTTCTCTTTTTTGTTTTTCCATTTCCATTTGTAATCTCTTTTCATCTACCTGCATCTGCAGTTTTAAATTTTCAGCATCTATTCTCTTTTGTTCAGTTAGTTCTTTCATTTTCTTTTCCTCCGACTTCAATGCCTTGGCATATTGAACAGTCGCAAATTCTTCTAATTTATCACCTGTCTTCCCAAGGGCTTTACCCTGCTCAATAAAGTACTCAAATGTAGACATGATGTCTAAAATGTGAGTACAGAACCTGAAATAATTAATTATCTTATTTCAATCTTAATAGCAACAAGACTTAATAAAGTGCTTGTATAATTACTATGTTTACTCCAATCTCTGTGGGAAACAAGACTTGACACCAATTTGTATTATCAGTTGTACAATAATATCACAAGTCACCTCTTAATTATCAGTGCACTACCCAAATCAGTGCATAACCATCAGTTATTTATCATAACTGCACTACAATAGTGCATAAGGAAAAAAAACCACCAGCTAGTTATGATAAGTGCACTATAGATCAATAGTGCATGAGCATATATGTAACAATAGTGAAAGCTAACTATGCAAGAACTATGCAAACAATAACAAGACAATGTAAACAATAACAAAGTACCAACAATGTAAACAAAACAAAGATCAAAGTCAATGTAAACAATAACAAAGATCAGAGTCAATGTAAACAATAACAAAGATCAACGTCAATGTAAACAATAACAAAGATCAGAGTCAATGTAAACAATAACAAAGATCAAACAATACGAAAACATTCGCATAAGTCAAATAAATAAACAGCGAAACTAAAAAGAATATGATGACAGAATGCGAAGATATGACAAACAAATGACGCTACAGTATATACACAAAAAATTTACGTGAAGAACTGAATAATAGAAAAGAGGAGACCTACAAATACAAACAATTGACATCGAAACCAAAAAACAGAAAGAACGAGAGAAAAAAAAAAAATATACAAAAAACGAAAATAAAGCACAACTCGTCACAACTAAACAGATATAGCAACGATTGTCGCTAGCAAATTCACAGTAGGAAATTCGCACAGTCCCTAACGAAAACGCTAACAGTAGAACCTCTGTGACGTGGTATCATCTACTGAAAGACACCGCCCAACCGAGAAAACCCGCAGAAATATAAACATATAAATACAAATCCAAATAACATATAACATGTAAACATATAAAGAGTGCGAAAAATGTGATAGACAGAAGGCTCAGTTAGAACATAAGGGCACAGTTCACAAACAAAACAGGCCACTTAACTTCTATGTATCCACAACGTCAGCACAGTTCAGAACAGGATGTGATCAGCATTCTTAGGACAATGATCCAACGTTGATCCATATCTGCTCTCGTAAACTGCCATGACGAAGGAAATGAGCTTCTAACAGGAAACAGCTTCTGACAGGAAACAGCTTCTGAACTTGACCTTCTGAATCTGCAACAGTAATTCTGAGACCGGAACAGTTGTTACGGCACTTGTCCTTCTTCTCAACAGATCAGGAAATCCATTCGCTCGGTACTTGTCCTTCTATTTGTAGACAAACTTCAATACCGCCGAGCAGCGCCGGGTAGTTTCAAAATATCAACAACTGTCAGTACTGCTGCGTCTTTCAAAAAATTTCATCAAAGGTGATGAATAGCAACTGCAATGTTGTCTTGTAGTCTGCTGATGATGTCTGGGTTTGTTGACCCCCTTGAGAGTTGGTACCAGAATAAACCAACTATTGGCCACCATGAATTGATAAGGGTGGAATTAGGATGCCGTCAAATTACCACCTCTATCGACACCAGGTATTACAATGCAAGATGTGGGTGTCTTATCTGGTTTAGATTGTTGCTGTGTGTGTGTTGCAGTAGAACAGTTCACAGGGTACACCACAGGCAACATGACGTGTAGAGTCATAAAAATGGTAACTTCGCTTTAGGTTTATACCATTTATTGCACGCCACAAAACAGTCATGATACTTATGTTATCATCGGCATAGTACAACGAATGCAGCATTCAAACTCATGTTAACTGACAGTCATGTAGAAGTCAATACTCAATAGTTGTATGGAAAACAAATATCATAGCGAAGCTTGATAAATAATACATATAACTTCTGCAACCGTGGTCAGCTGCAGATCCTTAATGTTCATAGACAATAATAATTATTCCTTCCTGATGCTAGCAGATCAGATGTATACAATACGTCCGTTTACTGTCTGCACGTGAGTAGCATACATGGATTACAGGTCAGCTCGACCTTTATAACCTTCCTAAGTCTAACCATCTGACTTGGACGTGATCTCTGATATAACGAATCCTGGAACACAGACAATAGTCTTGTTGGTCTAGAGCGACCCATAGATATATAACTAGTTCAGGTATAAAGATACCGATGACTTAATCCTAGTCAAAGTACCTCTCCATTTTGAATCACACAGGCGAGCAAAAAGGCGACAAAATGACGAACCTCTAGATGATAGCCTAAAGTTCGATACAAGAGGAATTACCTTATTTCGGAAAATCAACCATGAACATATGCCTCCAGGCAGGCTTGAATAATACGGGGAAATAGTCTAGTTAGCTAACTAACTCACAAAGACAATGTATTTCCCTCAGAGAATCACAAGACGCAGTCGCGTCCGCTCGCTAATCAGTCCATTTCTCAACTGCCCGACCTGGGCGGAACAACAAAACGACAACCCAGTCGAGACATGCGCAGAGTGACAATCTCTGAGTCGCTGTTCACAATAAGACGATTCTAAGAACATTCGAGATAAAAGTCTTACACAGTCGCGCCTTTTATGGACATGAACAGAAGCGTTAAGAAAGGTTTCAAACATCTACAACAGTTGACTGATACTACCAAATAAGGAGATATGGTCACGCTTCGTTCAAGACATTATAGACCGAACGTGTCTCTATACAAGAGGAGGTAAACTCATAAAAAATAGCAGTATCGATATATCGGGTTCTGTCCCTTTGACCATAAAATATATATAACATGCATTTCAGTCAAATAATGATCATACATACGAAAAACGATCATACAAAGACTTTGGAAAAAAGTAATTATTTGTGCGTAACAGATATCTTTTGGGATGCGACGTTCCTGTAGAAATCTGGTGAATTATTTATCGAACCCAATCAATAATCGAACACTCCTATGTGCTGAAAGGACTCCACCCAAATGACGCTACAATATATTTTCCTACTGATTGTACTGGATATGCTTGAGTGCCTCTAAACTGAAGAGGGGCAAACTTCCAAAAATATAAAGCCGACTTGTGTTTCAGCACTACCTAAGCTAATGTGACTAAACTTTAAATATATGACGCTTAAAACACCTGAAGGTTATGTCCTCTTTAACCCTCATGAAATTAAATCATAAATTTTATTGCAATAACAACTTGTAACCAGTTATTTTACATTACAGAATCGATTAACATGAGTCGTTGTTGGGTCAATGCCAAGTAGGCCTCCTACTTTTAATTCAGCTGAGATGTCGTGTCCGTGTTATGTATGCATCAAGTTATTTTAACAAACGGGTAAGTATAACAATATTAAAAGCATATAATTTAACAATTTTCACTAATGAACAGATTACGTGCACAACGGTTTCCAATTATAGCTGTAATCAGAATAAAGACAATTAACTGTGATAAGATTGCATTTGAAGAAACAGCGTACACGATATAGAATCATACATATATCTTGGCAACAATAAAAACAAAGTTAAAAGGGCAAACAGGGATATCAATTACAATAGATGAGAAGAAAAGCCTGTAGATGGATAGAACACCAGGCAGATCTTGTCATGTTATCCCATTGGTCAGCGAAGCTGAAGTAGACCGGAAACGACATGGAGTAGAGATCTGGAGACAGAAATGAAAATGAGGGGAGGTTAGGGAAACATCTTGACCTGATGAGTGTGACAGGAAGACTTGGCTTGCGTTTGTTGAAGGCATATGCTCCTGGGGGAGCTAAGAGTAATGAATGAATATATGATACTACAACGATTTCCACAAAATAATAACAAATGTGTGCACAATGGTTTCCAATTACAGCTGTAATTTATTATTTTGGCAGCTCAAACTTTGATCTTTCAGGTACATGTTCAGGGGAGTACAGCTTTTTTTCCTCTGTTGGTAGCGCCCATTATGTAATTAGTAAATTGTCCACATGATTCTGATCAAGTATCATCTCCTCATAAAGGGTAGGCAGAAATCGATCTTTAATGTTTTCTGTCTCATGCCTTGATAGAATATTATGGCATGCTAGTTCCTGCCACTCTCTTGATGTTTTCTGCCTACTGATAGCTTTGTCACTCTTTTTCTGGTTTGCCTTTAACTTTGTATGGTGCTCCACACAGTGTGATGTCTCTTTTTATATGACTTCAATATTGTATTGATCTTAATTTTTTTTTTCTCCTTCATATTTTTTTCAGGACTTCTTTATTATCTTCTATGTCTAGCACCACACGCTCTTCGTCTGTAATATATATCCATACTTCAGTAGCTTCGATTATTTCTCTGAACTGCTTGCCTATCGCTTATGCTTCTCATGTTTTCACGCCCAGAAATGTATTGGCTTGCACGGAAGAGTGTCAAGGCATTTGCACAACATAGATGAATTTACTATAAGTAGATATTTGAATTGTTAATTTTCACTTCAAGACCTCGATGCGGTCTTTAACGATATGTCTATGAGTGTGTGTGAAATAGAGCGAGAGAGAAAGGGATAGAGAGCAATTACTGAAACAGAAGGCGGAATCATTTGAATCCACTTTCTCACGGCCTGCGATGTACCTTAAGCAGTACCTTATCTGAGATATTGTAGAAACGAACCGTCGTAAATTGAATGTGAATCGCTATCACATTTAGCTGAGTGTCCGCCTCTGTCGTATTCTCTGTTTTATCTCCTCCCATTTTTTCTTTGTTACGGCTCCTACGGCTCTATTTCTGGACTTAGTCGTGACACTTTTACGTTGGACAGGCTAAATTTTACCTCTGTGCACGTGTGCATCGACAGCAAGCTAAAGGTCTTCGAATTCCTCCTTTCTTGTGGGTAGTGGCAGAATTCCCTGAGTATTTGATTCAGAGAGAAGCCAGACACACAGGAAAGCGTCCTTCAGCTTTTCATGTGACCGAGTGCGTCTAGAATCGAGTATATTTAATTTAACTCGTATAAGCCCCCAACTGAATTAACAGTGAAATTCTTACTATTTGGCTCTAAAGATGAACATATAGATATATTAAAGATGATGATTCACCAGTGTGCACTTCTTTCTGTAATACCTAAATCAACTATGAATGTGTACAAAAACAACATATAACAAATTTAATGATCAATTACTTTAGAACAAATGTAAATAAATATGAACTGGTAATTACTAAAAAGAATGGGTTTCGTCATTGAAATCGGCTTTAGGAAGCTCAGTTGTGGAATATAGATCAATAAGTTATCTTGTGTTGTCCTGCTAAAATTTTACTTAGCTTCCAAACTGCTGAAGTGTTGATGCTGCTGTTTCCGACTATTCGTCTCTATGATATGGCGAGGTCACTTGTCCTGGTCAAGAAAGGTATCTTCACAACCCCTTGAATGTAGGTTTCAATTGTCGATCGCAAGCTTTGAACTACAGAACAGCAGTATAACTGGTATCATAGATTCGAACCTCAAATGGTCTCGTTAACTCGTACCACCAACTTTAGAAGGAATAAAGGAACACATTCCGCTGCTAAGTCTTGTTTTCCTGATATTAATCAGACGTATTTCCCGCTGTCCGTCAACCGAATTTTTTGTTTCTGAATTTTTACTCTCCGTGAGCGTATATCATATAACTCATGGGATTTGATGAAAATCACCATTCTTTCAGTTAATGTAATGGAAAAATTGTGACTGGACAGCGGAAAGTGGCTTGTGCCTGAAGGAACATTTTTAAGCATACATACTTCTTATTACCAATGATAATAAATATATACATATGATGGCATCCTCATCCATTCCCCGCTCCACTTGGAGTCTCGGGTTACCTCTGCTTTTGGTTCCCTGATAGAACTAGCACGAAGCAATTACCAGCGCTTTCCTAAGGTGGTTCATGAATATATCATTTTCACGTGCTGAGGTTGCCAGCCTCTTAATGACCTTACTGTTTTTTTTTGTCTTAACCAGCGGCACTTGGGCTTTCAGTCTTTCGGCACAATGACATGTCATTGCGAGGCTGGTGAGCCTGTGGACTTCCCTTCCAACCCGGGCAGGAGCTTCGCTCCTTCCCAGCCACAGAGGGTTTATCTCAGGAGCCGTTCATGTTATTCAGTCAAAATACCGATCGATGACACTGCTTCAAATGCCCACACCCGGGCTTGAATCTTGAACACCTGATCGCCAAAGCAGTGTGGTAACCATTACACCAGCGCGGCTCCCTAATGACCTGTATAACCATCAGCAAGTTCAAATATGTCAAATTCAAAGTATAAATGTATGTTACAACGTACCCCAATAATGGGATCATAGACTTTCTGCTTAATTTGAATAGTCTCGGCAACTTGGTGCAGATGCCTCGAACACGCGTCTGGGGTATTATTTCTATTATAGAATCCCTCTGTAACTGTGTGAGTAGGTCCTGTAGGAGTCCGGTTTCCGTTTTAAATTGTAGAATTTCCTTGTTGTGTTAATCAAAAGGTGCTCCAATACGCGTTTTCTGTTCCTAATAGTTCAAAATCCTTTCTTCTATCTTTCTTAGCATCAGTCCGAGCTGTCTGCTTTGACGATTTTGGAATGCAGTGTTGTATGTCTAAAATGTTCTACGTAATATCGTAGTTCTCGGCCCACGCTCACATATGACGTTTCTATAAAACTTCAAATCACCGTGAATGTCTATTCTCGCCTCAAATACCAGCCAATACATTCAAAAGTTCGCGTTATAATGACTTTCTTCATGGAATTTTCTACAAGACTCATTGGTTTGTAAAATTCAAATGGTAAATTTTCCGTACAAGGAAATGCTATATCGGTCTATTCTCGGTAATGTTTACATCTACAATTTCTTACATCATCGATGTAACATGTCACCAGTTTCGATAATAGACTGGCGCTCCCTGTGAAACATAACACTGGGTCAATACACGAACATGACGTTGCCAGCCAATCTGGTCTGATTTGTTTCAAACTTTCAGGTAAACAAACACGACACAAATGAATGGAAGGAGTGTAAACATTGACTCGAAAATACCAAATACTGTCCGAAGGTACGAAAATACAATGTGCCGACAATCGAATAGTGCACATAACTAGTACGCACAATAAAGGTAGATCAATACTTCCAGCGAGGAAAAGAGAGCGAACAAAATTATGTGACACGCTGCCATCAATGCACTTGCAACCCGAGCCTGAACACCTGCTACTAAATTTGACTATATATGCTAGGTGTCTCTAACACTAATGGCAATTGTCTCCAGAGAATTTTCTACCTTGCAAAGTAATATCTGCGCCAAAGCGATTACCAGTAGTATTCTTCTCATGAATTCTTCTTCCTATTTGGTAAGCACACTCAATTACTTAATGCATTAGGGTTTTAACTTATAAACATAGAATAAAGATCTATGGTTACTTGGTTTCACTGTAAATATATACTGAAGCACATTAAAAACGCACCACCTGTATAATCCAGGAACAGAGTGTGAAATGTAAATATAAGTGTTTACAAGTTTACATATTTGGAATCTTTATTCATTTTCCTATGCATCCATGCTGGTCATTAATTTGTACATTTGATTGTTATGAAATTCATTGCATTCTGTGCAGGCAAGGGAGAAAACTAAAAATGCAACCAATAAAAAAATTCATTCACACTATCCTCAGTATCTGGTATGTCCACCGTGTGCTTGTAAACAAGCTTGGCAGCGGCTCCACATGGAACGCACAAGTCTCTGAAAGAAATTCCGGGGAATCAAGTCCCATTCACATGTAAGAGCAGCTTCGAGCTGTTGCAGATTAGCTGGAGAACCTTGCCTGTAGACTCTGCGTCCAAGTTGTCTGGTGATAGGGCAGGCCAGTCAATCGTCACAATGTTCTGCTGTTGTAGATATTGCTGCGTAATGCATGCGGTGTACGCACGTGCGTTATCCTGCTGGAGAAGCTACAAGTCTTGATAATTTGTGAACGCAGGAGCAACCAATGCATCCAGAACCTCATCTCGATATGTCATAGCGTTAACATTGCCACGGAAGACGTGAAGAGGCAAGCGATGGTGAAAACTGAATCCTCCCCAAATGTGAATACTGCCACCTCCAAATCGGTTGTGCTGACGAACACAACAATCTGCAAAGCGCTCTCCACCCATCGCCAAATCCGCATACGTCCATCAGCAAAGGATATGTTGAATCTGCTCTCGTCTGTGAATAGGACAGCATTCCACTGCAGTCTAGTCCATCTGACATGTTACTCTGCCCCCTGCAGGCGCTGCTGACGATATCTGTGAGTCAAGTTTGGCCCAACATAAGGTCGTCATGCAGTAAGGCCTGTATCTATGACTGTCATTCGAGAGACTTGCCCACGTCTACCCACTATTGCTCTTGCTGTTTGACTTGCCGGGAGAGAACGATTCCTTAGATGACTCAGCACAATATGACGATCTTGCGATGGGGTAGTAACTCGTGGTTGGCCACTCCGAAGTCTATCCCGGGCACTGCCAGTGGTTCCGTAACGTTCATTGAGATGTACAATAGTGCTGTTGTGGCAATTCATCTGTCTGGCAATGGCCCGCGAGCTCATTCCGGTCTCCAACATAACAATGGCTCGTTGGCGGTCGTTTTCAGATAGTCGTCGCATTTCAAGCACATGTACTGTGTGTTTTGTCTTAACGGCCTTTTTATACCGAGTATACTGCCACAACGCGTACACATTTTCAGGGTCATAGCTGTTGGGAATCGTGTTGCACGTGTAACTTTCATTGTTTTCATGTAGTCTGTACACAAACCCGTGGGTTGAATCATGCACTTTCCATAATTGCTTTAAAGAGTGTTGCAAGGAGCCGCGCTGGTGTAATGGCTACAACGTTGTACTGGCGACCAGGTGTTCATGGTTCAAACCCGGGCGTCGGCGTTTGAAGAAATGTTTACGACCGGAAATTTGACTGAATAATCTGAACGGCTCCTGCACATAAATCCCGTGTGGATGGGAAGGAGCGAAGCTCCTGACCGGGTTGGAAGGAAAGTCCACTGACCCCCCAGCCTCGCAATGACATGTCATTGGGCCAAAAGGGCTAGAAAGCTCGAGTGCCGCTGGTTATAGAAAAAAAAAAAAAGAGTGTTGCAGCTTTGTACATTCTGAGGGAAAGGGCATTGCTATTTTGTAATTAATTTGGTTTAATTACTTACTTAGGTAATTATCAGTTGGGCGACTATCAATTACCTTAGGATGGGTGTATAACCTTAAATTTGTTTCAAACATTTGTATCTTGTACGGTAACTATGTGTGTGGAATTAATTAGGCTCTAAGCCGTGATCTCAGATGCAAACAGTCGCTTCACTATAAACCAGCTAAAGTGCACGCAGCGCTCGGCGAGTGGATTTTTAATCGATAAGGGGGGACTTTATTTATGAGCCTGATGTTTTAGGGAAAAAACGCAAAAAGAAAAGTGAAGTGTAAACGGTGGGTGTATGGTTTTGTTTTGTATGTGCGAGAGTGAAATAAATGGGCATGTCTGATACTATTTTTAAAAGGATATTGATTCCTTGTTTGTTAACAGGGGCGCTTGGACCATTCCCTGTACCTCCTTACTGAAATCATGCAATACCACGGCACATACTGCCTGCTTCCTTCGCCATCCCTTTAATTCGGCACATACTATAGCCGATTGCTACTCCTACCCATCAGTGCAGAAAGTCAGAGTGTAGTGGTTAGTATATTGTACCACTGCGAAGTCGTCTCAGTACATCTCTACTTTGCCTGGGTAGTGTGTCCTTGACATCTCCCGTGGGCATTTGTTTTCCTTGCATATGTCAAAGTTAGTCGATCAGCTAGAGTCTCTCAATCGGGACTTAACCTCGTAACGCCTTCAACTGATATTTTCAAACACACGCCTAGTGCACTAGAATACACCAATTGGTAGTTGAGTGCTTTACATTGAGAGCCTTAATTTGCAGCAATACCACTCGCTGCCTTTTGGGATAGGTTTTTTCTTTCCACAGCCGACAGATATTCTGCAGGGACGGAATATAATTTTTTTTTATGCTTCTACAGTATTAAGACAGAACTGTGGGATATTATTTTAGTAGTGTATTTGAGTATCGTTAGTTAGTGATTTCTACAACCTTGGAGGTATGTCACTCAAGAGTAATTTAACCAAACAGTAGCAGCCGTCTTCGAACAAGACGACTGAGGACTGCCCCTGTTAATTAGATTTTTTTCTTTTTATACGTATATGTGCACTTGGTGGTTTTGAATCAAAACGATTCGTCTTTGCTTTTTATTGTATTGTTGTGATATGAGACCACTAGCCCGTCAAAGCTAGTGAGGTTATTATTATATTTTATGCGGATTTGTTTAATAAATATATTTATATGTTCTAAGCGTCCAGAATTCACTTTTTCTAATTCTACCTGTCACTTGATGTTTACATTTCATTCATTCATAACCCTCCACTTCCAAAGAAGCATAGGCCTTCAACAAACACATGCCAAGTCCTCCTGTCACGTGCCATCATCTCACGTTCTTTCCATGTTCTCCTCATCATTTTCACCTCTGTTTCCAGCTCTCTTCTCCATGTGCTTCTTGGTATACCTCTGCCTCTCTTGCTTTGGGGGTTCCAGAACAAGGACTGCCTTGTAATAATATCAACAGGTTTCCTTAGTGTGTATCCTATCCATCGCCATTGTCTTCTTCTCATCTCTTGTTCCACTGACACTTGTCTAGTTCTTGTCATCAGTTCCACGTTGGTAACCTTGTCATACCATTTTAATCCCTCTATTCTACGCAAGCACCCATTTATGAAAGTGTGTAGCTTTTTGGTTGTTGTCTTTGTTGTTCTCCAGGTCTCAGAGCCATACAATAGGACTGACTTCACATTTGAGTTGAAGATTCTTATTTTCGTATTGGATCCGATTTCTCTTGATCTCCATATATTTCCCAATGCAATGAAAGCTCTTCTTGCTTTTTGTATTCTTATTTTAAGATCACTGTCTGTCCCTCCAACTTTGTCTAAATTGCTGCCAAGATATATGTACGATTCTACATCTTGTATTGTTGCTTCTTCAAGTTCAACCCTGTTTTCATTACCTGCATTTATTCTCATTGTCCTTAATGTAATAGAGTAATCTATTTAGCGGAGAGGACGGATGAAGTGCATGACAATTTAAACATTGTCTCTAGTGTGGCTGGTAGAAGACATTAGATACCTAACTGCATATTTATTCTCTCCAGAAGTCATACCTCATCCCCTATTTTACATTATGTGACTCTACTTTCACACAACTCATTCATACTCTGTCTAAACTCAGATATAATATAATTCCATTCTCGTGAAATAAATATGGCCTAGCTGTAGGCCTAAGTTTGGGAAGAAGATTTTCTTCGGTTACACAAACTTGGCATCTAACTGTGTAGTTATCATGTCACAACACATGTTATGTGTTTCTGTAGTAAAAGAAAAACTGGTAACGATCGAGTGAAACACATACAAAGATAATCAGTGGCATAATTAACCATTTATACACACATATTTCATATAGACACAAAAGACTAACAAAAACAGAACAAAACGCATAAATATCGTATGTACTTTAATTTTATAATAGTAAAGTAAGTTTCGTAATTTTAAATAACTTAACACCTGGTGTTGCCTTCTCTTAACGATGACAAATCTGGACAGTGTTCTTTAGTTACACAAAGACGTGGTGATCATTCATTAAAATAACAGTAACGACCCTGCGGCCTTAACCCTTTAGTAACGTAGACAAGCATTGATTCATGAACGACTATTAACAATGATTAGCTTGTTTGTTGGTTACTTGTTTGTACATGTCACTTTTTGCTGTCTATGGAGCATCGGTCCACCTTTGTATTTGGCCCTTGGAAAATTTGCGTTTTGCATGATGGCGTTGCAAGCTCCGTGTACATTGACAATAAAATTCATAAAAATAACTGAAACATAGTTTTGACGCAGCGACTTCTGAAAAAAAATGAAAACTTGACAAAGACACAATGAGAAAAAAGTTGAAAACGTGGATCATGGCACTTAAAATATATCTCAAATAATCAAGTAATCTACTTTATAGTATAACAGTAATGATCGAATTAAATTCAGTGTCAGCTGTTACAAAATGATTGTGCTTCACTAAGGCAAAACAAAGAAAAAACAAAATCTTGAATAAATAATAGCGAAAAACGACCTTAGATAATACTACAGTTGATTACAAGAGAAAGTACAATAAAATAAGACACTAAACACAAAGAATGAGACTTGACCAAAAGTTGAATCAGTTAAGAGGCAATACAAATATGTATTGACCAATTTTTTAGACAAACAAGTGACCTACCACTGTTGTTGTCTGTCTATGACACTACTTGGAAGTACGAATGTGTCGGAAGATAAAACTGTCTTAACTAAACAGTATTATGAATCTACACGAGAAATTGTCATTGTATTTACTTACGTAGGAACACAACTGAAAACTCGTCCTGGTCTAAATTAAATTTCAATGACCATTACGCCTATGCAGTGGGATGAAAAATATAAAAGATGATAACAAAATTAACATTTTTTTTCCTGGCAATTCGATAAAAATTGAGGTAAACATCGTAGTTAACTGATCAGTTAATTAAAATACTCTAAACGGCTACTTCGTTCACAGAATACCATATACTGTTACCCAACGACTATATTCAGTAACAAGTTGTAAATAAACAATCACCTAAATATTTCAATATTAACAAATACATAACCAAAGAATTAGACACAATAAATGGTTCAAAACCAAATCATGACATTTGTGGATTTAAAACAAAAACTACAAGACGAATAATAAATGCAACGGTATCTGCCTTAGGCACCCTTCAACAAAAATCTGAACAGCTTATTTCTGGTATTTGTTCAGCAAGGTCCTTTCTTGTTCTTGAAGAAAATAATATAGTTTCTGACTGTCGTAGATTTTTTTGGATAGGAGAATTAAGACTTGGGTTGGTCCCTTCTGAATAGGTTTGAATAGGTGATAGACACAGTGAGAGTTAGTAAAAAGAAAATAGAATTTCCACAAGTGAGATGATAGACTGTGATAAAGAGGCTGTCTCTGAAAAATCGAGGAAAATCTTCTATCTTTCACCTATCCTCTACGACAGCTTTTAAGGCGTCAGACAGTCTAAACACAGATATATATATTACATATATTTCTATCTACTCACGGGCACGCACATACACGTGACGACAGTTAAACACACAGACGTGAGAAATCTATAACAATGAATATATATATATTAGAACGAGCTGACCAACGCACGGATTTAGTTCAAGAGAGATTTTTTTTATTATCATCTAAAAACATCTTCTCACAACACCTAAAAAAATACATCAAGGAAAAACATATACAAATAGTCATAAAATTCAAGAAACTGCTACAAGGATGATAGCCCCGTTATACTCTTAACTCTAGGTTTAGCCCACAGCCCCGTTAGGATGACAGATGATGGCCCAAAGAGTTATAGATGCATATGGTTAGGGTCTAATATTGTCCCTTTTCTTGAAGGTAAGAACTGACTTATGACAGCAGTAACTATTCTAAAGGAACAATTAAATTAAGCAGCAAGTCTTTCGTAAGGAAAAATTACAAAGTGAGTGCTTTACACAACGAACATCCTTCCGTCACTTTCACTCGGTTCTTTCATCCGGGTACCCAGGCGTTCATGCTTACCTAAAAAACTTGATGTTGATCACCGTCTGGCGCAACCTTAGGACACTTCTCTACAATGAATCTGGATTCTTTGGATAAAGCGAATCCCAGCTCTACAAATACAGGTTTCTTCCACTGTCTTCGGGGAGCGTTCACTTTACCAGTTTAAATTTTAGATTTACTGTTAATGTCACTTGAATCAGTTCTGGGTAAGCGATCTTAAAAGGGCACACAGAGTCTAAAACACGAGGATTCCCTTACTGTGGAAGAAGTTGACCAGTGGACAACTGCTCTCAACAGGTAGTCTTGGTTCACTATCCACTCTTTCAATAGTGTCGGCCATGTTAATGTTATTTCTTGAAATTTATTCTCGCCGCCAGGCAGCATGTATATTTCAATTTGAGAAGAAATATGAACTGGCTTAGAAGCCCAGTATAAACATTAGTCTTTAGCAAACGTTAGTGGGATTGGTATTACTGTTTATCTCTGATGGCACATGCACTGTCGGACCAGTGTTACTTGAAAAAAAACCCACGTGGTTAAAGACAGGAAATGTCTATGCTTCTCACAAGTATGTCTCTTTACTAAACGCCGGCAAGTTGGGTTCACCCCAGTATTCACTGAATGAAGGAGAACAACATATAATATAATATACAGAATAGGTACTCGTTATAACTTACATTTTAAACGGCAAGCCTACAGCTTGACTTATATTTAAAACTTCCCGTGAAATAAGTTATATAAAAAAAATCCCTCATCATGAATTAGGAATATCTGCGTATTTCCGTCACCACTCATGATGCATCTAGCATTTATAAGTTTGTTTGGGAGCCGCGCTGGTGTAATGGCTTCGGCGTTGTACTGGCGACCAGGTGTTCATGGTTCAAACCCGGGCGTCGGCGTTTGAAGAAATGTTTACGGCCGGAAATTTGACTGAATAGTCTGAACGGCTCCTGTGATAAACCCTCTGTGGATGGGAAGGAGCGAAGCTCCTGACCGGGTTAGAAGGAAAGTCCTCAGGTTCCCCAGCCTCGCAATGACATGTCATTGGGCCGAAGGGCTGAAAGCCCAAGTGCCGCTGGTTAAGGGAAAAAAAAAAAGTTTGTTTAGAAAAATATACTTCGCCTGAGTATTAGCAGTTAAATGCAATTTTTTTAATAGCCGAATGGGTTTAGCTAGAAATTTATACTTTATCTTGCTTTCCACTGTAACTCGTCGACTAAAGAAATAACAACTATTAAAATAATCACTCTGCACACAGAACTAGTTTAAAATGAAATAAGCGATTAAACACTTTATCACTTCACAAAATACTAGATATACTAGATATAATATTTTACCTCACACAGAACTACGTATCACAACGAAACTGAGAGACATCACTTATAAGTTTAAGTGTTCTAGAACGAAGTGACCACGTCTACTGTAAAATGGAGAATGAGTGAAGTTAGTTTCAAACTCGGGCCAATATCTTAAAATTAGACAAAAGCCACAACTTCTTTCGCAAACGAAATAATCTCCCCTTGTACGTGTAAAACACCTTACGTCAGCTTAACGCGTGTCGTAACTGCCATCAGTGACCGAGAGTACGCGTGACAGTTGCTAATCTCAGACAACCCGTCTGCAGTGCGGAGCGCAATTTCACACTTCGCCGGACTATCCCGACGAAAACTCACGCAGTTGCTGCAAAAGCTAGACAATCCGTCTGCCTGCCATGTCTGACGGAGCGAATTCTCACACCCCAGGCCCAGAAATCTGGTCGGGCAGCGCTCTGACCGGGGAAACTGCAGACGTTCTGTCTGGCGAGAACCGTATATTCACAGCTATCTTTCGACCAGCAGAGACTGACATCTACGTAATCAAGTTTCTCGTTTCGTAAGCGATGAAATGCGTTTCTAAATGAGAAACGAAACTAGCGAAAGTGAGAATGGCAAAAATAGTAATGTATTTTAGTCGCAAACGAACGAATGCGAAAAAAAAAAACACAGGAAAAAGGATAAGAGCGACAATAATTAGAGAACATAGGTGGAAGAAAAGAAGAGGAAAATATAGAAAATTTAATGAACATAACTCTCCGTGACACTGACTACAATATTGCTAACACCAGGAGAAAGAATATTGTTAGCAATAATTTTAGTAATGATTGCACAGATTATAATCTTCAAGAAACTGTATCCTTTCTAACTGGATCTTAATGTTAGAGCCGAAATCTTGAACACGAGCTAGTTGAAACGAAAACAGGTCTAGCTGCTCTGGGTCTGGCGCATTCAGAAATGAGTCTCCCACTCTTTCAGCAAGATTTTTGTACACCTCGGCGCGCAATTCGCCTCTGCTTCTGGCACTTAATGACTCTTCTGCTTCTCTTTTATAGCTGGCAAGCACATCTTCAGTTCTGTTACCGTAATAGTCAGTAGTAACTCTTACCCAATAGAGATTTTCTTTTTCCAGACAGCCGCTGCTAGGTTGGGTTAGTTCATCATCGACTCCAAGGTATCTTGCAAATTCCTCGATAGTTATTATAGATTGACAAACAACGTCTACAGCCCCAAGACGGAATACTCTTTCTACAAAGCTCTCTAGTCCATTGTTTTTAGATGCATTGACAATGGCAATAACTTTGGATTCTCCAACTACTTTGAATTTGTACACGACGTTTGTGTCACCTGAGATATCGTCAAGAATTCTCGCTATGTCACAGATTACCTTTGTTACATTCTGTTCTTTCTGTGATAAAATAATAATGGTAAGAAAATACAGCGCAGGCCTGATTGTAGCAGAGAACATTTTTGATGAATATGACGTTAATAGAGTGTACAACACGCCTGTGGCTTGATGTGAATGAGGCACAACTGTTGACAGTTCACATTTCAGCAGGAGATGTCTGAATTTATATTAACAGCCTGGCAAGCTAAAACCTGAAGCTGACATTTGCATGACTTTGTTGGTCGGTATTATATAGTAATTAATTTGATCTGGCGTTTACGAGTAAAGACTGCAGGGGATGTTTTTAAAAGAAGGAAACTTTACGATTAATATTTTGGACTGTTATCACTTACGTGATTTGTGCTCTTCAAGTTCAGATTTCCTCACCACCACCTGATCCCACGGCTAAAAATCCACCAATTTGTTTCTTTCCGCATAATACATCTGCACATCACCAGAGTCCATGGGACTAACACATTCATCATGTCAAACACATTGCACCAGAAACTGCCACTGCAAGGACAGATACAAATTTCATGTAAGTTTCTGTAAGACGACCAGGTGAACTGGTAGCTTTTATATGGTCCATAATGAGAAAGGACGGAAAGGGATAAATGAATCGCAATAACTATCAAAAGCTTTGTTTTTAAATATACAAGTATACGTTTAAAATTTGTTTTATAAGATTCAGTCATAAAAACTAATAAGATGTATTGACATGTTGTTCTGAAAGTGCATATTAATACATTGTGAGTGAGACAACATAAATAAGGCAAGTACGATAACAGCTTTACTCACATCACTGCAGTAAGGTGTCATAAATAAATGTGTGTGGGTCTTTGGAATGTTGTCTCTCAACGTTTCACTATTCTTCACCCATTATTTGTTATCTAAATGAGGTATGTATATTTCGAATGATGAAAACCTACTTCCCAAAGCAATACTCACCTCCCTCATTCATTTAGGGCCACTGACTGCTTTGACGGTCGGTGGTTAAGGATAGAAGAAGAAGAAGTCATTCATTTATGTACTAAGTACCTACATTGCCAAAAGCATATACAGACCTAGTTGGAAAAACCTGAGATGTGACGAAAATTGAATTTTAAACTTTGAAACTCTATGAAACAAATAAAGATTGCCTGTTTGTATGCGTCATTTTGTTCGACGAGTGCGTTTTCAAAAATAATTTTAATTTCTACACCTTCTTTGGAATATGTTTAATGTTCTTAAGGCACTAACTCAGTTTTTCTATAAATGTGACGTATCAGTATTTTTCCATTGAAGTCTTCATGTATCTTTAAACTAATTCACACTCCATACCTACCTGTCTTGTGGTTTCCGTTCAAGATCTTTCAATCTATATATCCATTCCACGTTTTCTCACAGGGCCATCGTAACAATTAAGCGAACTAGGCAGTCTCCTATATCGATAACTGTTAAAGTATATTTTCGCGTAGGAGTTAAGGGTTTGAGATCCTTACATGTGGGTCTAGTGTTTTATAAACACACATGTGAGCACATCTAAGTTTATTGAATGTGTTATTATTTGCGTGCCGTCCTGCACTATATTTGAACAGAATTGCGCGGCTTGTTGCGTCTATCTGTTGCCATCCAGCGATGATACTGGAGGCAGACCCAAATATTAGCCGTCGATGAAAGACGTACTTTTCATGTACTTGCCCTAGGTCTAAGGGAAGACATGCAGTTGATGTTATTATAATTGAATTAAAGACGAAGTGGCCATTCTTGAAGCATCCTACCAAGAATCGTTCCAGAATATATATATTTAGCCAAAAAAACGGCTCGTTTTTTTTTTAAGTGTCTCACTTCAGACGCTTGACCTCCTGTGATGTCATGGCAGAGCTTCGGCTGAACCCAATGTGTCCAGCCGCTAGTGCGACCCTTTGATATCAGGATATATATATCTACGTTAGGAAGAAGAACTTTTTCCATTCGACAGTACCAAGTATTCTGTCAAACCGTTAATCTAGAGGGCATAACGATTTGTGAAGTCAGTCAAGGACCATATCGTCTGTTATCTATGCCACTGCTTATTTGATGATGTATTTATATGCCATGAACCAGTAATGATGCTCGTCTACATGTCATCGTAAATAAAATGTCTCGTCACCAGATACCCTATGAGTCCAGTGTCTACTTTTCCCGTTGAAAATAGTCACACAGTCTTGACTCATCATACAGTGTTACCAGGTTCCTATTGTCATTTAAACAAACGGCCTACGTGATATTCGCATAAATAACAAGACGACAGTATACACCCCCCAGTAACAGTAACATCTGAAGGGATACAAGTTTCAGGCCGGTGAAATCGAGTGAAGTTAAAAAAAAATTAAAAGATATAACGACAACAAGTCGTATGAAGTGAATTCATGTACTTAAACGACATTCAATCACGCTTCATTGCACGAAACAGACTTGCCAGAAGATCATTTCGGGAAGAATTTACTCCAGTCAGTGCCTTCTTCAAAAAATTATAAGGGATATAAATAAACATCGTATCTTCTGTCGCCCTTCCACACCATTGTAAATAAGCGTGTACACACTTATGCTTGTGTTCGCACATTTATGTGAATGTTGCATGTGCTTGAGTGTGTTTGTTATTGTATTTTTAGGAGTGGGTAGAGATTTATGATTTCTTATGGCGAGGCACACGCATTTCAACCAAGACTGAAGTCTGCAGGTTATATCAGAAAGCAATTGCCGTACACAGATAAGTGAACTTAGACAATTCAATTGTAATAAAACCTGAAAAAACTACTAATTTATTAGCTAGCACATGTGTCACGGATCTGCCTCCCCTGCTTTGCAGTAGTGGTCCAACAGTGGCCAAAACTCAAGAGTATCTAATATGTGTCTTCAAATGTGTCTACCTTCGCACAAGATTACTCTTGGCAGAGTTGTAGATATAAGGATAATGACGCTTCTATCTCAATGGACCTATCATAAGATATTTCAGAAGTCAAGAACAATGCTGCGTTGGGCATGGCAATTGTTAACATATCTGATCCACCGCCTTTTATGAAGAGTTAAGCAATTGTTAATTTGAGCTATTTCAAGCCCCACCCCGATTTAGTCAGTGGAATTCTTATTATTCTGGTTTAGCTCTGTTTAGAGTGTGTTTAGTAAATTGACAGAGACAAACATGCAGTACATTCGAAATGATTAAATCGACGTCAAATTTGTATATTTACAAATAACAAATTTAACAACCAACCAAGTTTTAACAGTTAAAAAATTGAATAATCTTTAACAGAAAATACTCATCATTTTATGATGGTATAGTGTTTTATGTAAGAAGTCACTTGGCAGCTTTTAGGTTTGACTAAGCTGCAAATGGTAGTTTCCTCTCCCGCTGGGTTTTATGGTTCTTTGCAGATAGGTCACAGGAGTTCTCACGTCTCTGGTTAAGATTAAAGGGGCAGCACGTTCCAAGTAAGATCAGGGAGTAACTGCAAAGCTGGTCCCTCGTCTCTAAGACCCTCTGATGATGGTGTCTAGCTCGACGTCAGGCCACTAATACCCTCACATTTTTCCACAGATTAGTACCTTCAGCTGGTACCACCAACTAGTATGGTAAAAGAAGAGAAACGAATACCCTCTGAGTATTGAGTTTCCCGACACATACTTATGTGTCCCCATCTTCCTATTTCACCTTCCCATCTACCTCAGACTATACCCTCGATGAGAATTCAGCTTAATCCCTCGAGAGATAACTTTCTTTACATTTAAATTGAATAGCTTTATATTTACTTTACATTCAAATGAAAAGGTTAATAGGATAGTTAGAATATGTTTACATTTACGTCTACACTGGTTGAAAAATTTTCACAATATAGATTGAATATGTTTTCAGTTTCATCTGCACTGGTTGAAAAGCTTGAAAACGTTCATTATTTTTAAAGTGAATATGTTTACATAGGCTAAATATTTACACTGGTTTGAAACTGTAAATGCTATAATTAGAATGTAAATCATTTCTTTCATCTTTCCTTCCATGCTCCTCTCACAGAAAGTTTATTGATCATAAATTGCCTATATCCTCTTCTTCTTCTTTCACCCGTATCCTCTAATTTTGTTATCACTCTTTACCTTTTTCCTGTATTTTTCGCATCCATTCGTTTGCGAAAAATATTTTCTTCCTAATTCTCAACTTTACCGGTTTCTTTCTCATACTGGTGAACGCAGTTATGACATAACGCGGCAGCCCTACCCGTGACATAGAGCGTTAAAATGCATTCTAGTTGCATTAGATGTCAGTGGAAGAAACTGTGTATATTCATTTATCTCAGACATAGGGCCGACATACCGTCTGCATTTTCACCTGTCACAACGAAGTTTTCGGTGAGTTGCTCGGGGAGGTGTGAATCGCGGCAGACATTGCTCGCTTAGAGCAGACAGAGTGTCTGGCTTTTCGCATCTGACACTCATGCTCCACGGCCAGTCTTTGGCGTAAGGTGTGAGAACGCAAAGTGTCAGTAGGTGGCAGTTACGGCATGCGTTTGAGTGTTAAACGTAAGCGTTAAAGACGGAAAGGGAAGAGTACTTTGTTTTGCGACATAAACGTTTACCTCTTTGTCTGGTAATAGATATAACCAGAATGTTAAACTTTATTTTCATTCGGACTCCTAAATCTTGCAGTAGACAGCTCGCTGTGCTAGATCAAATATTTGTGTTTTGGCGAAGTCTGAGTTTCTTGGCCATTTTGCCAAGTTCTAGACTACCATTAGATTGCAGTATTCTAGTTCATGGTTTAGTCTGTAGTTCTGTGTGGGGAGGTAAATATTATATATTATATCTAGTGTTTTGTGAGTGATTAAGTGTTAAATCGCTTATTTTATTTCCCTAGTTCTTTTGCGCAGGGCGATTAATTTATAAGTCTGTATTATTTTCTAGTGACGTGTTTCAGTGGAAAGCAGAATACATTATATTTCTAGCTTAACAATCATGCAACTATAAATGAATTTAATTTAACTGCTAATAATCAGACGAGAATATTTCTAAACTAACTTATAAATGCTAGATGCCTCATGAGTGGTGACGGAATATGCAGGTATTCCTAATTCATGATGTTGGATTTTTTTTAAATATAACTTATTTCACAGGAAAGTTTAAACGATAAGTCAAGCTTACGCTTGCAGTTAAATGTAAGTTATATTGATTACATAATATGTAATTATTTATATGTGCTTTTTCCTTTATTCAGTGAATACTGTGGTTGACCAAAACTTGCCAGCGTTAAGTACAGAGTAATATATGTGAAGAACCAAACATTCTTCTTTAAAGACTTTAAAGAAGTAACGGGCCCATCGAGCCTGATTTTATTCTTACTGAGAAAAACTCTAGTACACTTTTTTAGCCTTTGTGGCAAGTAACATATTACAATCATTAACTGTTCCGTCACGGTTACCAAGTGTGTGGTGAACCAAGATTATCTGTTTGAGAGAAGTTGTCCACCAGTCATATTCCAAATTAAGGGAAACCTGGTGTTTCTGACCTTGTACGCCCGCTTAAACCTAATTCTTACTTCGTGAGTCAAGTGACACTAACTTTAGTCTGAAAGAACTGTCGCAGAAAGCCGACGCTCCCCGGACAATTTTGACGAAACCACCAAAAACAAATCTGTAGAACTGGGGTCTGTTTCATTCAACGACAGAAACAGATAGAAAGTGTGTGAATGTCTCAAAGTTTGCGCCAGACGGCGAACATCAAGCTATTAGGTAAGCACGTGAGCCAGGGTACCCTGATGAAAGAACCGAGTGAAAATAGATTGAGTGATGTTTGTTATGATAACTATCTATTCACCCACTTTGTAATTTCTTTATGCAAGGTTGTTGTTGCTAACTACAATTTTTTCCTTAGGATAGATCTGAGTATCAAAGTCTGTTCATACCTTTAAGGGGAAATTATTAGACTAAAATCCTATGTATCTGTGTCTTCTTTGAGGCTATCACTTTTCTTCTAACGGGACGGTGGGCTAGTCATCGGGAAAACAGATCATACCAATGGGTCTATCATTCTTGTAGAAATCCCTTGACTTTTTTTGCTATTTGTATATTTTTTTTGATGTAAAAATCGTATGTGGTGGTGGAAGTTTATATTGATAATTAAACTGCACTTAAACTTATTCATCGTGTTGGTCAGCTCGTTCTAAAATATCTACATAATCATTGTCATAGTTGTTCCCACGTCTGTACGTCTAACTGTCGTCTTGTATGTGCGTGCACGTGAGTGGATAGAAAATATATATGTAATATATGTATCTGTGTTTAGACTGTCTGACGTCTCAAAAAGCTGTCGTAGAGGATAGGTGAAAGAGAGAAGATTTCTCGACTTCAGAGACAGCCTCTATATCACAGTCTACCATCTCACTCGTGGAACTCTATTGCTTTTCCTACCTCACACGGTGACTATCACTTTATTCATATCTATTCAGAAGGGACCAACCCAAGTCTTAATTCTCCTATCAAAAATCTACGACAGAATGGGGTCTCGTCTAACGGGATTTTGAACTTTGAATAGGAAGACGAGACGACAAATATCAGCTCGTCTGTAAGATTCTACATTCTGATATAGAGTAAGATTGTGATGTCTTGTGAGTTGTTATATCCTTAAAAATAATTTATCCCCTTGACCAGGGGTCGGCAAACTTTTAGTAGTGTCGTGCCGAAGTAATGTTGCAAAGTCACTCAGCGTGCCAACCCAAGTCCACCATATTTTTATATACAACAATTATTTAAACAATTAAAAAAAGGATCTCGTGTTAACATGTTTCCGATACATTAAATAACTATTCTATTCTTTGTAGATTATTCAATATTTTAATATAAATAGGAACAAATATCAATACAAATATTATGTTTTGCAAAATTTAAGTTCTGAACACATTAGTTTGAAATTTTATAATAAAATTGTTATATGTATATTTTGTTAAGACAGAAAGTCCAATAGTATGAAGAGCAAAACAATTAAATAAACCAAACATAAAACACGTTATTAAAATTTTAATATGAGTAATCATTGATTATTATTGATCTGATTCATTAATCAATTAATGGGACCCGTGTCCTTGCTTCTCCTTGGTTAATTGTTAAATTAGGTGTGTATTTTGTCAATTTCAGCTTCACACAGGCTTCTGAATGCACAGGTGTTAGGCGACTTCTCTGTGGGCTTAAAACAGCTTTCATGTGTGAGAAAATTTGTTCACATGTATAAGTTGACCCATATGCCGAAAGTAGAGCGAATGCAACTTTCTTCAAACAGGTGAACGCTTCAGGCAGGGATGTCCAGCAGTTGAGGATGGCAGCTGACTTTTCCAAGCAGCTTCCTTCAAGAATTGTTTGCAATTCTAGACATGTTATCGTCCATAGCTCTTATGCCTTGAATTCGATGTGTTGCATTTCAAAATTGTCAACATTCGTCCACTCGAAAAGAGATAGGTCAAATGGGATGTTAGTATGATCAATTAAGTCGGGCTTGATGAGGTAAGAAAACATGGGCCCGTGAATTTTGAAGTCTTGAACTCGTTTAGCAAACTCTCCTTTGAGCTCTTCAACATACTTCTGAAGCTCATCTCTGTTGACAGTAAATCGATTTGAATGCGCCTTTACGTTTGGAAAGTACTTGATATGTATTAGTGGTAATATCTCTGAAAAATATGTCTAATTTTGACGCAAATCCTTTCCAGTGCTCAAAAAGATCAAGTACTGTTTGACCCTGCCCTTGTAAACGCACGGTTAATTCATTCAGATTTGTAGTTATGTCAGCCAGAAACATCAGCTTGCACAGCCAGTCCTCGTAATTCAATTCCGGGAAATGTTGTTCCTTTTCATCAAGAAACAACTTTGATTGCTTCTAGACATGATACAAATCTGTTCAAAACATTACCTCGACTAAGCTAACGAACATTGCTGTACAGCGGGAGGTCCGCATATGCGCTCTCCATTTCTTGTAGAAGAGACTTGATTTGCCTGAGGGTCAATGAAGGTCGAGAAACTATGAAGTTAACTATCTTGACAACAGTTTCCATTACAGAGTTCAAGGATAGTGACGAAATCTCCGCACACAAACTCTCCTGGTGTATAATGCAATGGAAGCTCAATACTTGACGTCCAATACGATCCTCAAGAAGTTTAACAAATCCTTTGTTCTTTCCGATAAATGCAGGGGCGGCATCAGTAGTAACACAGAATATTTTATTCATGTTAATGTTCTGATTTTCGAAATAGCTTACAAATGCAGTTATAATGTCCTCTCCCTTGGCTGTACCATCAAAAGGTATCAAGCAGCACAGTTCTTCATAAATACGGTCGTTGTCACAATATCGCGCAACTATAGCTAGGCGCGTCACGTCATTCACATCGACACTTTCGTCAAGAGCGACACTAAATACAACAGCTTGTTGTAACCCGGTTGTTTGTTTTACCGTTACATTTTCAGCCATATTAGTTATGCGCCTCTCGATTGATCTCGCAGAAGCCGGTATTTCTCGAATCCGAGACAGTGTTGTTTCTTTATTTGGTAAATCACTAAACCAAATTTCAGCACTGCTCAAACAAGTTTCCTTGATGTATTCTCCATCTGTGAAAGGTTTGCCCTTCGAAGCCACACACTGTGCATTTTTGTAACTATATTCGGTAGCTTTATTTTTGGTTCCAATTACTTGACTAAAAATACTACTTTGTTTTTTGTAGCCAGAAACAGCAATTTTTATGGTTTCACTTTTCTCCTCAGAGTTTTTAAACATGGTCTGATGTTTGGTTTGATAGTGTCTTTGTACACTTGACGTACGGCACACGACACTTTCATAACATAAAGCACAAACAGCACGATCCTTTTGTTGTATGAATCCATATTCGTTTGTCCAAAAGTCTTGAAACAAGCGTATATCAAGTTTTTTGTCTTTTTTGAGTCATTTTAACGGCACCGTATTGCTTAATAACAACACCAACTTTTGTGCTGTGGTCAACGGACTGTACGGGCATGAGTATGCGACAGCCAAGAGAACTGTAGAGGTGGTGGTGCGCGGGAGAGAGGGGAAGGATAGGACGGAAATATAACTTCATCGAGGTCAGTCACTGTTGCTAAAAACTCACACTGGGAGTCAAAAACTGCGAGCTAAAACGAAATAAATACGCTCGTCCAGGCGCTAGCCAGACACTATTGCGTAATTATGATATTTTCAAGAATCTCATCCTGCAAACCACGGTAGCTGGTAGACCCCAGACTAGCGGGCGCCGCAAAGTATAACCACTTACTTACTTACATAGTCGTTCCCCTTCTACCGTGAGGTGTAGAGGTTTGGAAGAGAGAGCGCCAGACTAACCTATCGGCTGTCTTCCTCCTGGCCTGGTTCCACTCCAGTCCTCGGTCCTTCAAAGATTGTCTAATGTTGTCCTCCCAGCGGACTCCCCTTGAAGTTCGTTGAAGAAATTTTGTTCTCGGAAACGGTCCGTAAAAACGAAGACTTACGTGCAGTATAGTACGATCAGGCCTTTAGCTTGCATCAGATCGCACATTCTTACCTCTAATGTCTAAAAACTTTCGTTTTGAAGGGTAGTAAAAACAGGTCATAGCTTTAAAAGAATTATATGCTTCTATTTAATTAAAAATTTAATTTTGTTTAAAAATGAGATCGTATACTGTACAGTATTTTAATTCACTCAGCGTGCCATTGAAAATCGTTCCACGTGCCACGCTTGGCACGCGTGCCGTAGTTTGCCGACCCCTGCCCTAGACTAACGATCTGTGTACGGGCGTGCTGACCACACAAACCGATAAGTGTTTTTCCACAGCATTTTAACTAATATACATTTGAGTTACAGGTTGATTTTGTCGGAATATTATGTTATTAATGATTTTGTAATACTAAACGCTGGTAAAGTTGTGAGTGTATAACATTCACTTGGGTTCTGAAGAAATAGGTGTTTGAGCTAAGCTAAGGATGACGTTTCGGACTATTTCGTCCAGATTAATTGCCTCCCTTACCCTAACTGTCTTCAGGGGTGAACTTATAGTGGATGTTAAATTTAGGGATTTTTTTTTCCTAAATAATTTTTGCAATAATTATAATTATAATTTTGCTTCCACTGTAGCAACTTATTTTCAGGGATTAATCTTAACTACCATTTATTTGGCGTAGTCGTTTGCATTAGGTGCTTTATTGCCGATTAATAGCAGCGATAGTTAGATACTATATTTTTGGAGGAGGTATCCCAGGGTTAAGTATATCATCTTTTGTTTTGGTATTTTCTCGTAAGGGGTAGGAACCAGTTTATCCTTTTCGTATTTTCTTTCTCCACTAGTCTCAGTCACTGACTTAATATGGCCGAGAGGGCAAAGATTAGACAACTCCTCAGGGACGAAGCGAGAGAGGAGAGACTGGAAGGAGAGGAAGCGAAAGCGCTTGTCAGAGACGAACTTGAGAGATATGACGCGGAGAAGAAAGAAGCGGAAGACCGTCTATTAGAGCAGAGGAAGATGGATGAGGAAATTGAAATAAGCAGGATGCAGCATGAGGAGAAGGAGAAGGAGAAACAGCATGAGAAGGAGAGGGAGGAGAGACAGCATGAGAAGGAGGAGAGGGAGAGATAGCACGAGTTGGCTCTTAAAACTCTAGAAATTCAAAGTCGTGGTGCTGCCTCTACCTCCAGCAATGGAGAGTCTTCTCCTCATTCCTCTTTAACTGATCCTTCTAACACACAATCTACCCATCTCACTGCTATGTCTTTTCCGTTAGAGTCTTTCCCTTGTCCTAACGAAAAGATTGACACGTATCTAGGAAAATTTGAGAAAATTGCAACTCTGTACGGTTTGGAGAGGTCGCGTTTGAATATGAAGCTTTCCAAGGCTTTGAAAAGCAGTGCGTATGATGTTTACGCCAAACTGGAAAGCAGCCAGCAAGACAACTATGATCTGTTGAAGAAAGCGTTACTGGAGCGTTGTGAAATGAATGCGCGAAAATTTTTGCAACTGTTTCGCAACAGCAGAAAGGAGAATTCCGAAACTTTTCAGCAGTTCTCGTCTCGTTTGAAGGGATATCTGACAAAGTGCATAGAGCTCTCGTAGCTCCCCTCTACCTATGAAGGTCTTGAGGAATTTGTTTTAACAGAACAAATAAAGAACACCTTGTCTGCTGATACCCGGAGATTTCCAGCTGAGCAGGGTGCAGAAAAGCTTGAAGACATCTTAGAGAAGTCTGAGCGTTACCATAATGCGCTGGCTGAACTACCGGCCACAAAGCGGAAACCGACAGAGGAGCATTTTCGAAAACATAATCTAGATCAACCTTCTCATGCTTCTAATCAGAATAACCACAGAGAAACTGGACCTCAAAACCCCCCTCCAGAAAAACCCATGTTCTACAAAAACAAGTACCCCAATCACCATAAACAGTCTGATCAACCCGACCGCCCTACATGGCAGCGCAGCCAGAAAGGACAAGGTGGCAAAGGGAAAACCTCTGCGCACAGGACAGATGATCAGAGCGAGCACACCGAGCCTAAACGCATCGGATGCTTATTGACAGTCTCGCAAGGCGGAATTGTTGACAGTGATTCCCAACCTGTTGGGGATAAACCCTCAACGCGAGGTACTGTTATATTGAACGGTTCTTAAAGTCTTTGCTTATTAGACACGGGGCTTTCTTATGATTGCATTGTTGCCAGAAACCTGGTTAACCCGGTCAAGAGACAGGAGAGACCGTCAAACTTTGTGGAGTTTCTAAGAGTGAGGCACCTACAGCGCTTCCCATCTCATTGGTGGAGATACACTCTGACTTTGTCAGAGGTGTGATCAAAGCGGCTGTTATGGATGACCCCATCTACCCAGTCATACTTGGCGGTAGATACGTGTTTATTGGGAAACCGGAAGAGCCGATTGTGGCAGCAGTAACTACAAAAGGGCAAACCAAGAAGGAACAGGAGCCTGCGCCTAATTTGTTACCTATGGAACTTAAAGAAGCGCAACAAAAGGATCCTACTTTGGCACCCTGCTTTAGGAAACTGCCCATGACTAAGGACCCACACAGCACGGGGACATTTTTTCTAAGGATGGCGTACTTTATCGCAGAACGGGCAAGCCTGACCAAGGTTGCTACCAGCTCCTAGTACCGAAACAGTACAGAAGCCAAATCCTAGAAATGGGGCACTCTCTTCCCTTCAGTGGACATATGGGACAGAACGCCACAAACCAACGTATAACCACTCATTGTTGATGGCCAGGAGTAAATACTGATATTATCAGGTATGTCAAATCCTGTGCCCAGTGCCAACGTGTACCACCCAAGCAACGGACACCCCCAGTCCACATGGGTGAAATGCCAATAATGGGAACACCATTCGAACGGGTTGTGATCGACATTTTAGGGCCTTTCGAAAGGACTAAAAGAAGGAACAGGTTCATCGTGACCTTAGTCGATACATGCACTTTATGGGCAGAAGCTATACCGCTAACATGCGCAGATGCCATGCATGTCGCAGAAGCCCTCGTGCAGATTTTCACTCGGTTGGGATTCCCGCAGCAAGTGTTGATGGATAACGGATCTCCATACCGAAACCTGTTGATGGATGAGATCGTTAAGATCTTGAGGACCCAACACATCCACACTAAGCCATATACTCCGGCCGGAAATGGGCTCGTGGAACGTGCTAATGGAAACCTCAACATGATGCTAAGTAAACTGGCACAAGTGAAACCTGAAGATTGGGATCTTTGCATTCCTGCAGCTTTATTTGGCTACAGAGAATCTCCTCATACTTCCACAGCATTTCCGCCAGCTACGCTTTTATTCGGCAGACCCATTAAGGGCCCACTTGAAGCCTTACTTCAGTCTCTGACAGACGAGAAGGCGGATGAGACAGTTGTCTCAGCAAGTAAATATGTGTCGGTTTTAAAGGAAAGGTTGAAACTAGGATGGGACCTAGCAACGACTAACTTTAAGCGAGCACGCACAAAGCACGCTAACCGATACAGGAAGGTCGCGAAAGAGAGAGAACTAGAAGCAGGAGAGAAAGTTTTGGTGTTACTCCCTACCGGAAACAACCAACTGAAGATCGGATGGCAAGGGCCGTTTACCGTCCTGAAAAAGATTTCTAAGGCTAACTACACTGACAAACAACATTTTTCTTTCTTATATAAGAATAAGTGTTCTTAGGTCAGTTTCTTGCGCTGATTTCAAATCTGAAATCCGTTTATCTCTATCACGTCGGGTTCTTAAGATATTTGTGAATAAATATATTTTTGGGAAACCGTTATTTGCTCCGTTTCATTTTTACTATATAACTTATTAAAAATTAATAAAAAGCAACATAATTCTACTTTTTATACTGCTAAAAGATGCATGACATATGTTACGCGATTTTTCAAATAGTTACTGTATTTTGAAATAATTCTGAGCAAAATATGGCTTCTAGAAGTTGTAGAAATTCGGCTGATCTGTTCTGTTACGTGTGCGGATATTTTACCGATCGTGTTGACCAGAAAAACTTTACACCATTACTAAAGAAAGCATATGAACTTTATTTCGATTCGAAAGTTGATGATGCAAATAAATCTTGGAAGCCAAATGCAGTTTGTTCGATACATTGGCAGGTTAGTTACGAAAATCGCCGAAGCATAAGTCGATGCCTTTTGGAATGCCAGTAATATGGCGTGAACATACAAATCACACTACTGATTGTTACTTCTGCTTGACAAATATCCATGGTTTCACTTTTAAAACTAGAAAGTCTGTGGTTTATCCAAATATTGAATCGGTTTCGAAACCAGTGCCTCATGATCCAATCACGTGTCCGATCCAAGTAGCACCAGAACAATATCCGTTGGACGTAAATGAACCATCAGAAACTGATAGTTTACCTGCTTTAGAAACTAATTCTGACTCAGATTACATACCGGTGAATGATGGTGTTTACTTAATTAACCATTTAGAACTTTCAGATCTAATACGTGATCTCGCTCTTACCAAAGGACAAGCGGAATTACTCGGTTCGCGACTCAAAGAATGGAATCTTTTAGCGCCCAATACTCCGATATCTAAATTTCGTCATAGACACAGAGAACTTGTTCAATACTTTGAGATGGGTGATGACATTTGCTATTGCAAAGATGTAAACGGTCATGAGCACATAGTCACCGAATGGCGATTTTTCATCGATTCTTCCAAGACTAGTCTAAAAGCCGTGTTATTGCATAACAGAAATTTTTTTTCATCAATTCCAGTCGCCTACTCTGTTCATATGTAAGAAACTTATGACAATATGGCTATACGTTTGGAAAAAATAAAGTACAATGACTACCAATGGCGGATTTGTGGAGACCTAAAGGTCATTGCAATTCTCATGGGCATGCAGACTGGGTATACTAAATTTTGTTGCTTCCGATGTGAATGGGACAGCCGCAACAGACAGGAACATTATACAAGAAAGGTGTGGCCTATCCGGGATCGTATGCAGCTCGGGCATAAAAATGTAATACGCGAGCCATTAGTTAACAAAGACAGCTTCATTTTACCACTGTTACATATAAAGTTGGGGCTCATGAAGAATTTTGTAAAAGCGTTAGATAAAACGAGCAAAGCTTTCACTTATCTTCGAGAAAAGTTTCCGCAAGTTAGCGATGCAAAGATAAAGGAAGGTATCTTTGTAGGACCTCAGATTAGGAAAGTTATTGCAGACAAACAATTCGAGAACTTGTTACATGGTAGTGAACTTCGCGCATGGATGGCATTCAAATCGATCGTCGATAACTTTCTGGAAAATCACAAATCTGTCGACTATGTTGCATATTGTTAAGCAGTGCATAGATGCATACAGAATTATGGGCTGTATCATGTCCCTCAAAATCCATTTGCTCGATTCGCATCTTGACTTTTTCCCTGACAACCTTGGCGAATTCAGCGATGAACATGGAGAACGATTCCATCAAGATATCGCCGTAATGGAGTCACGTTATCAAGGACGGTGGAGTGTGACCATGCTTGCCGATTATTGTTGGATGCTTAATCGCGATGTACCACATGCCATTCACCGACGAAAGTCGACTGCAAAGAAATTCAAGCCTACATAACTGTTATACTTCTTGTACGAATGATGTAACACTGTATGCGTTGTTAAAAAACTTCAGTTGCGTATTTCTAGAGATCCCGACCTGATAGAGAAAAACGGTTTGCAGATTTAAAAACAGCGCATTAAAATTGACCAGAAAAACATAGAAATGTTAGAGAAAGAAAAAAAAAGTTTTTTTTGGTTAGTCAGTGCTACCAGATCTCTATTCAAGGAAAGGAGAAGGTTTTCAATTTAAGTCTGTTAAAGAGGAATTGGACAGAGATGGAGGGGGAAGATGAGAGGGAAGAAGACAGACACCCTGAAGCTACGGATATAGGAAATTTATTCCCATAACGTAGACATGGAGTGCTTCCATATCTTAAAGGGGGGATGTTCTGTCACAGAGAGTTTATTGATCATAAATTGCATATATCCTCTTCTTTTTCTTTCACCCGTATCCTCTAATTTTGTTATCACTCTTTGCCTTTTTCCTGTATTTTTCGCATCCATTCGTTTGCGAAAAATATTTTCTTCCTAATTCTCAACTTTACCGGTTTCTTTCTCATACTGGTGAACGCAGTTATGACATAACGCGGCAGCCCTACCCATGACACAGAGCGTTAAAATGCATTCTAGTTGCATTAGATGTCAGTGGAAGAAACTATGTATATTCATTTATCTCAGACATAGGGCCGACATACCGTCTGAAATTTCACATGTCACAACGAAGTTCTCGGTGAGTTGCTCGGGGAGGTGTGAATCGCGGCAGACATTGCTCGCTTAGAGCAGACAGAGTGTCTGGCTTTTTGCATCTGACACTCATGCTCCACGGCCAGTCTTTGGCGTAAGGTGTGAGAACGCAAAGTGTCAGTAGGTGGCAGTTACGGCATGCGTTTGAGTGTTAAACGTAAGCGTTAAAGACGGAAAGGGGAGAGTACTTCGTTGTGCGAAATAAACGTTTACCTCTTTGTCTGGTATACCAGAATGTTAAACTTTATTTTCATTCGGACTCCTAAATCTTGCAGTAGACAGCTCGCTGTGCTAGATCAAATATTTGTGTTTTGGCGAAGTCTGAGTTTCTTGGCCATTTTGCCAAGTTCTAGACTACCATTAGATTGCAGTATTCTAGTTCATGGTTTAGTCCGTAGTTCTGTGTAAGGAGGTAAATATTATATATTATATCTAGTGTTTTGTGAGTGATTAAGTGTTAAATCGCTTATTTTATTTCCCTAGTTCTTGTGCGCAGGGCGATTAATTTATAAGTCACCTAATTCTTACTTCGTGAGTCAAGTGACACTAACTTTAGTCTGAAAGAACTGTCACAGGAAGCCGACGCTCCCCGGAAAGTTTTGACGAAACCACCAAAAACAAATCTGTAGAGCTGGGTTCTGTTTCATTCAACGACAGAAACAGATAGAAAGTGTGTGAGTGTCTCAAAGTTTGCGCCAGACGGCGAACATCAAGCTATTAGGTAAGCACGTGAGCCAGGGTACCCTGATGAAAGAACCGAGTGAAAATAGACTGAGTGATGTTTGTTATGATAACTATCTATTCACCCACATTGTAATTTCTTTATGCAAGGTTGTTGTTGCTAACTACAATTTTTTCCTTAGGATAGATCAGAGTATCAAAGTCTGTTCATACCTTTAAGGGAAATTATTAGACTAAAATCCTATGTATCGGTGTCTTCTTTGAGGCTATCACTTTTCTTCTAACGGGACGGTGGGCTAGTCATCGGGAAAACAGATCATACCAATGGGTCTATCATTCTTGTAGAAATCTCTTGACTTTATTTGCTATTTGTATATTTTTTTGATGTAAAAATCTTATGTGGTGGTGGAAGTTTATATTGATAATTAAACTGCACTTAAACGTATTCATCGTGTTGGTCAGCTCGTTCTAAAATATCTATATAATCATTGTCATAGTTGTTCCCACGTCTGTACGTCTAACTGTCGTCTTGTATGTGCGTGCACGTGAGTGGATAGAAAATATAGATGTAATATATGTATCTGTGTTTAGACTGTCTGACGTCTCAAAAAGCTGTCGTAGAGGATAGGTGAAAGAGAGAAGATTTCTCGACTTCAGAGACAGCCTCTATTTCACAGTCTACCATCTCACTCGTGGAACTCTATTGCTTTTTCTACCTCACACGGTGACTATCACTTTATTCATATCTATTCAGAAGGGACCAACCCAAGTCTTAATTCTCCTATCAAAAATCTACGACAGCTCCCTTTTGGAACTTGGGACTACCTATGCTTGTAGTTCTCTTTAAGAAACTAGCAATAAAGCAGTCAACAGCCCTGGCAGTGTTGGTTCATGAAATCATCATTCTTAACTTTGAGGTTGCCAGCCTCAAATGCCTTGGACATCCACTAGCAATTTTCACATATTAATATTCACACGGAAATATATACATATTAGTTCACATGTTAGTATTGAAAAATATAGAATGTAAAATGCACACTTACGCCAATCTTGGCTCACAGACTGTTTGCTCAGAGGAATAAAGGCACTTGAATAGGCCTCTTACACGTGTTCTTAGGGGTCGTTACTTTAACAATGAATTCCCACTTTGACTCCGTGTTTCAGATTCCTCAGATTCCGGTTGTCCTTGTTAATGTGGTAGAATTTATTCTGGGCTCTGAAGTCCTCAAAATTGATAAAACAATAGTCCGGTCCGATATAAGAATTTTGATTCTAACTTCTGCCAAAGTCTGGTTGTTGTCTTGGCAAGCGATTTTCACAGTGATATAGGCTTGCGAAAATTTCAGATTATATTGCAAGTCTTCCCCCGCGTTTGTTTGTTACGATGCTAAGCAGAGCTCCAATCGTTTCAAACAAGCGTGTCTTGTGGGGTAATTTCAAAATGTTTCCGCCTGAAATAATGTGCGTGATGCAAAATGTCACCTCTACCATATATGGCAATAAAACATCCGATTACCTTCTTTGCAATTGCCTAAAATTACATCTTACTTTCCTCAAGGTGTGCAGGAAACGATTATGTCATTCCTGTGGGCTGAAAAATACGTTAACTTCCCGTAGTGGCTATCAAACGTTCAGCGTATTACCATCTTGACAAAGAACGCACCCTGGCCTTAACAACGATTAAACAAATGCGCTGTGTGCTACTTCGTAGCCTGGTGTCGGGCACACCCGAAATTAACCAACAACGTTGTCGGTTAATATTGCATCACCTGTCTTCTCTCTGAGCAGGGATGGTCAGGTAAACAGACAAGACGAATTATTACTGAAAGTAGTGTAAGAAACTTTGAAAACGTAAAATATCTGCTACATAGCAGAGAAAGAAAGAGCTGCCGACCATTGACACACGTAATGAAGTCAGTACAACAACTGTCATAGGATACTGCCGTAGTGGACAAGAGACGACCCAAATATAATGTCACATAGTCTGGATTTTCTAGGGCCTAGGAGGGAAAGAAAAATTATAAAACTCAGAAAATTTGTCCTTAAAAAAATTATGGTGTTTAAAAAAACAAACAGATTAAGAGTGTCACAAGAGGGTATTATTGTTTGAAATGAAAGATATCCTGGACATAAAGTTGTATCAGGTGATCCTACGATAGTGCCAGATAAGAGACTGGTCTTATAAGCAATCCCCCTTCTCAGAAAAGAGTAAGGGTGTATAGACATCAAAGGTAATATCAAGCTGTATAAGTTCCTAGGTATGATGATAGTGTATTATCCTAGGTTCCTAAATGCTCCTCTCCAGATCCTCCTCTGTTTATAATGTTAAGCTCTGCTAGGGGTATTAAACTAAACTATCAACCAACAAGAACTGTAACTTGAATGATCCAAGTAAGTCTGTTGGTAAAATTTTCAATTTAATTTGTACACGTTAACTTTTCTTTGTGAAAATTTTTCACTGAACTCAAACTGATTATAAAACAAAATTAATAAAATCCTTTGTTAACTATTAACAACTAACTACAGTCTTTAACTTTATAAAAAATAGTTCTTCTTTCCTGGCTGAAGATCTGGTTGTAGACTGTCTTTATTTTAGGATCAATAATAGCTCACATTTACTGAATTACAGTCAATCACTGGCTATGAATATGCCTATCCAGATGCACTGAATTGTCATCATTAGATCTAAATTTCTGTGTTTGTGGTAAGTTCTGGTGTAAACTGGACAGTAGCCTTGTAAGCCACTTATCTGCCTTTCTTGTTTTGGAGCCTGTCACACTTCTATTCTAGAAAGAAACGGTCAACTGGGTTTTTCTTTCAGGCACTAGGTACTGGGTGGCTGTCCCTCTAGAATTAAAGGGCGTTAGTTCCTTCAGTTGTGGCTGGCTCTTTAATGGTGTACTTTTATTACAGGATGTAACCTGAAAAACAATTGGTTATTGTTACATCCTTTTTCTCTTGTTGTAATGATCACTGGCACAAGACAGCATACATGTCGTCAGATGCGTTGTACTTGCGTATAATGTGCTGAGTGTGGGTGTGAATGAAGGCGCGAATGTGTTTAGGCCCGTATATGGTATATAATGCAACCCATACACTCACATCACCCGTTGGCTTGTCACACCGATTACGGAAACAGCGGCAGATGGATCTATTTGTTGTTGCCCTAAAGACGCCGCTAGGCGTGATGGGAAACTACAACAGAGAAGATCAATCTGCTGTTGCCCTTAAGACGCCACAGGGCGTGATGGCCTCTGACTGCTTGGTCAGTCTTTGGCTAAGGACGGAAGAAGAAGAAGATACACTCACATGCAGTAGTCAAGGATGCTTGGACACTGCTGGCACGTTTCACAGAACATTTATTGACGAAAACTCACAGTAGCATCAACAGGAACAGTCAATATAAACATGGTCATGTTAACTTGAAATCGCTTGATACACATCGGGCATTCTAAAGCTGGTAAACATTCAAGAGATTTGTACATGGTCAAAAGTGGTATGTTCTTTAATGACAGTTCATAATGCCGCTTTGGTATCCCTGACTGAACGCGTCAGATACCTTAATAACTTTGACATACCAGTTCAACTTGGCGTAACCCGCCAATTGCACATTATCAGGCTGTAGTATATTAGCCGTAACACAGGCCTCATTATGACGTCAGCTGTGTACTCTTTATTAGCAGGTAACATCAACCCTGCTGTAATGTTCGTGTAGATATATACCGCCAATCTGCGGTTCCCACAATATATACCTTCGTCACTGGACTTCTGATATCTGAAGACTAATAGTCTTAGGTGGCTACCCCGAGCACAAAATATAAGTTCTGTAATATATGACCTGTGAGCTGTTATCACAGACTGGGTAAGCCTTTAACATGTTCTGCAACCGAATTCATAGTAATGAAAAGTCGGTTTTACCTGGAACAGAATCCTCAGAACACAATACATAACACTGTCGTCATCCCTGACGTACAGGAAATCACTGGGGAAAACTGACAACGCAGTTACTTCGAAGATTTTCCTTCCCCGAAAATACAACGGACATTCGTCCCTCAGAAGCCAGTTTACATCACGACCTGACGGAAGTCTATCTTCTTGGCGCTTAAAACCTGCGCATGGGCACAAGCCCCGAACTGTTTACTTTTGACCCTATCTCAATACTGGTCAAACACAATGAATGAACCAAAAAAGAAGATAACCCCTAATCAACCTGACACCGCAAAGTAAAGACATAATTATCCAACTTTGACTAGGGTGAAAAAATACGACAAATAATTTGACACATGAAACTCCGTCGAAAATGACATAAACAAAGTGTACTAAACCACTTTGTAGCTTAAGAATGGACCAAACCATAGCCAACAATTCACGGTCTAAAACCGAGTAATTCCTTTCTGCGGCATTTAGCTTCCTAGAGATATACATTACAGGATGCAGTGTTCCTGAATACTCCTGCATTAGTGCCGCTCCAATCCCAGTGGAAGAGGCATCACTACGAAGGACAAAAGTCTTTTCAATCGTTGGTAGTCTTAAGATAGGATGAGATGAGAACAAATTCTTAACATGATCCAATGAGGATTGGCATTCTTGGGACCAACGCACCATATTAGTAGAACCTTTTTTCAATAACGTTGAAAGTGGTGCCATAATGGAAGACAGATTCTCAATGAATCTTCCATAGAATTGTATCAATCCCAAGAGACTACGCACTTGCTTTTTTGTCTTCGGAACCGAGATATTTAATATCTTCGAAATGTTTTGGTCTTCTGTCTTCAACAGACCATGACCAACCCGATGACCTAGGAAAGAAATTTCACTAAACCCAACAAAAGCTTTAGAGGGTTTTGCAGTCAAACTATGCTCACGTAGAGTAGATAGCAATTCCTTTAGACCCAAATAGTGTTCTTCCCAAGTATCGCTGAAAACACAGATGTCGTCTAAATATGCGATGACATCTGTACGATCTGATAGAATTCGTCGCATCATGCGCACGAAAGTTGCTGGGGTGTTCATAAGCCCGAAAGGCATAACATTCTACTGAAACAAACCCCTAGGTGTAGAAAAAGCAGTGAGAGGTTTGGCATGTTCCGCCAAAGGGACTTGCCAGTAACCTTTCGACAAGTCTAGTTTAGTAAAGAATATAGCTTTAGAAATTCTAATAAGTAGATCATCTAATAAAGGCATAGGTTCAGCATCGAACTTCGTAACTTGATTTAATTTGCGATAATCAACGCAAAGACGTATGTTATTGTCTTTCTTTCCAACAATAACCATCGACGAAGAATAAGCTGAAGTGGATGGTTCAATTATTTTCAATTGAATCATTTCATCAAATTCTTTCTCGACTTGTGCTTGAAAATGAATGGGTATAGGGTACGGTCTTACTCTGATCGGATTACGATCAGTAAGTATGATGTCATGTTCAATGACATGTGTGTGTCCAGGAATGTCGGTAAGGACATCCTGAAATAATTGTAGCGTAGAAGATACTTGACGCTGTTCCTCAAGAGACAAATTCGAAGAGACGGTAACGTTTTTCCATGATTCCGTACAATTAAGTGGAATCGCAGGAAGAGGTAAGTTAACGTCAGAAAAAATAGTTTCCTCATCCTGTATAACGGACAGGGATGAGATGTGACCATGTTGAACTGGAGAGTCGTCCGTCGCCTGGAAAATAGGCTGCAAATAGTCTGGTCGTTCAATAAATTATGTAAGCATATTTATATGAAAGGTTTTATGCCTTCCATCCACATCGACAATATAGTCGACATCGGAAATTTTCGAGACTATAGTGTATGGACCTTTCCATGAAATGAGAAGTCTGTTCTCCCTGGAGGGAAGTAAGACATACGCTTTGTCTCCAGGACAAAGTTGACGTAGGCGTCTTTTCTTGTTAGCAAATCGCCTAGCCTTTTCTTTCGCAAATTCGGAAGATGAAGTTGCTAGCCTGCATGATTCGATAATCTTTTCTCTAAGAGCAATGACATATTCATATGACGATTGTGTATCATCGTCAATATTATCGGAAGTTATCAAATCGTGTAGCAAGGACATAGGACCGCGCGGTTGTGCGCCAAAGACAAGTTCGAAAGGAGAAAACCCTGTATGCTCGTTGGGAACCTCTCTATAAGCAAAGAGAGCTACAGGTAGGACCCTGTCCCAATCATCAGGATGATCCTCCGTTATCTTGCCAAGTAAGTTCTTTAGTGTCCTATTAAGACGTTCAACCAATCCATTGGACATTGGATGATAAATACTACTGAGAGACCTTTTAATGTCCAGCGTAGCCATTACCTGAGACATAGTGTCCGAAATTAATTGAGTGCCGTGGTCTGACAGTATTTCTCCGGGTAATCCCAGACGAGGAAATATGAGCCAAAGAGCATCAGCGATATCGACAGTTGATATGCTCTTCAGATGAATAGCCTCTGGCCAACGCGTGCACATGTCAACGCAAGTGAGGATAAATTAGTGTCCTCTGGCTGACTTAATCTTAAACGGGCCAATAATGTCTATAGCCATTTTCTGAAACGGCCGAATAGGAATATCTGCAGCCTGAATAGGTGCAGCATGTCTTTGACCTCTAGACTTGACCTCTTGACAAATTTTGCAAGATCGGCAATAAATTCGTTTGTCTTTATTCACAAATGGCCAAAAGAAAGACGCAAGGACTCTAGTTTTAGTTCTGGAAAAATCCATGTGTCCAGCACACTGAGAATCGTGTGCATGTTGAAGAATTAAGGCTCTCATACACTTAGGCACAAGAATTTGCGAGTGCATAGACTTGTCCGAGTGTTGTACCATTCGTGCCAGTATACCATTCCTCATAGTGATATACGATCTGTGATTCGTATTCTGATTAGGATCCCCTTTCTTTGCGAGAAAGAAGAATTTCTTCAAAGAAGGATCCTCTTCTTGACGTTTAGCAAACGAGTCATGGGAAATCACCAAGTGATCGTCTTGGCTATCAACTCCATTACTATCATCAGATGAAGTTGGGGGAATAAGAGCTTGGGCTCTTGTCACCACTGCATTGACCGTTTGAATGTTTTGTTCTTCCCAAATAGAAATTTGTTGCGGGGTGCATTCCTTAACCCCATGAATACGATCGATTATAAGATCCGCAATAGGATTAGGAAGAAGACACGCGTGGACATCTCCTGTAAAGAAGGTAGTGTCAATCCTAATGATAGCAGTAGGATAACTTTCCATGGTACCACCAAATGTAACACATTTGATCACTTTTCCAGTGGCACAGCAAGGATCTATCAGAGACTGCCTAACCCCGACGGTAGTACATCCAGAATCGAAAAGCACTGAGACTAGATTATCATTCACTAAACCGTTATGCAAGATGAGAGATCCTCTCCCATCATGCGCAACTGTAGCAGGCAGAGCGGGAAGAGGGTGACCACAAATTAAGGTAGATACAGACGATGGCTCGAACAATGTTGAGCATTGGGGGCATTCAGTTGCTCTCCCAAAATCGAAAGCACAACCAGTGATAGCCTTAGAGTTACCACTATCATTTACTTGATTACAGGCTCTATCAAACTCTTGTTGTGCAGAGTTTGCCTGTTGGAAAGATCTTCTTTTGTTATATCTAGGTCTCCCGCGATTATCATTTCCCCTGTAATTGTTATCATATTGCCTATTGTAATTATCATTCCGGTTTGAATCCCGGTTTGTATATTCACCATCGTCATATTCTTGACGTCGAGAATGATTATCTCGAAAACTCGGATAGTTTCTATTGTGATAACCTTTGCGAAAGTGTCTCCAATTATTAGCACCAAAATTACGAGAACTACCATCTCGTCTTCAGTTCTTAGAAGAAGAACCATTATATGTTGGATTACTCTGATTCTGGGTGTAATTCTGATTACTTTTCCTATTCCAGTTTTGTTAAGCACTCTGAAATTTTTTATTGAAATTAGGGCCATATGGTGCTGCCGAAGCAACTGGCAACCCTTCTTTCACTTTAGAATTGCTAACTGTAGCAAGGGGATGCGCGGTGGCGTACTGGCAACAGTATTCCTCCATGTCTTTTAAGTTTTTGGGTTTACGCTCATGAAGAAATGCAAGGAAAGAATCATTAACAGATGACAAAACCTTATCTCGAAGTAATAAGTCCGTTAGGCCTTCATATGTTTTCTCACTTTGAGACAACTCAACCCATCGTGTAAATGTACGACGTATTTTTGAAATAAAATCAGAGAAATCTACTCCATTTTCTGGCAACATTGTCCTAAAACGAAGACGATAATCTTCTTCTTTTAGTTGATATTTTTTTAGCAATGCTGCTCTGACAACATCATAATCAGTTCTGTCATGTTCGTCTATTGTCATAAGAGTAGTCACTGTGTCACCTGTAAAAAATTCCATCAGTTGTTCGACATATTTTTCCTTTTTTATCTTATGCGTATCGCATAAAAATTGGAATCTATCTAGATAATATGCTATGTCGTCCTTTAAAGGATTGAAATGAGGTAATTTGATCCTACTAATAAACTCCTTTGTCGTACCCGAAGTTGCTTGATGAGCATCCGTATTTGTCACTTTTAATTTCTCTATCTCCAAAGTTGCGAGTCTTTCCTCATGTTCCATTTTTGCTTTTCTCTCTTCAGCCTCAGCTTGAAGTTTCCTCTCCTCTGCTTGAAGTTTTCTCTCTTCAGCAGCAGCTTAAATTTTGTTCTCCTCGATTTGAAGTTTCCTCTCCTCTGCAGCAGCTTGAAGTTTTCTCTCTTCTGCAGCAGCTTGAAGTTTTCTCTCTTCTGCAGCAGCTTGAAGTTTTCTCTCTTCTGCAGCAGCTTGAGGTTTTCTGTCTTCCATTTCCATCTGGAATTTTCTATCATCAGCTTGAGCTTTTCTCTCCTCTGCAGCAGCTTGCATCTGCAATCTTAAATTCTCAGAATCTATCTTCTTTTTTTCAGCTTCTGCTTTCTTTTGTTCAGCTTCTGCTTTCAATTTATTTTCCTCTTTTTGTTTCTTTTCTTCTGATTTTAATGCCATGGCGAATTGAGCAGTTGCATATTCTTCCAATTCCTTACTAGACTTATCAAGGGATTTCCCTTGTGCAATGAAGTATTCTAATGTAGACATTCTGTCTAATGAGATCAGTAACCTGAAAAATTAAATAAATTACCTTATCCCACTTCAATGAGAGACAAGTCTGTAGTATTAGACTTGTATACTCACTTCACTTTATTTCACTCTCTTTAAGTCTTAGTCAAAGACCTTGTATGGTTATCTTGTTCATAATGTAACAAATAATCACTTAAGTACCTGTGGAAAATAATACCTTTATATCCCAATCACTGTGGGCACAAGTCTTTTTTTTTTAAAGAACTTGCTTTTGTATTTCACCTTGTCTCAATCTTTGTGGATAACAAATCTTTTAGCACAGAACTTGTATAAATATCTATATAATAATATTCTATCAACAATCTCTATATGAAGAGTGTACCATATTAATAATAATAACCATAATACATGACCAAGTATATGTATGTAGACTGTGTATGACAATAATGTATTACAATCATAAATACAAAGACAAAGATACAGAACAACAACCGAAAACGTTCGCAGAAGTCAAATAAACAATACAGCAAAACGTAAAGAAAATGTTACACAAATGTGTAATGATGACTGCGAAAAGTAAACAAGACAAATGGCAACACTGTTATAAACAAAAAGGTGTAAAGAAATAAATGAAAGGAAGGAGAGACCTACAAATACAAACAAATGAAATCAAAACTGAAAAACAGAAAAAATATTACAAAAACAACGATAGGTACAGTTTCGTCACAGCTAACACAAATAGCAACAAATTGTCGCTAGCAAATTTTCAATCAAGAAAATTGCACCTACAGAACAATAATATAAGCCCTCTATGACGTGGGAAATCTTATATTAGTCACCGCCCAACCTTAAACCCGCTGACAACACCAGAAAAATACACAACAATAGTACAAGTAACATAAATATCATCAATTGAATGTGTTGCAAAACAAAGCTCAGTTACACATGATATTACAGTAACTATATTGCTCCTTGCGAACACGGAAACACAATGTAAAGCGCGCAATGATTGTCAGATCCACTGTAGCATGAAGTGGTCTTCAAGAACATAAAGTCACTATGACCTTCTCGAAACTTGAGACTTGCAAATCGAATGTTGACGATTTTATGTACTGTTTACATACACTTGACCTCAAAACATGTGACTTGAACGCTCGGACGTTGAAAAGTCTGTTGACTGAAACGTGTAAACAACCAGCGATACCGTTTACAATAAGGGACTTGACTTGCAGTTGTGGTCTACGTCTGTTGACTGTAACGGTAAACAACCAGCGGTACTGTTTACAATAGGAACTTGACTTGCAGTTGTGGTCCACGTAGCAAACTCCTCGATGCTAACTCTGTTTATCTAGGTCAACAGTTGATGACCTATTTCTGTCCTGTGTCCGAAACCCGGAAATGTAGAGAACTACAGATGTGTGTTATTCTCAGCTGTCCACCTTGATTATTCCAACATGTAGCACAAAGCCCACGGAACTAGTCCGCCAGAAATATTAATTTCTGGACCACACTGGAATCACCAGTAATGTTACTGCCTTTTTCTCTTGTTGTGATGATCACTGGCACAAGACAGCATACATGTCGTCAGATGTGTTGTACTTGCGTATAATGTGCTGAGTGTGGGTGTGAATGAAGGCGCGAATGTGTTTAGGCCCGTATATGGTATATAATGCAACAAATACACTCACATGCAGTAGTCAAGGATGCTTGGACACTGCTGGCACGTTTCAAAACATTTATTGACGAAAACTCACAGTAGCATCAACAGGAACAGTCAATATAAACATGGTCATGTTAACTTGAAATCGCTTGATACACATCGGGCATTCTAAAGCTGGTAAACATTCAAGAGATTTGTACATGGTCAAAAGTGGTATGTTCTTTAATGACAGTTCATAATGCCGTTTTGGTATCCCTGACTGAACGCGTCAGATACCTTAATAACTTTGACATACCAGTTCAACTTGGCGTAACCCGCCAATTGCACATTATCAGGCTGTAGTATATTAGCTGTAACACAGGCCTCATTATGACGTCAGCTGTGTACTCTTTATTAGCAGGTAACATCAACCCTGCTGTAATGTTCGTGTAGATATACACCGCCAATCTGCGGTTCCCACAATATATACCTTCGTCACTGGACTTCTGATATCTGAAGACTAATAATCTTAGGTGGCTACCCCGAGCACAAAATATAAGTTCTGTAATATAGGACCTGTGAGCTGTTATCACAGACTGGGTAAGCCTTTAACATGTTCTGCAACCGATTGCATAGTAATGAAAAGTCGGTGTTACCTGGAACAGAATCCTCAGAACACAATACATAACACTGTCGTCATCCCTGACGTACAGGAAATCACTGGGGAAAACTGACAACGCAGTTACTTCGAAGATTTTCCTTCCCCGAAAATACAACGGACATTCGTCCCTCAGAAGCCAGTTTACATCACGACCTGACGGAAGTCTATCTTCTTGGCGCTTAAAACCTGCGCATGGGCACAAGCCCCGAACTGTTTACCTTTGACCCTATCGCAATACTGGTCAAACACAATGAATGAACCAAAAGGGAGGATAACCCCTAATCAACCTGACACCGCAAAGTAAAGACATAATTATCCAACTTTGACTAGGGTGAAAAAATACGACAAATAATTTGACACATGAAACTCCGTCGAAAATGACAGCAACAGTTATCAACTGTACTGTCTATCTCTACCACTTTATCACAGATGTAGTGGATGAGAGACAGTTTCAGACAGTGTTGCAGGTAGACGCACAAAGCATTCTTCTTCTTCTTCTTTGATACTTAACCACTGACCGTAAAAGCAGTCAGTGGCCATCACGCCTAGTGGCGTCTTGTAGGGCAACAACAAATTGATTCCACTTTGCACGGTTGGTGGCCATCTTTCGTACAGTGCCCCAACTCTGGTTCATTTTTTGCATCTCAGCCTCCACAGTCCTCCGCCAAGTTGTTTTTGGTCGGCCTCTCTTTCGTTTTCCTTCAGGGGTCCATAGCATAGCTGTTCTTGTGATGGCATCGGGGTCTCTTCTGAGGACACTGCCAACCCAGCTCCAGCGTCTGCCAGCTATGATGGTGTGCATGTCCTCTTGCTTGCTACGAGTAAGCAGATCTTGGTTGGTGATGGTATTCGGCCAAAAGATTCGGTGAATTTTTCTTAGGCATGTTGTGTGAAAAGAGGACAATTTTGACATTTCCTTCTCTGTGACACACCAGCATTCCGCACTATAGAAAAGCACAGAAAGCACGCAACTCTGATATAATCTTAATTTCGTGCTTGTGCTGTATTGGGAGGACTTCCAGATGCTATTTAGGCTAAAGAAGGCTGTTCTTGCCTTATTCAATCTGATGTTGATGTCTTTGCCTGCCCCACCGTCTGGTGTTACTATGCTTCCTAGGTATGTGAAGGTGTCTGTCTGTACCAGTTGCTGATTCCTTACTGATATGGGCTCAGCGTTGCTCACATTGAGAGTCATGACCTCAAACTTCTTTAAATTGATGTTCAAGCCCACCTGCTGGCTAAATTTATTTAGTCTATCCGTTTTTTCCTGGATGTGTTGATGTGAATGTGCCAGCAGTGCAATGTCATCTGCATATTCCAGATCTTCCAATGTAGAAAATGTAGTCCATCTTATTCCTCTTGGACTGCCTGCCCTCTGTTGGCTGGGACATCACCCAGTCTATGACTGTTGAAAATAGAGTGGTTGATAAGGGGCATCCCTGTTGTACTCCTGTCTTCACCTCGAAGGTTAGGTTGCTCTGCCCAACACTACACGTAAAGTTGGCATAGAGGCTTTTTATGATTGACACTATGCAGCTTGGAATTCCATAAGCCCTCAGTATTTTCCATAAACTGTCCCTATGTATGCTGTCAAAAGCCTTTTCAAAATCAACAAAATTTATGTAAAGCTGTCTTTGCCATTCTGAGCACTGCTTTATAATGTTCCTGAGAGTGAATATATGATCTACACATCTTCTGTTCTTTCTAAATCCTTCTTGTTCTTTCCTCAGTTTGTAGTCTACTGCCTTTGAAATTCTCTGTATAATTATCCTGCCTAGTATTTTGCTGGGAACTGAGAGAAGAGTGATTCCTCCCCAATTATTGCAGTCTGCAAGATCTCCCTTCTTGGGCAATTTGACAATTATTCATTGTTCCACTCTGATGGTGTTGTCCCCGTTTTCCACACTTGTGCAAATAGTGGTTCTAATAATTCTGCTGCTAGCTCAGGGTCTGTCTTAAATAGCTCTGCATTTAAGTTATCATGGCCCGGAGCTTTGCCGTTCTTTAACCCTTTGATTGCTGTGATGATTTCTTCTTTTCGTGGAATGTCTGTATTTACATGTAGATCGTTTTCAGCCTCAGGAAAATTCAATTGTGTCTCTGGTATTTCCTTGTTCAGAGTTTCTCTGAAGTGCTCTGCCCATCTTGTTTCCAGTCCCTCTGCTGTCTTGATGAGATTACCTTGCTTATCTCTTACTAATGTAATATTGTTTGTATTGTTTGCACCTTGTTTTCCGCTGATGAATTTAGTTATTTTGTATACTGTGCTTTGTTCATTTCTCAGTGCTGCCTCTTCTGCCTGTCTTGCAAGATCGTCTAGGAAATTCCTTTTGTTGGCTCGGGTTTGGCGTTTAACTTCCTTGTCCAGCTGACTGTACTGTTCGCTATATAGTTGCTTTAACCTGGGGGACTTCGCTTCTGTTTTCTTTCTTTTCATTTCCTTTCTCATCTTTATGGTGTTTAGTGTTTCTGGTGTTATCCAGTCTTGCTTCTTCCTTTCCTGGAATCCTAAGCATGATTTGCTACTTTCCTTATATATTGTTGAAATGGTGTTGAAATTCTGGTCTATATCATAATTCAATGTCTTTTCCTGGCTTTTGGCAAATTGATATCGTTTCTTAATGTCGGCCGCAAAAGCTTTTCTGGTAAGGGGGTCCTTCAATTTGCTGATGTCAAACCTTTTCTGTGTAGTTACAGTTGGTCCAGCCCTTCTTAGTTTTACTTTCAGTTTTGCTACTACTACATGGTGATCACTTCCCACATCTGCACCTCTTCTTACCTTCACATCTTGTAATGCATGTCTCCATCTACCGTTAACCATGATGTGGTCTATCTGGTTTCTGTCCCGACCATTTGGTGGTTCCCATGTTAATTTGTGAATTTCTTTATGTGGGAAAAGTGTTCCTCCAATTACCAGGTTGTTAATGCTACAGAAACTTATTAGTTTATCCCCATTTTCGTTTGCTGTTCCGCTGCCGCATTTCCCCATTGTTCTTTCATTATATGTATTGTGTGTACCAACTTTCGCATTGAGGTCTCCCATTACTATAACAAGATCATATCTAGGTGTGTCTTCCATTTCTTTCTGCAGTTGTTGATAGAATTCACCCTTGACCTCCTCATCGCTATCATTCGTTGGTGCGTAGCATTGTATTATTGTAGTGTTGGTGAATCTCCCTCTCAGTCTTAATCTTATCAGTCTATTGTTGATGGGTTTCCATTCCAGTAATGTCCTTTCTATCCCTTTCTGTAGAATAATGGCTGTCCATCCTCTCTTCCAGAGTAAAGTACTGTTTCTCCTGTTGATGTTTTAACTTTTCCTGCCCCTGTCCATCTGCTCTCGCTTATCCCTAGGATGTGTAACCTATAGTTTCTCATTTCTGCCGTGACCTGTCTTAGTTTACCTGTCTCGTTCATTGTCCTGACATTCCAAAATTCTATTCTTGTATCCTGTTTTGCGGTCAGGACATCCGTTTTCATGTCAGTGGGCACAAGGCATAATAAATCAGTAATAGCACAATCCAGTTTACTGTGAATATAGTCCTTGGTTGTAGCTATTTGTCCATGATTCGCCTCCATACAATTATTAGGTCTTGTGTAAAATACTAAGTAATATCTTAATCAATCATCATCATCAGTTGCCATCTCCACAACGAAGGTTGGCTGTAATGGATCTCCAACGTCTTCTGTCTCTTGTCTTGATGGTGCACTCTGATAGACTCTTTCCTGTCCATCACTTGATGTTGTCTTCCCACTTATAGCGCTGTCTTCCCCTTGCACGTTTGCCTTCAACTCTCCCTTCCGTTATGGTCTTCTGCAAGGTGTTATGCCTTTTTATGTGGCCAAAGTCTTAATCAATACAGTAATGCAATTCCTTTCACCCTTTCCTATGTTCCCTGTGTGTGGTCCATTCCTTCCAGAAATAATTCTTTAAATGCATTTCTAAAACTATGAACACACTTTTCGCTTCCATTCTCAATTTATTTGAATATACACAGGCTTGGTTTTGCCTCCAGAAATTACACAGTGGTTTATAACACATTTTTACACACTTCCTAACGCACAATTTGATCAATTAATTAATTATATATATATATATATATATATATATATATATATATATACATTCCTTCTTACCCTCAAGTATATACAGTCGAGCTGTTGATGGTCATACAGTCTGCTCTCAGATGCAGAAGACAAAGAAGTCTCTCTGTTAGGCTGGCGCTCTTATTGTATTTTGAATATTTCTGTGCCTCCTTTTGACGAGGGCAAGTCCTTATATAGGTCGTTGCCGGACGACACGGAAAGCAAAAAGCTGAAGTGTGTTTGCGTTCCAAAATGCAGGCTTGATTCTGTTGATGTGTGCATGTATAGAAAACTAGGAATACAAATATCTTCGTTATTCCTGAACCGATTTTCTTCATCTTAGGCTTAACGTACGCCCTGGATTATACTTTATCTGTCTAGATAATTGTCGTTTTCTTACATAAGTCCATCTTTTCATAGGCGTAGCCTAAACAGCAAAATTTTCGACTTGCCTAATGTCTCGATGCATTCCACTCGAGATTTCTCAATTCGTATAATGCTTTTCGTGGAAGTCTTTACACCTACTTATCAAGGAACATTCCTATTATTACATTTCTGACTTCTTCCATGCGATACTTCGCTTATAGTCCTATAATTTAATTCCATCCCCAACTGGGTTACACAGTTTTGAGACTGGCCATTGTCAATGCCTAATACTATTGTAAACAAACGAATAAGGACGCTGTTTCATTGGTCCGTCAAGCATTTACTGTTATAAAGTATGGCGTGCCGTTGTGGTATGAATGACGTGTTGTGAATCAGAATTCACGGCAAAGAGACAGAATAAATAATGCCATTAAAACTTTAAAATTATATTTACCCAATTCTAGACTACTTCTAACATCTCCATTTTTTAAATGTTTTCTAGCTGCATTAAAATCTGTAATAACGTTCTCAAAGTACATATTACGAGCATTATCGCTCTCAGCGCACAGAAGAGATCCAAAAACGATAGGCGATCATGACTTATAGTTCATTGAGTAAAGTTCTAGATTTGCTTAAATTTAGAAAAGTACCTTTCTGCATCTAAATAAGGTCTAAATATTGATACATATTCTCCAAGCGAAATTCATTTTTAGACCACTGGTAACCAAGTTTGTTATATTTGTGATTTTAACAGTACAGCTACGAACATTTTGTCCTTAAACAACGCAAACAACATCACATACTCATCAGCAAAGTATTCTTCTAAGTCTGACAAATGGATGTTGGCTAACCCATTGTAATTAGATTGAGCATTTAACAGTGATCTTCCTTTTTCGGGTTAGATCCCATGAATTTCAACAGCAATGAGAAATAAAGCAGAAAGTGGTTTGGCCATCATCGGAGAGTGGACCCCAATCAGTTTCCACTTAGTGCCTACAAAGTAGAAGATCTAGTTTGAGAGCAGGAGGAAGACCTAAAGACAGATGGACAGATAATATTACATAAATCCTACATCAGTACAAACTCATATCATCCAGGACGACAAACTTGGCTCAGAAACAAACATTTCAGCTCTCCACAACGCTTAAAATAAACCTAGACCGACAAAGTAAGTAAGTACCCTGCATGTTTGATGTCCTTTTCGTTGTTCTCCATGTTTCAAAGTAATCAAATAGAGCTGCATTGACATTAGAGTTTCAGATATTTATTTTTCTTTGGACTATTTGCTTTATTAGTTCTTTTCCTTAGAAACAGGCTTCCTTCAATGGTAAATTGATTGTTGTTGTTGTTGATTAACTAGGGCTGCTCAACTCCTATTGTGCTCAGCTCCATACGTCGTAGGTTATTGGTGTTGTCATCTTTGTTGGGATGGGCCATTTCTTTATACAAGACACGTCCATGTAGACGCTTTTGCCCATCGGTTCAGGCATTCCTCTTTGAAGTTGTTTTGCAGTAAATTGATGTGAAGATCTGAAGTTCATTATAATGTCTTGATTTGTTTTTATTGTTCCCACAGCATGAGTTCCCATGATCTCTTCAAAGCCGTTGTTTCTGTTCGTATCTTTACGTTAAGATTATTCGTCAGAATATTTTATTTACAATTTTTTTTTTTTTTTTGTCTATGATATGTCGAATTAGTAATACTGATTACTCGCGGATTATTTTTTTTAAATGTAAAACTTTTGCCTCGTTTTTGTAACCGAGCTGGTTACGGCATCAATTTGAACATATGTGCCCGCGTCAGTTGAATGAGGCACTAGTAGTTATATTGATTTTATTTTAGTCAGAGTTAATCCTTTCATATGTTGTGGTGGTTCAAGTGCTAACTGGCCTTCCGCCAGAGGTGGTGATACTTGACCTTTTGTTATTTCTTTTCAACCCAGGAATTTTCTTCTCTTTAAGTTTGGTGATACGCAAAACAGTCTCAGCACAACAACGTGTATCCCAAAAGAAATTACTGTAAAGTTCCACAAACAGCACTGTAAAAAATTCAATTAGAGTTTATTGATGTAATTAGACAAACACTGTAAATTTCACAATAATAATTGGTTATCCAAGATGAAAAATACGTAATCCAAACGAGTAATATAGGTACATCCAAATAGAATAATATATGTATATCCACAAGAAATATATATACTGATTTGTCTACTCAAAAACTTGTCTTGGTATCCTCAAAGACGAAGTTCACCTAACGCTATCTGTAAAAAATCCTCTAGTCTAGAATCATGGTTTCATTAGAATCATAAATCCTGAAATCCTCCGTATCGCCCACAACTCTTCTATTTATACTATTCCTTCTTTTTTCCCGCCTTTTTTCACACGACCCGTCCTTTTTTCCACACGGCACAATAATTAACATTTGCACTCCTCTCCTCAGCTTTTCGACCTTTTTGCACACGACATTCTGTTATTTCGACTTTATTTTCAAATGTGTGATCTTTTCCAACTTAACAATAGGATTAAAAAAAACCCAGATCACACAAACATTCATTTCTTACTTTCGCGCTTATAAAACCCATTCATTATTATCTGGGACTGACCTACGTTTGCCCTGTCAGAGCAGTAACTGCCAACTGAACTCTGAATGAACACTGCGTTTTGTGTAAAAACGTCTTATTTGCTTTTAAGGTCTGGCATTCTTACATGTAGCATTTTATAGCACGCATAAGTGCTTAGCGTGAAAGTAGGGGGACAAAACTAGCGTGAAAGACCAAGCGGTCACATTTTGGCGAGGCGCGTCCCGTTCAACCTAGTCGGTTATATTAGGGTGCGTGTCCAAATATAAAAGACCCTTAGGTCTGGGATATCGTTTATACTTTTTGTAATTAACGTGTGTATAACAGTAGGGTACCCATCTTTATTGTCTGTTTGTGTCACGGGTTGCCTCCCCTTGCTCTGCAATAGTGGTCCAACGGTGACCAAAAAACTAGAGCATCTAATGTGGGTCTTCAAAGGTGTCTACCTTCTCTCAAGATTACTCTTGGCAGAGTTATAGATAAGATAATGATGCTTCTACCTCGAGGGTGGTTCGCAAGATATTTCTGAAGTCAAGAACAATGCTGAATGTGTCTGAGCATGTTAATTTTTTATCTGACCCTTCGTCTTTTGTAAAGATGTATATTGTATGATTTAGCTCGTTCAAGCCCCCAGCTGATTTAATTCAGCGAAATTCCTCTTATTAGCTCGTATATATCTTTGTACGGTAATATATATAATTGTAAGGAGCCGCGGTAGCATAGTGGTTAGTGCACTGGCTTCCTAGAGCAGTGATCTATGGTTCGATCCCCGGATGAGGTGGGATTTTTTAGACCACAAACGGCTTCTGGGTCGACCCAGCCCCAAATGGGTATCAAAGCAACTCTGGGAAGGTTAAGGCGCCCGGCGTGATGCTGACCACATCACCCCTAGTGTGCCGACGGTCAAGAAAATATGGGCCTGACACCATATTCCCAATATGCCTCAATGTGCGTGAAACGGGATCCCCTTTCCTTTCTATATATATATATATATATATATATATATATATATATATATATATATATATATATATATATATATATATATATATATATATATACACACTAAAGGTTCTGAGTCATACGTCGAAACGTGAAATGTGAACAATGGTAGTAGGAAAAAGGGTAACAATTCTTAGAAGAGGATAGGCATGAAATTATGTGCGTTAAATATGCTGAAACAATAGATAATACAGACGATGAGAGGAAATTACGAAAAAGCAAACGAGCTGCATTGTCACAGTTTGTCAGTTTTGAATGTTGCTGATGTCAGTCTGGGTCCCATTTTTTTCTCATTCTATTAGTGCCGTCTTCACGTCCCCTGACAGCGTTAGTGCCACACCTTCCCTATGGTGCGCATATTCTTCCATGTGTCCTGAGAACAGAACCATTTCTCCAATGCTTATATCCATCCTATATATTCTCTACGACTTTGTTTTCAATATTCCCGGGATGTTATTTTTATAGTTTATCACTCCTATTACCAATTCTGCAGTTTTCCCAAGTTCCCAATATGAAGACTATCCTTGATGAAAAAAGGTGAGTCTGCATCCCAGTCCTCTTTTGGCTTACACTGAGCTGGGCTATAAATCTCCTTAAAAGAGGACCTTCGTACGTCTTGGTTTGCTGGGTATAATTATATGAATTATTTGTATGAATTACTTGCTTCGAATGACTCGTTCTAGTTGTGAAAAATTTTTTTTCTTAAATTATCTGCTGGATGGTATCACCAGGCCCATTAAAATTCCTCCTTAGTTGCCTTTAAACGACACAACTGATAGGACACAGCTTTACTGTTCTTTTATCCCCTTTTCGGTGCCCTGTAACACACTGGCGAATTACAGATGTTTATCTTTACCCCCTTTTTAAAATCTAATTTTGACGCTGATTTTTTTAAATTACTGGTATCAAACGCTGCTGAATTCGGTATGATGTATTAATCTTGCTTTCATTTGATATTCACTCGCGATAAGCTGTAACTGAAAACCATGTCTTAAACTTTCAATGACGGTAACACAATATTGCCAATTCAAAGTTATTTTAGCCCATTACAGCTTTTGTGTATGTGTGTGTCCATAGTGGCTGCGCTTTTTTTTTTTTTTTTTTGCATGAAAATTTGGACACAGCCGGCACATGAATTTACGACAGATAGTACTATTTCTTATAGTCTGCTTGTATATGGTTTTCTCACTCATAGTTTGCGTGTATGCAGGTTTTTCACTCACAATCTGCATGTTCGTGTTTTCTCACTCATAATCTGCTTGTATATGTGTGATGGGGCCGAAAAGACGCCCGCCCCCTTCCTGTTTTTGGCATATTTATCGCCCATATTTTCGATGTGCGCGAAGCATGCTGGGATGTAAAAAGTCTTCAAGATTGATGAATAGGCCATAATAAAGCTTAGAAATAGTTGTGGTGTAGAGTAATGTGTTATATTTGGTAGTCGTGTGATATATTTGAAAGTTGTGGGCCATACCTGTGTTTTCGTGCCTAAATAGAGCAAACATGTCGAGTGTTGTTTAAGTGGCGCAATTACTGCGCGCGCGGACTAAGTTGTGAGTTTAGGCTTAGCGGTTTATATAAAGCATGCGATGACCAGCGGCGGCCTTTCTAAGTATCAGTCCAGACACGAGAGAACAAACGACACGAGATGACCGGTGTGTGTAGCAGATGGACCAGAGCACGTGAGCGGTAATTCTTAGTGCATTTTGTAGAATATAGCATTAGTGTTCCATAATTTTGAAATTATATTGAGCGTTTCTGTTTAATGGTTAATGAAATAAATAGATAGATGTGATTCTAAAGGAGATTTCTTCCAGGACATCATAATTTAGTCTTGAAATGATAGATGAGTGAAAATAATATGCGTGGATTGATTTTAATAGTGTAAGTCCAAATCACGGATGTGAGAAGTTTCGTAGCAATTAGTTCAGTCATCAGACCGGGCAAGAAAGGCAAATTTAGTAGGAGAGTATTTCCTACATGGAACTGGACAGAGAAGCGATTTATTACTTTAATTTAGATAATATTTACTAGTTGGGAAGATGGCAACCGGGAGAACCACGTGGTGATGACTTTAGTTCTAGTTGTTAAAGTTAAGAGTAATTTGATTTTATCCTTTAATGTAAGAGTAATTAAGTGTATTTCACGATTATTGATTATGCTACTGTATATCTTTAGTGGGTTACTTTGAGTGAGGTGGGAATATGTATTTAGATTTCTGGTGAGATTAGAACCACTCCTTGGGGTGTAAAGCACGTTGAGACAGGTGTTTCTCGGTTTGCTCCCTGCGGAGCATGGAAACACCAATGTAGCTGGTGTCCATCACAAGCCGACAAGAAGCATTTATATGCTATGGCAGTGGTTTGTTTCAGTGGCGATGTGTTTCATATGATGAGTTCCCAATCTCATCAGGGGTCATATACGACTCGCTAGTTGCCAGGCGCACCAGTCGTCACTTACGACATGTTCAGAATGCAGTAATGAGTATTGAGATGGATCAGTTGCGGGGTGGTGGCTTATTCTCATTATTGAGAGTATTTGTTGTACATATCGTTGAATATTATTTTATGTCCATTTTATTATTATTTAATTATGGTTATGTGTAGAATAGTTTGTGAGAGCACGTGGGCTCACTTGGAGCTATATATTTCTCTTCTCCGCTCCTGAGGGAGCATGGGGCCACCAGTGTGGTTTGTCTGCGTATGAAGCATTCAGATGCTCGTGTAGTAGTGGTTTCGGTAGCAATCTGTGTTACATGGTGAGATTGCCAGCCTCATGCACAACACCATACTAGTCTCATTGGACAACATGCGTAAGTGTGTGTGTGTGTGTGATAGCTGAGTGTGTGTGCTTTTGCAGTAGTGGTTTTGGTAGCAATCTGTGTTACATGGTGAGATTGCGAGCCTCATGCACAACACCATACTAATCGCATTGGACGACACGCATGGGTGTGTGCGTGTGTGATAGTTGAGGGTGTCAGGTGGCGTGGAAGGACTGTTTGGCAGGTGAGAGTATCATTATTTAACAATTATGATTTTTACTATTCGTTGCTTTGTTTGCTTATTCAGATTAGCAATCGGGCACTAGCTGGGTGTTTTGTTTGTTTGGTTTTGTTCGCTTTGTTATTTGTTTAATGTTTGCTTCAGTGTGCCTTTAGTCACTGAATGGGTTGTAAAAATAAATACAGCCCCTGCCTGAGAATCTAGAGTTTTATTGTTGTTCGGGTCGGTGCGAGTGTGAAAAGAGAGTGATCACACATATCACAACAACATCATGATCATCTCGCCCACCCTATCACAATTGGCGCGAAAAGACGCCCGCCCCCTTCCTGTTTTTGGCATATTTATCGCCCATATTTTCGATGTGCGCGAAGCATGCTGGGATGTAAAAAGTCTTCAAGATTGATGAATAGGCCATAATAAAGCCTAGAAATAGTTGTGGTGTAGAGTGATGTGTTATATTTGGTAGTCGTGTGATATGTTTGAAAGTTGTGGGTCATACCTGTGTTTTCGTGCCTAAATAGAGCAAACATCGCGAGTGTTGTTTAAGTGGCGCAATTACTGCGCGCGCGGACTAAGTTGAGTGTTTAGGCTTAGCGGTTTATATAAAGCATGCGATGACCAGCGGCGGCCTTTCTAAGTATCAGTCCAGACAAGAGAGAACAAACGAGACGAGGTGACCGGTGTGGGTAGCAGATGGACCAGAGCGCGTGAGCGGTAATTCTTAGTGCATTTTGTAGAATATAGCATTAGTGTTCCATAATTTTGAAATTATATTGAGCGTTTCTGTTTAATGGTTAATGAAATAAATAGATAGATGTGATTCTAAAGGAGATTTCTTCCAGGACATCATAATTTAGTCTTGAAATGATAGATGAGTGAAAATAATATGTGTGGATTGATTTTAATAGTGTAAGTCCAAATCACGGATGTGAGAAGTTTCGTAGCAATTAGTTCAGTCATCAGACCGGGCAAGAAAGGCAAATTTAGTAGGAGAGTATTTCCTACATGGAACTGGACAGAGAAGCGATTTATTATTTTAATTTAGATAATATTTACTAGTTGGGAAGATGGCAACCGGGAGAACCACGTGGTGATGACTTTAGTTCTAGTTGTTAAAGTTAAGAGTAATTTGATTTTATCCTTTAATGTAAGAGTATTTAAGTGTATTTCACGATTATTGATTATGCTACTGTATATCTTTAGTGGGTTATTTTGAGTGAGGTGGGAATATGTATTTAGATTTCTGGTGAGATTAGAACCACTCCTTGGGATGTAAAGCACGTTGAGACAGGTGTTTTTCGGTTTGCTCCCTGCGGAGCATGGAAACACCAATGTGGCTGGTGTCCATCACAAGCCGACAAGAAGCATTTATATGCTATGGCAGTGGTTTGTTTCAGTGGCGATGTGTTTCATATGATGAGTTCCCAATCTCATCAGGGGTCATATACGACTCGCTAGTTGCCAGGCGCACCAGTCGTCACTTACGACATGTTCAGAATGCAGTAATGAGTAGTGAGATGGATCAGTTGCGGGGTGGTGGCTTATTCTCATTATTGAGAGTATTTGTTGTACATATCGTTGAATATTATTTTATGTCCATTTTATTATTATTCAATTATGGTTATGTGTAGAATAGTTTGTGAGAGCACGTGGGCTCACTTGGAGCTATATATTTCTCTTCTCCGCTCCTGAGGGAGCATGGGGCCACCAGTGTGGTTTGTCTCCGTATGAAGCATTCAGATGCTCGTGTAGTAGTGGTTTCGGTAGCAATCTGTGTTACATGGTGAGATTGCCAGCCTCATGCACAACACCAAACTAGTCTCATTGGCAACATCATCATCATCTCGCCCACCCTATCACAATTGGCGCGAAAAGACGCCCGCCCCCTTCCTGTTTTTGGCATATTTATCGCCCATATTTTCGATGTGCGCGAAGCATGCTGGGATGTAAAAAGTCTTCAAGATTGATGAATAGGCCATAATAAAGCCTAGAAATAGTTGTGGTGTAGAGTGATGTGTTATATTTGGTAGTCGTGTGATATGTTTGAAAGTTGTGGGTCATACCTGTGTTTTCGTGCCTAAATAGAGCAAACATCGCGAGTGTTGTTTAAGTGGCGCAATTACTGCGCGCGCGGACTAAGTTGAGTGTTTAGGCTTAGCGGTTTATATAAAGCATGCGATGACCAGCGGCGGCCTTTCTAAGTATCAGTCCAGACAAGAGAGAACAAACGAGACGAGGTGACCGGTGTGGGTAGCAGATGGACCAGAGCGCGTGAGCGGTAATTCTTAGTGCATTTTGTAGAATATAGCATTAGTGTTCCATAATTTTGAAATTATATTGAGCGTTTCTGTTTAATGGTTAATGAAATAAATAGATAGATGTGATTCTAAAGGAGATTTCTTCCAGGACATCATAATTTAGTCTTGAAATGATAGATGAGTGAAAATAATATGTGTGGATTGATTTTAATAGTGTAAGTCCAAATCACGGATGTGAGAAGTTTCGTAGCAATTAGTTCAGTCATCAGACCGGGCAAGAAAGGCAAATTTAGTAGGAGAGTATTTCCTACATGGAACTGGACAGAGAAGCGATTTATTATTTTAATTTAGATAATATTTACTAGTTGGGAAGATGGCAACCGGGAGAACCACGTGGTGATGACTTTAGTTCTAGTTGTTAAAGTTAAGAGTAATTTGATTTTATCCTTTAATGTAAGAGTATTTAAGTGTATTTCACGATTATTGATTATGCTACTGTATATCTTTAGTGGGTTACTTTGAGTGAGGTGGGAATATGTATTTAGATTTCTGGTGAGATTAGAACCACTCCTTTGTTGAGACAGGTGTTTCTCTGGTTGCTCCCTGCGGAGCATGGAAACACCAATGCAACTGGTGTCCATCGCAAGTCCACGAGAAGCATTTCTATGCTATTGCTGTGGTTGTTTCTGTAACGAAGTGTTTCATGTGATGAGTTCCCAATCTCATCAGGGGGCATATACGACACGTTTGTTGTCAGGCGCACCAGTCGCCACTTACGACATGTTCAGAATGCAGGGATGAAGATTGATGTGGATCAGTTACGAAGTAGTAGCTTATCCTCATTAAGGAGAGTATTGGTTGTACATATTGTTTAATTCTATGTGATACGTATTTTATTATTATTTCATTATGGTTATGTGTAGAATGGTTTGTGAGAGCACGTGGGCTCTCTTGGAGATATATATTTCTCTTCTCCGCTCCTGAGGTAGCATGGGGCCACCAGTGTGGTTTGCCTCCGTATGAAGCATTCAGATGCACGTGTAGTAGTAGTTTTGGTAGCAATCCGTGTTACACGGTGAGGTTGCCAGCCTCATGCACAACACCTTACTAGTCGCATTGGACGACACGCATGAGTGTGTGCGTGTGTGATAGTTGAGGGTGTTAGGTGGCGTGGAAGGACTGTTTGGCAGGTGAGAGTATCATTATTTAACTATTATGATTTTAACTATTCGTTGCTTTGTTTGCTTCTTCAGATTAGCAATCGGGCACTAGCTGGGTGTTTTAATTGTTTGGTTTTGGTCGCTTTGTTATTTGTTTGATGTTTGCTTCAGTGTGCTCTTAGTCACTGAATGGGTTGTAAAAATAAATACAGCCCCTGCCTCAGAATCAAGAGTTTTATTGTTGTTAGGGTCGGTTGCGAATGTGCGAGAAAGTGATCAAATATCACAACATCATCATCATCATCTCGCCCCACCCTACCACAATTGGCGTCGTCGGCAGGATAAGGCAGACAGTGACACTGAGCAAACAGCAAACGAACAAATATTGTAAACACCCAGCAGTGCGGTCTTGCAGCAAGATGGCTTCGATCAATGCGCCTGTGAATGTAGTGTACGTGAAGGGGCCAGAGATAAGGTTATTTAGTGGAGAGGGGAGTCCCACTTGGCAAGAGTTTGTGGAAGATGTAGAGGCCACGTGGAAGGTGGCGCCTTTTTGGGCAGAAGACAAGTTAGACATGATCTGGAACAACGTTACATCATGGGTATCTAGAGAATTACGGATACGTGGTGGAGCCAAGGCCAGCCCTGAGAAGTTACTGGAAATAATGGAGGAAGCCTACGGTGACCGACCACTAGTCAGTGAGATGACCAGGAATTTCCAGGCCGTGAGTCAGGGGCCTAGGGAATGTGCTGTTTTCTGTGAAGTCAAGAAGCCAGAGACACTGGTGCAGATAGCAAGTGCAGACGCCCACAGTGAAGAGGAGGCACTCAAAGCAGAATTATCTCTCCTAAAGGCCCAGCTGGCACAGATGTCAGAGACCAGTTCGCCAATACAAAAGGAGGCGCAGAGAGGGAAAGAACCAGGCCAACCGCGAGAACAGCCAACGCAAGACGAGGAGGTGTGTCCCCAGGAACCGCAACTAGCCCTTCTTGTATGTGAGAGTCAGGCTGTTGTCAAGGAAAGCTGTGAGCTGACAGCACCAACAGACGCAGCTGCACCGACAAGGCAAAAAGGGGTTTGCAAGTGGTACAGTGTCCACAGGGGATGGGGGTTCATCACGCCAGATGATGGAGGAATTGATGTATTCGTACATCAAACCAAGATCTTCAGAAAGGGATTCCGGAGTCTGGCGAGGAATGAACGAGTAGAGTTTGACAGCAAACCATCGGTCCAGGGCATGGAAGCCATTTATGTATGCGGCATTGGCGGTCAAGAGTGTAAGGGCAGCAGGAAGCGACCCATGGCGCAGAGGAAGCCCAGAATGATAAGATGCTACAATTGTGGAGAGTTCGCAGGCCACATGGCAGCCAAATGCCCTCAAGGCCCTCTTCCGAAGAGATGTTTTCAATGCAAGTCAACTGAGCATTTGATAGCCGCCTGTCCCTCAAGGAGCTCTTTCCCTAGACGTACTGCCACAACCAGGTTGCCCACAGTATGTAAACCAAGAGATGGCCGTGACAACTGTCACCCTAAGGGAACCAAGAAAATTGGCCGTCGTCTGGGGGAGGAAACCCGTCCTAAGCAGATAGGAGGGAGTGCAAATCAAGGTTCAGCAGAGGAAACTCATCTGAAACAGATAGTGGGGAATGTGGGCCCCCGTCCACACAAAATGAGTGGAAAACACGTCAAGAGCGATCTCCCTACAAAGTCGACAGCTGCATGCACTGACAGGCAGATGTCACGGGCAGGCAGCGACGCGGCACAGGTGAGCGAGTCTTCATGACCACAGCAACTGCCAGCCCAACAACGTAGGGACAAGACGACCAAGAGAGTCCCCAGCCGGGCTGTACCTATTACAAAAGCTCAGCCCAAAGCATCGCCGCTCAGAAAGAGTCCTGCGCAGCATCAACGATCTGAGAGGTTACAATTGAAGCGCCAGAGGTAGTGATGTTGTCGGGACGACAACAAAATCAGGAGGAAGATATGTGATGGGGCCGAAAAGACGCCCGCCCCCTTCCTGTTTTTTGTCATATTTATCGCCCATATTTTCGATGTGCGCGAAGCATGCTGGGGCTGAAAAGTCTTCAAGATTGATGAATAGGCCATAATAAAGCCTAGAAATAGTTATGGTGTAGAGTGATGTGTTATATTTGGTAGTCGTGTGATATATTTGAAAGTTGTGGGTCATACCTATGTTTTCGTGCCTAAATAGAGCAAACATGGCGAGTGTTGTTTAAGTGGCGCAATTACTGCGCGCGCGGACTAAGTTGAGTGTTTAGGCTTAGCGGTTTATAAAAAGCATGCGATGACCAGCGGCGGCCTTTCTAAGTATCAGTCCAGACAAGAGAGAACAAACGAGACGAGGTGACCGGTGTGGGTAGCAGATGGACCAGAGCACGTGAGCGGTAATTCTTAGTGCATTTTGTAGAATATAGCATTAGTGTTCCATAATTTTGAAATTATATTGAGCGTTTCTGTTTAATGGTTAATGAAATAAATAGATGTGATTCTAAAGGAGATTTCTTCCAGGACATCATAATTTAGTCTTGAAATGATAGATGAGTGAAAATAATATGCGTGGATTGATTTTAATAGTGTAAGCCCAAATCACGGATGTGAGAGGTTTCGTAGCAATTAGTTCAGTCATCAGACCGGGCAAGAAAGTCAAATTTAGTAGGAGAGTATTTCATACATGGAACTGGACAGAGAAGCGATTTATTACTTTAATTTAGATAATATTTACTAGTTGGGAAGATGGCAGCCGGGAGAACCACGTGGTGATGACTTTAGTTCTAGTTGTTAAAGTTAAGAGTAATTTGATTTTATCCTTTAATGTAAGAGTAATTAAGTGTATTTCACGATTATTGATTATGCTACTGTATATCTTTAGTGGGTTACTTTGAGTGAGGTGGGAATATGTATTTAGATTTCTGGTGAGATTAGAACCACTCCTTTGTTGAGACAGGTGTTTCTCTGGTTGCTCCTTGCGGAGCATGGAAACACCAATGCAACTGGTGTCCATCGCAAGCCCACGAGAAGCATTTCTATGCTATTGCTGTGGTTGTTTCTGTAACGAAGTGTTTCATGTGATGAGTTCCCAATCTCATCAGGGGGCATATAGGACACACTTTTTGCCAGGCGCACCAGTGGTCCCTTACGACATGTTCAGAATGCAGGGATGAAGATTGATGTGGATCAGTTACGAAGTAGTAGCTTATCCTCATTAAGGAGAGTATTGGTTGTACATATTGTTTAATTCTATTTGATACGTATTTTATTATTATTTAATTATGGTTATTTGTAGAATGTTGTGAGAGCACGTGGGCTCTCTTGGAGATATATATTTCTCTTCTCCGCTCCTGAGGGAGCATGGGGCCACCAGTGTGGTTTGCCTCCGTATGAAGCATTCAGATGCTCGTGTAGTAGTGGTTTTGGTAGCAATCTGTGTTACATGGTGAGGTTGCCAGCCTCATGCACAACACCTTACTAGTCGCATTGGACGACACGCATGAGTGTGTGCGTGTGTGATAGTTGAGGGTGTCAGGTGGCGTGGAAGGACTGTTTGGCAGGTGAGAGTATCATTATTTAACTATTATGATTTTAACTATTCGTTGCTTTGTTTGCTTCTTCAGATTAGTAATCGGTCGCTAGCTGGGTGTTTTGTTTGTTCGGTTTTGTTCGCTTTGTTATTTGTTTGATGTTTGCTTCAGTGTGCTCTTACTCACTGAATGGGTTGTAAAAATAAATACAGCCCCTGCCTCAGAATCAAGAGTTTTATTGTTGTTAGGGTCAGTTGCGAATGTGCGAGAAAGTGATCAAATATCACAACATCATCATCATCATCATCTCGCCCCACCCTACCACATATGTTTTATTATTTATAGTCTGTTTGTATGTGTTTTCTCATTCATAGTCTGCTTGTATGGGTTTTCTTACTCAGTCTACTTTTATGGGTTTCTCAGTCATAATCTGCTTGTATGTGTTTTCTCACTCATAGTCTGCTTGTGTTTTCTCATTTATAGTCTACCTGCATGGGTTTCCTCATTAACAATCTGCTTGTATGTGTTTTATCATTATATGGGTTGTATGGGTTGTATGTATGGGTTTTCTTACTCATAGTCTACTTTTATGGGTTTCTCAGTCATAATCTGCTTGTATGGGTATTCTCACTCATAGTCTGCTTGTATGGGTTTTCTCACTCATAGTCATCTTGTGTGGGTTTTCTCACTCATAGTCTGCTTGAATGGGTTTTGTTATTCATAATTTTCTTGTATGGGTTTTCTCACTCATAGTCTGCTTGTATGTGTTGTCTCATTTATGGTCTGCTTGTATGGGTTTTCTCACTCACAGTCTGCTTGTATGGGTTTTCTCACTCATAATCAACGTGTAAGTGTTTTCTCATTTATAGTCTGCTTGTACATGTTTAATGGCTTATAGTCTGCTTGTACATATTTTCTGGCTGATAGTCTGCTTGTACCTTTTCTCTGGCTGATAGTCTGCTTGTACATGTCTTCTGGCTGATAGTCTGCTTGTACATGTCCTCCGGCTGATAGTTTGCTTGTACATGTCTTCTGGCTGATAGTCTGCTTGTACGGTTTAGCACAAGCGTCCTCGCCCCTTAAGGAACACAGGGCTATAATTGCAGCTGTATCTCCTTGCAGTAATCCTGCGCTGTAGCATTTCTTGTGCTCTCCCTTGGGTGGTTTGTCTCTTTTTTTTTTTTTTTTTTTGGTCTGAAATGACAGAAAACATTTATGGAATTGATAGAAAGAAGAGATCGTTACTGTGGGTAACATGGACATGAATATTACATCATCGTTGTAAACTGGTCATATTAACTTTGAAATTGACAATCTAAACTCTTCACTTAAATTTCATGTTGTGCCTTGAGGATGTTACTGTTATGCCTGGTTTAGTGCTACCCCGTTTAGCGTTGATCACCATAGCGCTCGTTTGTGTTAGAACCCTTTTTAAAAAACCCACAAAAGTAAACAAACAAACAAAGCCAATTAACTAGATCAAAACTATCATGTTAGCAGTCATCTTTGTACACATTAATATTTTCGTTAGGCTGATGTGGCACGTCTATTTTTTGTTAATATGTTGGCGAGTAAGCCTGCATGTGCATGACTACACTTCAATACAAACTGAATTTCATTTTTTGTTTAAATTAAATATCTTAATGGACAATATAACATTGTGTGTGGCTTACGTGCGTTAGAAAATTCGTGACAGCTAATAAAAATGGCGGTTTTTCCACAAGAATGAATGGGAGTGTTGCCACGTTATTTCACCTACCACCCTACACTTCTAAACATTTTTTTTAAAAACCCATGTTTAATCAATAAAAATGCAAAGCGTTCTGTCTTGTGGCGGCTCCGTTTTGTAGAAAGTTAACCCTGGGTGTAAAAGCCTGTTTTAATCGTGTTGCAGTGTCGTTGAGTGGGCGTGTCGTTTATCACCTGGACAGTTCAGTGTTGCGCCGTATTAGGGTCACCAAATATTGAGGCACTGCCAGGGTGTAATGCAAACAAACCGCATACATGCTTCTCAGATGTGTAGAACTCGTAATAGGATGTTGTAGAGAGTAGAGGCATGTGTATGGTACAGCAGATCGTGAACACGAAGTCGTATAGGCTCTTATTCAGCTACACACTAAACTCACTCCTCGACAAGTAGAAGTCATAGACGTGGATAAAGCAGATGACTTTTTCTTCAACGTTTATTACGGCAACAGTACGTGGACGGACAACACAGTCAATAGCACAAAGGATCATGGACATTTCATGTGTAGTAATGCAAATAACCATCGAGCATAATCAATCCTGCATAGCCTCTGAGAACCAAGTCCAGCTCCCGGCCTTCACGTGTGGCTCAATTTGAGCCCGGCGGAACTGTTTCCACTGACGGGAGAAGGGGCAAAGGCGAGCGACTGGCGCCTTAAAACCAGCAGCTTCGGGCAGATAGGGCTCGTGATCCTTGGTTGGTAGCTTATCTAAGAGAAGGAACTCTGAATTCAAACCACCGCTGCCTTGCGGGAATATCCATTTATGGAATTGGCTTCGGGAGTAAACCCTGAGGATAAATCCGGAGTCGGAGTCCCTAAGGCAGTCTAATGTCGATTCGACATTATTCTATCAACTCCTGCGACATGGCTGGTACCAAACTGTATCGGCTACTGCCGTTCCTTTGGATCTACTGGCTGTGTGGAGAGGGGGAACATGCTGCATGGGCAACAGCTTGATCTCCATATAACTGTGCCCAAGCTCGCGCCCTGGAGAGGACACTCCAGCTTCACCCTATAGGTGTCGGCAAAACACGGGAAGTAGCAGTTACCGGTTATAAGCATTTTGCCCAATTGGCGTAGGGCATGGCGCCAGGGGCTACTTCCGACAGTGGGAGAGGTTCTAGGATCTCACTGGACAGCTACCGCCCGCTTCAAGCTGGGCAGCCCCCAGTCAATAAGGTGTTGTCCCGCCACTGTCTACTTTCCCCATTGGGTGCATGGGGATTAGGGTCAAACCCGAACTGTGGACAGAAAATTTTGCACCAAGCAATTATCGAAAAAATAGAAATAAGCAAACTCTCAGATTGGGATGCTAGAACGTCCGGACTATGTTGACTGGACTATCCGAAAACCTACAGGATGTAAACAATGTAAGGAAGATAGCCATAATTAATGATGAGCTTAAACGACTTCAGGTGGATATAGCTGCACTTCAGGAAACGCGCCTGGCGGGCTCTGGAACGGTGAGCGAGAAGGACTACACATTTTATTGGCAAGGGAAAGATCTTAATAAAACTAGAGAACACGGAGTAGGTTTTGCGGTCAAAAAATCGCTAACTAAAATGGTTGAACCAGGCGAGAATGGATCAGAACGCCTGTTAACGCTCCGCCTGCAAACTAGCACTGGTCCCATCACCCTTGTCAGTGTATATGCTCCTACTCTGTACTCTGCCTCAGAAGCTAAAGATGAGTTCTACGAGAATCTAACAGCAATTATCAAAAGCATACCTAGGCAAGAACAGCTTGTTCTCCTTGGTGACTTTAACGCTAGAGTGGGTGCCGATAATGTTTCATGGCCTTCATGTCTGGGCAGGTTTGGTATTGGCAAGATGAATGAAAATGGACAACGGCTCTTAGAGTTGTGCGTCCACCATGACCTCTGCGTGACCAACACCTACTTTCAGACAAAACCCCAGCATAAGGTGTCATGGAGACACCCACGATCCAAGCACTGGCACCAACTTGACCTGATTCTTGTCAGAAGGCCACTCCTCAGGTCTGTGCTCTCCACGCGCTCGTACCATAGTGCAGACTGTGATACAGATCACTCCTTGGTTTGCTGCAAAATCAGAGCACAACCAAGAAAACTCTATCGTGTCAGACATGAAGGGAAACCACGCATTGATACCAGCAAGATGTCAGACCCTTTCATGATCGCTCAATTCACTGCGACCTTCGAGAAAGTGCTCAGTAGCCCTCAGCATGGTGATACTATTACAGAGAACTGGGAGCATCTACGGAACACCATTCAAAGTACTGCACTTGCCACCTTTGGTAAGAAAACAGCAGTCAAATGACTGGTTTGATGCTTCATCAGATGTGATGGCACCTGTCATTGAAGCTAAGCGCAGTGCTATGAATGAATACAAACGTTCACCGAGTGCCAGAACCCTACAGATCCTGAGGGCTACGAGAAGCAAAGTTCAACAAACTGCTCGACGCTGTGCAAATGACTACTGGCTCCAGCTCAGTGAGAGCATCCAGATCGCAGCGCAAACAGGCAACATTAGACAAATGTATGACGGTATAAAGAAAGCACTTGGCCCCCATAAAAGTAAGACGGCACCGCTAAAAACCATCAGCGGAGAGAAGCTAACCGATAAGGGTAAGCAGATGGAGAGGTGGGTCGAGCACTACTCTGAGCTTTACGCTAGAGACAATACCGTTACGCCTGCAGCCCTTGATGGTGTCAACAGTCTGCCAACTATGGAGGAGCTGGATGCCGAACCAATATTAGAGGAACTCAGCAAGGCCATTGATAGCTTGGCCTCTGGCTAAGCACCAGGCAGTGATGGGATTCCTCCTGATTTAATCAAATGCTGTAAGAGCACGCTATTACATCCCCTGCATAGGATGCTGTGCCAAAGCTGGGAAGAGACAACTATTCCTCAAGACATGCGAGATGCCAAGATTGTAACACTGTATACAAATAAAGGAGACAGAAGTGATTGCAATAACTACAGAGGCATCTCTCTTCTTAGTATTGTTGGTAAGGTTTTTGCCAAAGTCATCTTAATGCGACTACACAAGTTAGCTGAGCGCATATATCCAGAGTCACAGTGTGGATTCCGAGCTGGCAGATCAACAACAGACATGATCTTCTCTCTCCGCCGGCGTTAAACAATATATACATATATTCAGTTTAACTTTTTATATATAACTAATAAAAGTGTGACTTGAATTATTTTAGGTAATTTCTCCCCGGTAATTAATTCAGAGATAATGTTTATAACTTTAAGTTAATGTCCCCAGAGCTCATCGCTTTTATACGTCTCTACAACGGCAAGTGGTCGGGGACTGGTGTAATTGTATACAGCCAGGAATCAATGCTGTGTTTCCTCAAAATCCGGAGCGGGTTAAAAAGTGGAAAGTTATAGAAGCTATTCAGCAGCAGAGAAGTTTCTACAGTTAATCAAGTACCTCGTGCTTGATACGCGAACATCATCATCATCACCGAATTCAGGAGCAGGTGAAAGGGTTACAATACCTGGGTCCTGAAAGTAACGAGAGAAGAGCGTAACGGAGACGCCGCATCATCAGACGTCGAGTGTTAGAGAGACACTGAGACCAGGAGAGAGAGAGAGAGAGAGAGAGAGAGAGAGAGAGAGAGAGAGAGAGAGAGAAGGAGGGAGAAAATAGACAGGACCAGTAGGGTCGGTTTTTATTATCCATTTGACGGATAGACACTGAGCCATCGGTGTAAGCCAAGTCTATTATTTTAGCATTTCCAGTGGTGTTAGTTAGCGGCGCATATCACCTAACAAGTTTGAAGCTGTGTAGACGTTCGTTTAGGAAGAGTCAACAGGACTGAGACAGCAGAAAATCTTAATTGTATTAGAGAGTGAAGGCTAAACTGAGGCCCCACCAATTAGATTGTGGGTTTAATCACTAATAATTTTATTTTTCCCCAGCAGAATGACAGAAAGAGTGAATGTGATTGGGGTTTTCCTAGTGTCTACCAATTTAATTGTTACTTTTCTTTTTCAGGCCGTGCATCAGTGCACGCTATTTATTTGATTGATGTATGATGAAATTTATGATTTATTGTGTAAATATATATATATATATATATATATATATATATATATATATATATATATATATATATATATATATATATATATATATATATATATATATATATATATATATATACTGTACACTGGATCAGCTTCTACACTATACTGTACCTATGTGTTGTCTGTATAGTGGTGTCTGTGGTCGTTATTTACACCTTATCTCCTTGTGTTTAAAGGTAGTCGGGGGGGGGGGGGGGAGATTATAGCAATTCTGAAGTCACGAAGCGGCAAGGGAGAGTCAAAACCTGGTTCTAGCCCTTGAGCCAATAGTCTCATCTGTCCACAGGCACTGTCATTTTCATATAAATTCTATCTTCTCAGACGTTCTCATACTTGGGTCTTTGCTTACATTCAGGAAAACTCTATAAACTTAAATCCACTTCGTGACATAAAGGTTGGTTCTTTTTGGGTCTCAGTTTCAGGGCACCCCACTGCTATTGCAGGATTCCAGTCAGGCGACGAACGTAACATTCTCATCGATCTCGCGATTCATGGAAGCAATTAGCACCACGAGATGTCACCTATACCTGAAGTACAACCCTTTTTCAACGAACATCCCTCTAATGGGAAATGAGCTCATGCAGTGTATAACAAGCCATAGCATATCTGTAATAGTATTTGGCAGTAGTGGTTTCCTACTCGCCTCTTGATCACCAGTCAGAGCATAGTGGCTTCCAGCATACCGATCAGCGCAGCGTCTGCAGCAGATTTGAAAGCCCCAGACTGTGTGTGCTTAAACGGAGCGCTCAGTCACAAATAAAGTCCCAATATATATGCATGATATTTTGTGTATCAGCCAGCTGATGTAATCAGCTGCGAGCCTTGCAACTTGAGGTTGGCAATAGCCTGGGCATTAGGCACTGCTGACCAATTCATATTGAGGTCAGTTGCGCGCACGGTTACAGGTTCATGGCGGGAAATGTTTGCTCACTTCCCCGTTCCTCCGCCGTAAAAAACTGCATACGCCAGTGCGATTTTATCAAGTGGGCCTGCTTCAACCACCTGCTTGTTCGCTCGTCTAGCCAGAGGGCAAACGAAAAGTATAGGGGAGGGAAAGATAAATAGCATGACCCAGCGGGTGACGCAGACACGCAGTGATTACCCCTTGGGCGCGGGAAGCGTTGAAAAGAGGTGTAATGCACCGTGTAAACGCTTGGTTTAATATTTTTTGTAACATTGATGAGGCTAGTGGCTGAGATATTTTTGACATGTTCCATTTCAGCGATAGCTGCCTTCATCTGACAAATCCGCGGGACCCCTTGCCACTTGCCCGTTTTCGCTCCACCGGCATCAACGTCAGAATGCTACACCTTATAGAAAGCTCTATCACCTTGTAGCCATCGTTTGCTCTATTTCATCCATAGTATATTACGCGCCGTCACCGGATTTACGTCAATAGTGTATTTAGTGCCTCCATTGCCTTTAAATCGTGAGGTGCATTCATAGCCACACTTTGAGATCCTGGATTTAAAGCACAACGGTACGGCATTGAAATTTAAATTCTTCTTCGTACACTCTCAGACGTCCACTTGAATGTTCTCAAAGAAAGCAGCAGTCAGTTTGAGGCTGTTTGAATCCCCTTAAAGCTTTTCCACAAAAGGAGCTGGCGTCGGCCATATGCACTTTCTCTGTACCACATATAAGGGGCAACTTTGAAGCAGTTGTTCAGCAGTCATTTTATCAGTGCCACAGTTACACTGATCGGTAGTTCCTATCTTTAGCTTGTTGAATAGATAGTATCTCAATCTGTTGTGGCCAGTGCGGAATTTAAATTAAACCTGGAAAATAATGTCCTCCTTGATGGATGTATAGATATTCCTCAGATTGTCAGCAACTTAGAGGAAAGGGTTAACATATCTAAGCCGGCTACCAGCCGACACGGTCACAACAGGCGAAATTTCACACCTGTGTGCCGACGAAGGACTTTTTGGGAGGTGGACTGATAAAGTAATAGAGAGGTGAAAGCTGGAGAAAATAGCTGGATATTGCGAGTTAAGTTGTGTATAACAGCTGTGTTGCTGGCCAAAAGTAATCAGTGGGTTTCTTTATTTCAGGGTTTTCTATGCAGGATAATTAGTACTGTTATAAATTATAATGAGCACCTGGGGCGAAAATCCAGTTTACAAAACTTGCATAAGATAGTTTATGATTTATAGTGAAGGACGACAAATTATACGACTTGTTGATTTGTAAGAAAACTGTGATAATCCATAATTACGCCGCTTCTGAAAAAGGGATGAATTTTGGACGTAGAATTCGTGGGTCAGTAAATACGCTTTCGTAAATTTGCATACCAAAACGAACAGACGATATAAGTCAACTTATATCGTGATAAATACGTGGTGTGTAGACTGATAGTAAAAGGGTGACTACTCATTTTTACAGCCCTTGAAGGATTAAGCGACGAGTTTTGGTGAGTTAACTACGCGGTAGAAATTGCACGAACGGGAAAGTGTGAACTGTTGTAATTGAGAGACTTCGAATAATAATTGTAATGGTAAATCGACGCTTTAGTTTGGTCAGTCAGAGCTGAAACGTACTTTCAAATAATCATCCTGGTGGTAGACCGGTCTTGCTCAAGATATATCAAGTAGTTTCACATGGACATTTTTCGTATCAAGGAGATAGAAGTACAACAGAGATACAGCAGAACCAACGTAGGAACAGCGAGTAGTGAGGTAACGGCGGTAACAAGAAATTTTATAATGACTACAGCGGTTCTCAAGTTATAACCACCTTGACACTAGAGACAGTAGTAAATTTCAGGAGCAGTGTCAGCGGAGAAAATGGGGAATTAAATGCAACGACGTAGAGAATTTTGCCTATGACATTGTTGCTGTATAAAAGTTTTCCAGCCTCATGTTGGGCATTATATCATATTTCAACTGTTGCTGCTCATACATGTAAATAAAACTCCACGTTTTGATGCACCACAATTGGCGTGAGATATGTTCATCAGATGTTAGACCATCAATCATCTGTTTGTCCCAATGATGTTGAATTGCTAAGGCTGATCAGAGTAACTTTTCATCAAAACTGCCTACTGCTAGGGTAGCGAAACGAATCCACTATACCCACACATCATCATCGTTAGCATATATGCCAACGGCCACAGTACGCTAGCTAGCCAAAAATTAGCTGGTGTTTTCAGACGTGAGAGCCACGTTCTTTGACTCCAGCTTACTTTATTACTAATATTATTCTTATCATTTTATTTGTCTATACATTTTGATAATATAGCACTGTATGACTTGTAGCAATTGTAATTGTGTGATTGAAATTTTGTTCGCCATAATATTGTGTGTGTTTTTTTTTAAAAATTAATTAGACAACCTGCGGATCAGACATCTTTCCTATCTGTCCTTGTACTTGATTGATTGTGGAGTCATTAACGTGTACTTGTCCTTACTCCAAGAAGAGAGAGGCAGAGTGAAAGTAGCTTTGAAACATAGTCACTAAGTTGCAGGAGGTGAGAGCCATCATCTGATCTTTTACTCCTAATAGTTATAATTCACTCCATTTTACATTCAACACCAAAACTAATCTATCTTGCCAGTTTTCATTCAGATCTTTGTCTTCTCTCAGACTAGCTGTCTTGTCTCAGACAGACTATGTACACCATTCGTGACAAAAACCTAACAGTGTTTCTGAGAGTTGAATGTCGACATTTAACACAACTAAATAATAGACAGAGGTAATATGAAATGACGATAAGATCAAATGAAGTCAGCAGACCGAATATTAAGTACCTGAACTAAACCATGTACATTACAAAGGCGTAGTGATCTGGTTAATTAACTTTGATATTGGAATTTCAAATTTTTCGTTTAAATTCCTTATTGTAATTTGAAAGGATTCCTTTGAACAGCATCTTGCTTGTTAATCATATCTTGCGCGGCAATCTTAGATTTTAAATTCGTTACAGCTTACATTTTTTAATGGTTGGATGTTACATGTATTACATTGTACGCAAAATATTAATTATATATATTTTTAAAGCATTTGGCCTCATTTTAATGTCACAATAATCAGACAGAAAAGACATGAGACGACAAAGTAATCTACACAAGGGATATGCAACAATGATATAATCTAATATACTTCAAACAAAATATTAAATACCTCAGCTCCTAAGCCGTGAACTGGTGTAAAGGGGAATTTCAAGTTGATAGAAACATATATTATAAAATGTAATTTACATTTCACGTTGATACAAACAATATATTCGAAAATGTAATTTACATTTCAGACTAACTGAACAATTTTTGTTTATAACAGAGACAGAATAAAACTGAATCGTGTAGTTAAATGTTGTATCTGTATAAAAATATTTACATGTGTTTTTTTTTTTTTTTTTTACATGCACACTTTTATTTTTTTCATAAATTTCGTGTCGTTACTTTTGTCTCGTAATCTTACGCCCTGTATTAATTTTTTTATTATTACCGTAATTCTCTGTTGCATGAAATTTCGGATTTTAGTAGCTAACCTTATGTCCCCGAAAGTCGAGTTGTGTAATCTTTCTAATGTTATTCAGTGACTTAAAGTTAAACATTTTAAAATATAAAAATGTGAGGACAGAGATCTAAACACTGAAATCCCCCCCCCCCCCCCCCCTTTTCCCCCGCAAAAAAAGTCATGCAAGAATCTTTGACATGACTTATCATGTAAAATAAATGACCACAGACATTAACACTGCACGAGCACTTGCCTTGCTGCAGACTTGTAGCAAGGAGATAACTGTCGTGGTTTATTGAGCCAAAAAAGGTTTAAAAAAAAAGAACGTGTTTGCAACAAACAAAGCAATAAAACATTGACAAGCATATAGCGAAGTTATAGCGTTTAAAACAGGCTGCCAAGGAAGGACATAAGGCTGCCACAGGATGTGGTTTCTCTGTACAGTGAAAATATATTGAAATCCGAAGAGGACGTGACAGGAAAAACAGTTGGCGGACATTATATAAACATCTTGAGATACGCCGATTATACAGCTTTATTGAGAAAAAGTTACAAGAAACGATTGATGTATAATAGTGAACTGTCGCATAGTTTCGCATTTAATTTCTCAAATAACGCTTGCCTGACTGATAGGTATCATAATTTTAGACCTTACAAAATGGCTTATGATGTGATCAGATTTTGATTGTGTCATCTTTAACGCAGATATTAGACACGATGTCACAAGAAACAGTTTATTTTTTTGTGAGCGGTATGAAGAACTATAAATTATAAATAAGTGCTCATACACTCTGATTACATGCAATCAATGATCAATTTATTTTAATTTATTAATCAAATTTTATAACAATAATAACACTGAATTTATAGACCTTGTTTGTTCCTGTACTTGTTTTATAAATCTTTAATAAGAACAAAATATTTATATTTCGTACCTGTCAAGTGAAACTCATCTTTGAATAAAATATACGAGTACGTTATCAAAACAATCGTCACTCAAAGACAAAAAATCTTCAGAGCTTGATGAATTGCTGCACACAAGCATGCAAGGACTTTGGCCTCACAGTAAGTCTAAAGAAAACAAATGTGGTGAGTCCGGATGTGGGTTCTGCACCAGTTATCACAATTGATAACTATGAATTGGCAGTGGTGCACCACTTCACATACCTGGGATCTACCATCAATGACAAACTCTCTCGGAATGCAGAAATTGACAACCGCATTGGGAAAGATGCAGCTACCTTTGCCCGCCTCACATCGCATGTTTGGGGAAACTCCAAACTCACAACGAAGACCAAAGCGGCAGTACATAACGCCTGCGTCACCAGCAAACTCTTATATGGTAGCAAGACATGGACAACCTATGCTAACGAACGAACGAACGAACTTTATTTTCAAAGGGTTAAGAATTGGGCACGCAGGCCCGTCTGACATTCTGCTCTTCCTCTCTCTCTCATCATGTATACTATATCCTTTCATCCTCACATTTACTTGTACTTTAAGCATAATTAAGGCATTTATCATTATAAAAGTAATATTACATTTGCAATAATCATCATAATTAAAGTACGTTTTTAAAATAAAATTTTGAAAAATAAATAAATAAATGAAATAAAATAAATAATAATAATAATAATAATGAATTTAAGAATAAAACAAATAAAAATAAACATTTAAAAAAATACAACAACAACAAGACATAAAAATCGAATTCTTCGTTCAGTAAATTAGTGATTTGAGACATATTCAGAAGTATGTTATAAGAACTCGTGAAATTTTCAAACGGTGTGGAACTGAATGACTCAGGGACTTTTTTTAGGTTCATCAAGATGAGGTGGGGTAAACATTTACTTTCCTCGCTGTCTTTGCGTCCCAAACTCAAGACCAGAATCAGACTAGGTAGATAGCTAGATAGACATATACGAAAGCAATTAATTTGCGAAGGGTTGAAAATCGGGCACAGTCCCCTCTTGCATTCTTCCTTCCTCTTGCTCATCTTTTATTACTGTTACTCAAACATTCTTCAGCGTACTGAAAGTATTAATGTAATGGCAGTGCAACATTACAAGGAAGTATAACAGCATACATTAACAGTACCTGATCATAAAATTAAGAATATAAGTTATTAAGAATATAATATTAAGAATATATATACAAGTATATTGTAATGAAAACTAGATCGTCAGCGCCTCCATACAGTATATTAGATAAAAGTACAACACAAACAGTTAGGGTGGCATATAATCAGCACTCATAAAGTATTTGAACAGTACACGATTGTATGAGTAAGGACTGTGCGTGTTTTTCAGGTCATTGGTGTCGTGGAACGACTTCTCACCGATTTTTTTCTTCTGTCTATTATTTTATTCCTCTTAAAATCTCTCGATAGATTGTAAACAAATTCCCTTCAGATATCTTTTCCATTCTTATAATGAAAAAGTCTCTCTCTCTCTTTCACAGTCTTCGCTAGCTGATTCTCACGGCCAATGGTAATAAATTATTCCCCCCACCAGCGAAAGTCGAAGGTGGAAAACAGGCTATGAACCGGAAGTAGACCGTCTTTGTTTGTTCACGAACTGGACGCATGTAAAACAGCCGGCAACGGTGGATGCTAGGGCGAGTTGAAACGAAGGTAACTTAATACCCCTGGGACCAGAATAGAATTTGCAACAATGCCCAAGAAGCCACCCACCCCTGCCCGGAACAGCCTCCTGGAATCGGGAGGGAATTTTAAGCCGTCATTCTTCTTGTAACCATCGCTCGAAGTAGAAGCATATATGGGCCTCAAGGAGGCTACTTTTTACTTGTTGCGAAATATCCGAAGTGAATTCAGTTGAGCGAAGTAAGTAGATCTAACTAATACTGCTGATTTTATAACATGAATAATCATGTATTTATCAACAGTTTACTATTGCAGTAACTTTTTTGTTAAAGTTTAAATGCATTTCCATTTTCAGTGACAGTAATTTTTATTTGCATATTTACAGATTACTCAAACTAATGTATGAGTTTGCTAAGGTCCTAGACCTAATTAGTCACTGATAAGACAGGGTTAAATAATTGATTTATATTATTGTTGTTACTTTGAAATATGCATATTGGTCCAAGCAAAACAGAAGTGTATTAGTGGTCCTTCTATTTTCTATTCTTATAAGGCTTCAGTGTTCTCTGTCAAGACTACAAACTTGATAAAAGTGTTCTCAATCACTTCTCCCGTTGTCACATATGGGACATTAATGTGTTTTTCATCAGGGAATGTTCTGTGCATGTATTTAATGCAATCCTATGCATATACCATGTTGTATGATTGAAGAACTATGCTGTTATCAGTTACATGAATGAGATTTTCTACAGGAACCAAAACTTTAAGAATGTTTACAATTATTTAGCTATTTAATGTATTTACCACTTGACTGACAAAAAGTAAGTCAGCAGTTCTCAAGCCTTGAGACCATGACTACCCTCCACATGATTTACTGCTCAAGTTGCAAGAATGTAAATCATTGGTTCTCAGACCTTGGCAGCAATGACACCCCAACAGGTTAAAGCAGCATAGGAAACTATTACCCGGTGGTTCTCAAACCATTGTTGACAGTGATCCCAGAATTAAAATACTGCTCTATGGGCACTAGGTGAACCAGTGGCTCTCAACCATTTGATGACCCCAGCCCATACCTCACATTTTGTGAAACTCATTGCCCACATTGGGAAAAACCACTGCTGTACATAATCAGACAGCCAGATAGAGACTGAGAACTAAAGAAACGCTATAATGTCAGTTAAGAAGGAGTTTTCCCTAGATAATAGATCACACATTGTAACTGAATGATAGTTATCATTGTGTTAATTTACTTTCTGATGGACGCTTACCGGCCATCAGACTTAGGAGATGACTGGTCTTGAAACCACTAATGGGATTTCAGTTGTTTTCAGTCCACCCAGGTTGCGGTTACACAGTACTAAACCAGGTTGTGGTTACCAGATACCTAAACCAGGTCCAGGGTAAAAACCAGGGTACGAGTCCATGGTACCAAAGATTACCCTTACCCACCATACCCTAAGAACCAGGTTACCATACCAAACCACATCCTGTCACCCAGTAACCATACCACACATCCCATAATCAGAAGAGGTATTCAGCAGAGGTGACTTACCCCATCCTTATATGTGATGTGCACTGAGTCCAGGGAAGCAAACTCTGACACCCTCTGAACCCACTGACTGTTATGAGACCAACTTGCTGGGGCAGACCAAACCAAGAGAGGCCGAACACAAATCATCTCCGCAGCTACTACAGTCCTTGAGGAGATGAGTATTAACACCTACCAGCAAAACTACTATAGAAGAGATCTACTGTCCAAATGATGACACTAGTTGTTTTTTTTAAACAGTAGAGCTACACTTTTTTCATATTTATATGTAAATTCAGAGATGTAAGATTCTATACCCTTTTATTCAATTTAACATAACCGAGTCTGTTGTTATTTTTCTTGTTAACTTTATTTGGGTTGTATTTTGTTTAAATATAAATCTACACCCTGGGGGCTCAGCCATAATATAATTAACTTCTATTGGGTCGGGATATTTTAAATGTGGCTGGACACCAAATCTCTTTCTCAACCTTATGTGCTTTACACAGTCCTTTTGTAGGATTCCTGAGGAAGAATTTATCGTCCAGAAAATATCCTGTTTAGTGTCACCAGAATTCTCTTTTAAGTAAATTTCTAGTACAATATTTCCCGAGGAGAGGCAGTTTCTTCAAACTCATAGACTATCGATAAGACAGCATTATCTTTATTCTCTATTCCATCCAAGCTGTCCATCCTCCTCAGAACCATTTCGCTACAATTGGGAAGATTGTTCCAAAGATGAGCAGCTGAGTAAGCCACACTAGTCTTAAATAGGTCTAGCCTGGGCTTGAGTACCTGTAATTTGTTTAAGCGCTGACTACGTCTTTCATTATATTTTAAAAGCGGCCAAAGATACTTTGGAGCATTCTGGGACAGGATTTTGTGAATAAATTTCTCTTTGTTAAATAGGAAGCGCTTCCTGAGGGGTAATATTTGAAGATAATTATAATTATATAAATCTATACAATGTGATTGGTGTTTATCAGCAACAAGGCGCATTGCGCGTTTTTGAAGCGAGTGGAGCCTTTTTGTGTTGGAGACTGAACAACCATCCCAGATTGTGGAACAATAGTCTAGATGCGTTTGTATATGAGATATGTAGAACATTTTCCTTGCCTCCTCATCCAGGAAATGTTTCATTTTGGCTAATTAGTAAACTTTTTGTGTTGTTTGCTTTGTGAGTGCATGTACATGTGAGTTCCAACTTAGGTGTTGGTCAACAGTGATACCTAGAGTTCTGTGTTCATTTACATTTTCAATTAGTGATGTTCCAATGAAGAGCTGAAGTGTTGTTTTCTGCAAGTTTTGTAGTTTTTGTCTGGTTGATATTAACATACATTTTGTTTTACTAATATTTATTTGCATGCGATTCTCGTTGCTCCACTTAATAAGATTATGCGTATCGTTTTGTAAAGATTGTTCTAGTGTGGTGCAACTTTTATCACTAGTATAGACAGTACAGTCATCGGCAAACAGGTCACATGATGAGTGTTTGAAGTATAGAGGAAGATCATTTATGTACACGGTAGAGAAGAGGACCGAGAATAGAGCTCTGAGGAACACCTGTATTGACAACGGTTGGGTTCGACAAGGAATTATTGTAAGAGACTATTTGTTGTCTGTCTGACAGGAACGATTTAATTAACTTTACCAGCTTAATATTTACTTTCATTGTTTCTAATTTTCTGATTAAAATAAAGTGATCTATCATATCAAATGCTTTTTAGAAGTCTACAAATATTGCTCCACATATATTATCGTTATTGATGTTTAGGTGCCAATTGTCTATCATCTTTGTTAAGGCTGTGTGGCATGAATGCTTTGGTCTAAACCCCAACTGACTGCCGATTAGCAGGTCATTATTGACTAGGTGTTGTAGTGTTGTTCTGTGGATGTGCTTTTCCAGTGGTTTGGACAGCGATGATATAAGAGAAATGGGCCTATAGTTACTAAGATTACTACTATCCGCTGAAACTGGTTTGAGAAGTGGATATATTTTAGCGCTATTAAAAGCAGATGGAAAGTAACTCCTTGCGATACATTGATTATATATGTATGTCAGTGAATCACTAATGGCAGGTGCGGCAAAGCGCAGTATTCGATTACTGATTCCATCAAGTCCCGATGAGTTATTATCTTTAAGGCCAGTAATATCGTTATAAACTTCGTTAACTGTTATAAAAGGGATGTCGGGTGGAATTGTGTTAGTACATTTGTTCTCGCAGAACGTTGATAATTTGCTTAAGTCACAAGGGAGAGACGGAATGGTGGATTTTATATTATTTATGTCTGCCTGAAAATGATTGCTGTAGTCTGTACAAGTAAGTGGCGTATTGGGAGTATGTGGGTCTGGAAAATTTCGTTTCTTCACTAAAGTGTTGATTGCCTTCCATATCTCTTTACTGTTTGTTTTACTCTGAACTAAATTTCTAAAGTAGTTTTTCTTTTCTCTGCGAATTAAGTATTGTACTTGATTTCTTACAGTCCGATATGTAGTGAAATCCTTATTTTTATGCGCTCAAGAACTTCATGTGTGATCCAAGGAAATTTAATTCGCCTTTTCTCGTGAATTTCTTTAGTAGGCGCATGCTTATTAAAAATACTATAAAATATCATTGTCCAATATGCGATGGCGTCATCAGGATCAGGAATTTAAAAAACGTTGGCGAGAGGTGCAGTTGGCAAATCATTCAAAAATAATTCACGGTTGAAATTTTTAAGACTTCTATATTGAAAACTAATGTGTTTATTTTTTGGAGATTTGTAGGGATGGAGCATTCTATAAAGTTTTCTGGACAGGTAACATAGATGTGATCGATCAGTGTGGATGATGTTTTTGTTACTCTGGTAGGTTTATTGACTATTTGTTTCATGTTGTACGATGCTATGATGTTGGTCCATATTTCGTTTGGCTTATGCATATCGATATTAAAATCACCAAGAATAATAATTTCATTAACTGTAGTAATAACTTTATCCATCATGTTTGTGAAATCTTCAAACCATGTTGTTCCTACACTGGGATTACGATAAAGATATCCGATTACAATAGATCTTTGCTTTTGTGGCTATACCTCTAACCATATGCATTCTATATCTATAGTCTCAAGATCGTTTCTGCGGCGATAACTGAGAGAAGTAGAAATATAAACTGCTAGACCCGTCTCTAATTGTCTACTTGAATCTCGCCGAATTGTTTTAAAACCTCTGAGGGCAATGTCATCGTCGGTTATTTTCTCATTCGGACGACTTTCGGAAAAACCAAACACCTGGAAATTTTGGTTAAGAATTTGTGTGAGTTCTGGAATTTTACCTAAAAGATGGTTTACGTTCAAGTGGCCAAGCCGTAAACCAATTGTACTTAGTAATTGTTCATAATTATCTGACATTTTTATGTGAAAGAAGTTTTACGCTCAAAAAGAAAATAAATAACTAATTAAACATCACGAAGTTGCTATAGAAGTGAGATTAATAGTAATAGTACATAAATGCACACCTTAATACAACAAATTACAAATAATTCAGATAACTGTACTAGGTAAAAATTGTAAGAAAACTGTCATACAACAAGCACACCCATCCACACTGTGAAGGTTAACAACAAAGTTAAGCTGCACCAAGAGAATAGACGGGCAGACAAACAAATAGATACTGAGAATAAATAAATAAAGCATTATCTGACGGTTACTGGTGTTACAGAGACGTCGACTTGTGAAGGGAACAGTCACTGATAATGTTGAGGAGAGGGTTGTTGAAAATAAAAGCGAGATGGATTTGGCCGTAAAAGATGATTCGTTTGGTAGTAGGTGTTCGCGGGATGTTGAGGTACTGTTGTTGAATGAATGGGATATTCCGGCCAGTAGGACCTCCAAGTGTAAGGTGTGTAGTTCAAGAAGCTTTGCTGATATAGAAAGTTATGAAAGGTTGGGTGTGCGGGTTGATATGGGAAAACCTGCGATGACAACGATGATGGGTGATCTCTCATTGGTGTCTGGTGCGACAGCGGACGTGGTGAGATTTCAGTAGGTGGACCCTGAGTTTGTTGAATTGAATCTTTTACAGATCTTTGAGGATGGAGTGTCTCAGGTCGTTGTTGTTGAGGTGGGTCGTCGGTCATAGAATGTTGCTGAAAACCGATTTTATTGGCTGTTTCCTGCACATCTGTAGTTCTAATAAGGGGTCTGTCTTGATACTCCTGATTGTGTGACATTGTTGTCTGGCTGGTGCTTGAAGTTGTGGGTGTTGACGGAAACTCAAGGTCGTAAATTGCATTAGAGGAGTAGCTGGTTACATTCGTGTGTCTGTAGCGAAAGGTTTTCCTATTATGATGATAGTGGTAGAGCAGAAGTAGAATCTCTCTCCAGAAAGTATGAAGTTCCAGTGCCCGAGAAGTACACTGGTATCACAAGTGAGTTACAGCTGTGAATACTCTGAGCTGGACAATAGATTTAGGCTTCAGAAGTATAAGATGCTACTTTCGCTATCGTAACCCTATGTGATAATATAATTAAATTTGAAAAGGTAACTCAAAATTTTAACAGTTAAAAATTTAACAAGTCAAATGAGTACAATTATCCAATTTATTATGTACATCTATATATTCTTGTAATGAGAAATGGTTGTTGTAAGATGGTAAAATGTATGATTATTTACAGTTACAAATCAAATAAACAAGCTAAAAAGTCTTGGATTTATCTTCCACTGAACTTATAAAACAAGTTTGTCACATTATCTCTTGCCATCTAGTTGTCATCATTAAACGGTCGTTTTTAGAAACTGCTCACAGGATTTGTTGGATGGATACACATAAACTTATCCTATGTATTAGCCACTTCTGCTCGAGGTTCCTCCGACACACTGGAGTACGGAAGACTTTCCTTCAGCCCGCCCTATAACTACGGGGGACTAAGGTGTTGAAGAGTGGTTGACCTCTAGGCTTCAGTGAGCTGGATCAACTTCTACAAGTCTTTATTTTCTCGATCAGGAATGATCATAAACATTGATCATAAAAACCTGGAACAAAAGGTAATAGGTGGCCATTGTTCTAACAATCTCGCCACCCTCTGCTGTTCATGATGCGACCATGTCTTCAGTGTTTGTATATAAATGAATGAATCATGGTAGTATATTACAGAGATAGCATGATAAGATAATGTATAATGTGCAGAATTAACAATATACATGAATAAATCACATGTTATGATACATGGGTACGATATAACCTTTGCCTTCCACTTATGGATGTCAAGTCACTTATGTACTTGCTGGTATGTCGTAAGCTTCCAGGCAAGAACTAGCCATGATATATGTGGCAAACCAATTAATGGTTATGCTTCCTGACAATGCCGGTGAAGGTTATCTCTGGTTAGCGTCCTTCCCTTTTTTTTTATATCTGCTACAATCAATCAGAAATAAAATCTGAAATAAAATGATATTAGTAATACATATATTTTTAATAAACTTACATACCCTCTTAGGATTAATAAGCTCACGGTGAGACTGTATTGGCTTAATTTAATCTGCCCTGCATGCAGCGTGAAAATAGAACTTTTCTTGCAGATGCTGTCTTCCAGTTTCTCACTCTGGCTTCTGGATTTAGTGTGTGATTTCAATGCGCCGCTCTGTCCTTATATTTCAGTCTCTAGCACGTACGAGAAAGCACCTCTAAAAGTCCCAAAAGATTTTCGTTTCATCTCCTGGTTTGAAGCCATTTGAAACAATCTGTGCTATTCCTGTACTCGTTTTTCTCTTCTGTTCACTACACACTTATATTCTTCCGTCCTTCCTATGTATCATTCCCTTTTCCCCATATGAGGCTTTCATTCCATATAAGTTTTATCCAAATCCGTTGAGGCTTGTTAGTGTAATAAATTTTTAAAGATTATTAGCTAACTTTTAGCCGATGTGATGAAGGTGAAAAATATTAATTATCTTTAAAACTATTTATATTTCAATAATATCCTTTTGGATATAATTCCTAGTCTATCTCCTTTGTTGAGTTATATTTATTTAATATTATTCCATTCGGGCGTTCTCCGGTAATTAATAATTTAATTTTCAGTAAATGCATACTTTTAAAGTCCGTCATACATTCCTATATAGCTATTTCCTCATTCTTTAGTAATATTGTCTGGCTTCAACCGTAATTCACATTTCCGCTGTCTACAAACTTCAAAGAAAGACCGCCCCGCTGACCTTGCGCTGGTGTGTGTGTGTGGGAGTCGCGCTACACATTTTTTTTTTCCCACAACAAAGCAAGAGGAACCAAATTTCGCTACAGTGTCGTTTTGAAGGATACTTGGATGCTGATGTGCTGGCTGTCCCTCTGAGGGTGTTTTCTGGAAATTTGATGTTTCTTGCCAACATACTGGTTCCTTGATCGGATAAGGAAATGTCGCCACTATAAAGATGCTTCCTAGGAGCTCCGGATGTGGCAAGGAACGAGGAGTGCTCTATAAATGTGTGGTGGTGTCTGACGCAATGTTTTTTTAATTTTGTGTTGTTCATCTCAACAGATTTCCTATAATGTGAACGAACTGGAGGTATAATAGCTGAAAAACATACCTTTGCATTTGGGAACAGGAACTGGAAGTTAGACATGATTTGATTCAGCTCTGTTTGTGCAATTTCGTTATGTTTTAGCGCGTCCGACAGACCAATGTGCACAGTGACCCTGGCTACATTAAGATCAGTTTCATATCTTTTAAGGAGAGTCAGTAGGTCCTGCGCAGCTGCCCAATTTTTGTAGCGAACGGTGACCGTGTCTGTATCTGCTGTTACTAATTTACATTTTTGAAGGTCCTTCACATTTTGGTCACCAAAGATGAAATGTTTTCTTCTATTTGAAAGACGTGTATGTGTGCTGGTGGCAGTGCATGCTGTTTCTTGTGTTTGAACTCTGCTGGGATTGTGTGTAGGTTTCTTGCTGTGATGTGAACTGGCTGTCGGCAGTGGGGGCTGCCGAGTAGAAATCTGGACAGGGTTCTGCTCACGTCTGCAGGGAATTCCAGAATGCACAGGTCTTGGTCTTCTTTATGGCTCAGTTCAGCTTGTGTCGTATGTTGTACTTCACTACCGTCGGAATTTCCCTCTGAGCTTGTGTTTGTGTTACACTGTCTGTATTTATTCTTCTGCTGTGTGCTTTCTTTCTGTTGTTCAGACTCATTTCTCTCACAGCTATTTTTGAGGGACATGTGGTCAGCATGGAGCTGCTCGTAAGCTTTTTTGAGGCTGCTCAGCTCTGCTTTTAGTATCTCCATCTCAGACAATATAATTGAAAATTTATCTTGTGACGAGTGCATTGGTAATGTAAGAGGGGATGTTGTTGGACTACTGTCAAAAGTGCTTGATAGGTGCTCTGTCTCTGTGATGTCACTTGTATCAGCTAACACTGGTGACTTTGGTTTTGTCTGTGACATCTTTTTGCACTCTTTATTGGGAGTTGTGTTTGTTGTGATGTCAGCGGGAACAGTGGAATGTGTGATTGCTAACTTCTTAGATTTAGAAGTTTTTGCAGGAATACTTTGAACCGGCACATGTGATATGATAGCCTCTCGACTGACTCCAGCAGTAGTTGCTGATTTCCATAAATTATTCAGGTCCGTACTAATCCAGTCTTTAATAGCGCACTCTGCACCCTGTACCATTATTGTATTTGTTGTGTTATAGAAATGTAGGACAATTTCTCCTGTGGAAATAACATCTTCTACATATGAACCATTAGCGTCAGTCCTTGCTTCAACAGTTGCACTAGATTCATAGTATGCCTTAGACAGGCTACGTAATGCTTCATATTCGATTAAGGTAGAAAACATAAGAATTGCACACTGATTATTGTTCTTATAAGATAATGTTACGCATGGCGTGTATAGCGTGTTGGCCTTCAAACTTCGAATTTTCTTTTTAACCGCTTTAGTTGCATTCAAAATGTAGTCGTTCTGTTTGGTACCTTTTGTGTTCGGTCGGGTCGTGGCGACCGAATTTACGTGTAGCATTGTGAATGAGAACGTAAATGACCAGGTGTATTTAATGGGCGTGGAAAGAGGTCAATTATAGTCGTTCACTCCGCTCTAATTGACAGCTTGACTCGTCGACATACATATTTACTGGTGACCGATTTCTAAAGCCACGGTTCTCTGACATTCCGTAGGGTGTAATTAAACATCCATTTCTGTCGGCTACCCCAATTATCAGTGCCGACCATGTGGAACGTTTAGTAATTCCAACACAAAAGCGACTTACTATACTTATAATAGAAGATATGCTAGTCTTCATTTTTCCTAAAAATCACATTTCCTATTCACATGAACACAATAATATGTATTTCACGATAAAGCAACTAACATTATGTACACAGTGATATAAAAATCCTTCAGAAATATTGCTAGATATGCAGTTTAAAAATCCAAATGTAGGACTCCACAAAAACACGTCCGCACGCCGTGAACAGATCCCAGAGTAGCTAAGCAAGAAAGAAGGCTCAATACCTTCCATCTACGGTGTCCACGCCACATCCTCGGCATCTCGTGGAAAGACAAAGTGACAAATATCGAGGGATTGTCACATGCTGTTCTTCAAAGCGTGTATACACTGCTTAGACAGCGCAGAATTCGCTGGCTTGGCCATGTCCGCCGCATGGAAGATGGTCTCATTCCGAAAGATATCTTCCACAGACAACTGGCAGATGGCAAAAGAACGGTCGGGCGACTGCAGCTGTGATTCAAAGATGTGTGCAAGAGAGACATGAGGGCACTGGACATAAATCCAGCAACTTGGAAGGATGAAGCTGCCGATCGCACCAAGCGGTGCCACATCAGATTGGGCGAAAACAAGCTCACACAAAAAGCAGAAGAGAGGAGAAATCGTCGAAAGGAACACCGGAAAAAAATGAGCAACTGAGGACTGTCACCTCAGGGAGTATTCCCATAATCAGTTTTGACAGATGGGTCTATTAGTATTATTATTATCAAAACAATGTCAAGAATTTCTTTTGACACGCCACGTCTACATTACAGAAGTTTGACTTGAATGGATTAATGAGGCAGAAACATTCAGAATCCGTCTGAGCTGAGTTAAACCAATGCAACTTGTATCTCTACTGGGCGATGTGCATCATTTCTTTCATTAAATTGAGTAGTGAATAACTCAAACTAAATAAGATATTACAAGCATGAGAATGGAGGTAGAGGCAGCAACTGCAGCCTTAGCGCGGCTGATGGAGACTTCATTAACAAGAACAGTTATTGTATCAGACTCACAATCCATGCTTCAGAAGGTCCAAAGTGGATGGCTCCTGCATGAATGGAAAACCTCCATAGAAGACTCGAATCTTCAGGAACTGGTTTAGATCTACTGTCCTGGTCATGCAGAGGTACGCGGCAATGAAAAAGCTGACAGAATAGCTTCAAGAGCACCTATACACATTGCATTGGAAATGGATAAGGGAGAGAAACGGATGGCAATTAATGATCGCCTGTTAAAGAATAACACTGCAGTTGATAATCATCAAGGCTCAGATTGCTGGAATTCGGCATCAAACGTAAGACCAGCAGGGATGGACCTATGAGAGGATGCATCGGGTGTGTATGCAACCAACGCGCAACAGGAACAACTAGCATTCATACCCTTCAACAATTGCAGAAGGAGACTGGGCACCTATGGGTTTAACCGCAGTGCAGTGACGTCGATTCTGATCAACAATAAGATATTACCAAAAGTTTACTTCACTTCAGAGGAAAGATCGGGGTCCAGTTAAAGAATTACGTGAATTTTTCTAAACTACTCGTAGCTTATGGCCTTTCACTGTGAACACAGAAATAAGTAATCTTGGGTATACCGTGCTTTTGAATGCCATAAAAAGAGAGAACTAGTCCAAAAAGTTCTTAACTTTAATATTCTTTATTCCAGTTCTCTTCATCGTCGCGCGCATCTTTTGCGTGTTTCATATATCATTACCAGAGTTTTAAACTTTATTTCATTCTGTTCTCCAAATTCGCAGTAGACGGAGCACTCGTGCTAGTGAGAATAAGCTGTATAGTGAAGTTTGAGTTTGTTTAGGAAATTTTGCCGAGCTTCTAGACTACCAATAAATATAAGCGTATCATTCTAAGTTTGTGCGATCATCTGTAGTTCTGTGTGGAGGTAAATATAATATATCTAGTATTTTGTGAGTGATTAAGTGTTAAATCACCTATTTTATTTCCCTAGTTCTTTTGTACAGAGAAAGTAAAATATAGTCTGTATTATTTTCTAGTGACGTGTTTCAGTGGAAAGCAGAATAAATTATATTTCTAGCTTAAAGTCATGCAGCTATAAATGAATTTAATTTAACTGCTAATAATCAGACGAGAATATTTCTAAACTAACTTATAACTGTTCATCATTGAGTATTGATGAAATACGAATGTATTTCTAATTCATGATGACTGATTTTATAAATATAACTTATTTCACGGGAAGATTTAAATGATAAGTCAAGCTGTACGCTTGCAGTTTAAAATGTAAGTTAACGAGTACATAGTATGTATAAGTATTTTATATGTGGTTTTTCTTCCCTATGCAGTGAAAACTGGGGTTAACCCAAACTTTGCTAGCGTTTAGTACAGAGACATACCTGTAAGAAACATAGACATTTCTTATCTTTAACCACGTGGGTTTTCAAGTAACACCTGTCTGACAGTGCATGTGCCTTCAGAGATAGACAGAATACCAATCCCACTAACGGTTTTTTAAAGACTAAATGCTTATACTGGGCCTTTGAGCCAGAACATATTTCTTCACAAATTCTAATGTACATGCTGCCTTGTAGGCGAGAATAGTTACAGAAAAACATTAACTTTTCCGACATCTTTGACCAAGTGAGTGGTGAACCAAGACTATCTGTTGAGAAAAGTTATCCACCGGTCATCTTCCTAATTAAGGGAAACCTCGTGTTTCTGGCACTGTGTGCCCGCTGAAACCTAACTATTACCTCGTGACTAAGTGACATTAACTTAAATCTGTAAAGAAAGAACGAACGCATGAAGTGGACGCTCCCCAGACACGGTGAATAAAACCAAGATCTGCAGAGCTGGGTACCCGCTTCATCAAAAGATAGACAGATTAAACGAAGTGTACACTAAGGTTTGTGCCAGACGGCGAACAACTGCACGATTGTAGTTAAGGTTGTGTGAGTCAGGGCCCTGATGAAAGAGCCGAGTGAAAGTAGACTGAGGGATGTTCCGGGTTTGATTCACCCACTTTGTAACCTTCCTTATGCAATATTTGTTGCTAACTATATTTTCCTCAGGATAGATCATACTCATATCCAAGTCTGTTCATATTCTTTAACAGGGAAAATAGTCAGCTCGTTCTAGAATATATATATAAATCTTTGTGATAGTTTTCCCACGTCTGTGCGTCTAACTGTCGTCACTGGTGTGTGTGTGCACGTGAGTGGTAGAGATATATATTTTATATATATATATATATCAGTGGTCTATGGTTCGATCCCCAGATGAGGCGGAAAATTTTTAGGCCACAAACGGCTCCTGGGTCGACCCAGCCCCGAATGGGTACCAGAGCTACTCTGGGAAGGTTAAGGCGGCCGGCGTGATGCCGACCACATCACCCCTCGTGTGCCGACGGTCAAGATAATATGGGCCTAACACCATATTCCCAATATGCCTCAATGGGCGTGTAACGGGTTCCTTTACCTTTTTTTATATATATATATATATATATATATATATATATATATATATATATATATATATATATATATATATATATATATATATATATATATAATAGACTGTCTGACTCCTCTAGATTTGTTGTAGAAGATAGGCTGAGAGAGAGAGAGAGAGAGAAGGAGAGAAGGAGAGAGAGAGAGAGAAGATTCTCGATTTCAGGGACAGCCTCTTTAAATTTCTGCTATCTCACTCGTGGAAATCTATTTCTGTTATCATCTCTCACTGTGGCTATCACGTATTCTAATCTATTCAGAAGGGACCAACCCAAGTCTTAATTCCCCTATCAAAAATCTACGACAGAATGGTGGCTCGTTTTTCCGGGAATTGAACTCTAGTCCTGAGCAAATACGAATATCAGCTCGTTTGCAGGATTATTTTCTTTATTCTGATATAGAGTAAGAGTGTGATATCTTGTGAGTTTTTATATCTTTAAAAATAATTTTTCCCCTAGACGAATCGATCTGTTTATGGGCGTGCTGACCACACAATTAATAATTGTTTGTCCGCATCATTTTGAGTAATATACATTTGAGTTACAGGTTGATTTTGTCGGAATATATGTTGATTACTGATTTTGTAATACTAAACGATGGTAAAGTTTGTGATTGTCTAACAGTCACAGGGTTCTGAAGCAGAAGTATGTGTTTGAGCTAAGCTTAGGAGCGCATTCAGACTATACGTCCAGATTAATTCCCTCCCTTACCCTAACTGTCTTCAGGGGTGAACTTATAGTTGATTAAAAATTAAGGGACTTTTTTTTCTCCTTAAATTTTTGCAATAATTATTTTGTTTCCAATGTAGCAACTTATTTTTTTTAGTGATTAATCTTAACTACCATTTATTTGGCGCAGTCTTCTGCATTAGGTGCTTAATTGCCGATTAATAGCAGCGATAGTTAGATACTATATCATTGGGGGAGGTATCCCAGGTTAAAGTATATCATCTTTTGTTTTGGTATTTTCTCGCAAGTGGTAGGAACCAGTGTATCCTTTCTTCTTTTCTTTCTTGACTAGTCTCAGCCACTGATTTAATATGGCCGAGAGGGCAAAGCTTAGGCAGATCCTTAAGGACGAGGCAAGAGAAGAAGGTTTGGACGGCGAGGAAGCGAAAGCTTTTGTCAGGGACGAACTTGAGAGATATGATGCGGAGAGGAAAGCAGCTGAAGCTAAAGAGGAAAAAGAAGAAGTAAGGAGGAAAGAAGCGGAAGACCGGCTAATACAGCAGAGGAAGATGGATGAGGAAATGGAAATCCGCAGGGAGAGACAGCAAGAGAAGGAGAGACAGAGGAAAGAGAGAAGGTGAGACAGCATGAGAAGGAGAAAGAAGAGAGACAGCATGATTTGGCTCTTAAAACTCTAGAATTCCAAAGTCGTGGTGCTGCCTATACCTCCAGCAATGGAGAGTCTTCTCATTCTTCCTTAACTGATCCTTCTAACACTCAATCTCTTCAACTCAACGCTATGTCTTTTGCTTTAGAATCTTTCCCTTGTACAAATGAGAAGATTGACACGTACTGTATCTAGAAAAATTTGAGAAAATTGCAACTCTGTACGGTCTAGAGAGGTCGCGTTGGAATATGAAGTTCTCTCAGGCGTTGAAAAGCAGTGCGTATGATGTTTACGCCAAACTGGAAAGCAGCCAACAAGACAACTACGACGTCTTGAAGAAAGCGTTACTGGAGCGCTTTGAAATGAACGCGCGAAAATTTTTGCAACTGTTTCGCAACAGCAGAAAGGAGAATTCTGAAACTTTTCAGCAGTTCTACAGCCTGATCAACCCGACCGCCCTTCATGGCACCGCAGCCAGCGAGGACAAGGTGGCAAAGGGAAAACCCCTGAGCACGGGACTAATGATCAGAGCGAGCACACTGAGCCTAAACGCATCGGATGCTTGCTAACAATCTCGCAAGGCGGAATTATTGATAGTGATTCCCAACCTGAGGGAGAGAGACCCTCAACGCGAGGTACTGTTATTTTGAACGGTTCTCATACTTCTTGCTTATTTGACACGGGGCTTTCTTATGATTGCATTGTTGTCAGACACCTGGTTAAACCCGGTCAAGAGACAGGTGAGACCATCGAACTTTGTGGAGTTCTTAAGAGTGAGGCACCTACAGCGCTTCCCATTGCACTGGTGGAGATACACTCTGACTTTGTCAGAGGTGTGATCAAAGCGGCTGTTATGGATGACCCCATCTACCCAGTCATACTTGGCAGTAGATATGTGTTTATTGGGAAACCGGAAGAGCCGATTGTGGCAGCAGTAACTACAAGAGGGCAAACCAAGAAGGAACAGGAGCCTGCGCCTAATTTGTTACCTATGGAACTTAAAGAAGAGCAACAAAAGGATCCTACTTTGGCACCCTGCTTTAGGAAACTGCCCTTGGCTAAGGACCCTAGACAGCACGGGGGCATTTTTTCTAAGGATGGCGTACTTTATCGCAGAACGGGCAAGCCTGACCAAGGTTACAACCAGCTCCTAGTACCGAAACAGTACAGAAGCCTAATCCCAGAAATGGGGCACTCTCTTCCCTTCACCTGACATATGGGACAGAACGCCACAAACCAACGTATAACCACTCATTATTATTGTCCAGGAGTAAATACTGATATTATCAGGTATGTCAAATCCTGTGCCCAGTGCCAACGTGTACCACCCAAGCAACGGACACCCCCAGTCCACATGGGTGAAATGCCAATAATGGGAACACCATTTGAACGGGTAGTGATCGACATTTTAGGACCCTTCCAAAGGACTAAAAGAAGGAACAGGTTCGTCCTGACCCTAGTCGACACATGCACTATGTGGGCAGAAGCTATCCCGCTAACATTCGCAGATGCCAAGCATGTCGCAGAAGCCCTAGTGCAGATTTTCACTCGGTTGGGATTCCCTCAGCAAGTGTTGATGGATAACGGATCTCCATACAGAAACCTGTTGATGGATGAGATCGTGAAGATCTTGAGGGACCAGCACATCCAGACTAAGCCTTATACTCCGGCCGGAAATGGGCTCGTGGAACGTGTTAATGGAAACCTCAACATGATGCTAAGTAAACTGGCACAAGTGAAACCTGACGATTGGGAACTTTGTATTCCTGCAGCTTTATTTGGCTACAGAGAATCTCCTCATACTTCCACAGGATTTCCGGCAGCAACGCTTTTATTCGGCAGACCCATTAAGGGGCCACTTGAAGCCTTACTTCAGTCTCTGACAGACGAGAAGGCGGATGAGACAGTTGTCTCAGCAAGTAAATATGTGTCGGTTTTAAAGGAAAGGTTGAAACTAGGATGGAACCTAGCAACGACTAACTTTAAGCGAGCACGCACAAAGCACGCTAAACGATACAGGAAAGTCGCGAAAGAAAGAGGATTGGAAGCAGGAGAGAAAGCTTTGGTGTTACTCCCTACCGGGAACAACAAACTGAGAATCGGATGGCAAGGGCCGTTTACCGACCGGAAAAAAATTTCTAAGGCTAACTACCAGATCTCTATTGAAGGAAAGGAGAAGGTTTTCCATTTAAATCTGTTAAAGAGATACTTGGAAAGACGGTGCCGACCTCCAAACATCTCCTGACGATCGCAAAATTGACGAAGATGACGTTAGTGGCAGGGAAATTCCATTGCAATCACACGGAATCTTTCAGAAATGTCAAAAACGGCGACGTTCTTTCAAGCGCGCATGGGAGACATTCCAGAGAAAGGAAACTTTGGGAGTAGATTTGAATAGGAATTGGTGAGAGACGGAGGGGGGAGATGACAGGGAAGAGGACCGACACCCTGAAGCTACGGATATAGGAAATTTATTTCCATAACGTAGACGTGCAGTGCTTCCATATCTTAAAGGGGGGACGTTCTGTCGCATAGAGATTATGATGTATAAATTTTCTATATTTCCTTTCTTTTTCTACCCGTGTCCTCTATTTTATTATCGCTCTTTATCTTTTTCATGTGTTTTTCGCATTCGTACGTTTGCGACTATAAACATTACTATTTTCCCATTTATACTTTCGCCTGTTTCGTTTCTCATTTAGAAACGCACCTGCATGTTATTATATAACGTGTCAGTCGCTGCAGTCAGACGAGATGTGTGATTATGTTTCATACTCAGACAGAGGAGCAGACTTTTGGTCTAGCATTTTCACCTGTCACAACGTAGCTTCTCGGTGAGGGCTCAGGTGAGGTGTGAAACCCGACATCTCCACGGCGCAGTATGAGGCATTTGTCTGGTAGTTTGCATCTGACACGAAGTTTCCACGGTAGGTAAATATAATATATCTAGTATTTTGTGAGTGATTAAGTGTTAAATCGCCTATTTTATTTCCCTAGTACTTTTGTGCAGAGAAAGTAAAATATAGTCTATATTATTTTCTAGTGACGTGTTTCAGTGGAAAGCAGAATAAATTATATTTCTAGCTTAAAGTCATGCAGCTATAAATGAATTTAATTTAACTGCTAATAATCAGACGAGAATATTTCTAAACTAACTTATAACTGTTCATCATTGAGTATTGATGAAATACGAATGTATTTCTAATTCATGATGACTGATTTTATGAATATAACTTATTTCACGGGAAGTTTTAAATGATAAGTCAAGCTGTACGCTTGCAGTTTAAAATGTAAGTTAACGAGTACATAGTATGTATAAGTATTTTATATGTGGTTTTTCTTCCCTATGCAGTGAAAACTGGGGTTAACCCAAACTTTGCTAGCGTTTAGTACAGAGACATACCTGTGAGAAACATAGACATTTCTTATCTTTAACCACGTGGGTTTTCAAGTAACACCTGTCTGACAGTGCGTGTGCCTTCAGAGATAGACAGAATACCAATCCCACTAACGGTTTTTTAAAGACTAAATGCTTATACTGGGTATTTGAGCCATATCATATTTCTTCACAAACTCTAATGTACATGCTGCCTTGTGGCGAAAATAGTTACAGAAAAACATTAACTTTTCCGACATCTTTGACCAAGTGAGTGGTGAACCAAGACCATCTGTTGAGAGAAGTTATCCACCGGTCATCTTCCTAATTAAGGGAAACCTCGTGTTTCTGGCACTGTGTGCCCGCTGAAACCTAACTATTACCTCGTGACTAAGTGACATTAACTTAAATCTGTAAAGAAAGAACGAACGCATGAAGTGGACGCTCCCCAGACACGGTGAATAAAACCAAGATCTGCAGAGCTGGGTACCCGCTTCATCAAAAGATAGACAGATTAAACGAAGTGTACACTAAGGTTTGTGCCAGACGGCGAACAACTGCACGATTGTAGTTAAGGTTGTGTGAGTCAGGGCCCTGATGAAAGAGCCGAGTGAAAGTAGACTGAGGGATGTTCCTGGTTTGATTCACCCACTTTGTAACCTTCCTTATGCAATATTTGTTGCTAACTATATTTTCCTCATTCGGCCCAATGACATGTCATTGCGAGGCTGGGGAACCTGAGGACTTTCCTACCAACCCGGTCAGGAGCTTCGCTCCTTCCCATCCACAGAGGGTTTATCACAGGAGCCGTTCAGGCTATTCAGTCAAATTTCCGGCCGTAAACATTTCTTCAAACGCCGACGCCCGGGTTTGAACCATGAACACCTGGTCGCCAGTACAACGCCGAAGCCATTACACCAGCGCGGCTCCCTTGATTTTTCTTTAACTATGTGTGTATGTTTTTTTTAATGTAAAAATCTTATGTGGTGGTGGAAGTTTATATTGATAATTAAACTACACTTAAACTTAATCAGCGTGTTGGTCAGCTCGTTCTAGAATATATATAAATTATTGTGATAGTTTTCCCACGTCTGTGCGTCTAACTGTCGTCACTGGTGTGTGTGTGCACGTGAGTGGTAGAGATACATATTTAAAATATATATATTTTATAGACTGTCTGACTCCTCTGGATCTGTTGTAGAAGATAGGCTGAGAGAGAGAGAGAGAGAGAGAGAGAGAGAGAGAGAGAGAGAGAGAGAGAGAGAGAGAGAGAGAGAGAAGATTTTCGATTTCAGAGACAGCCTCTATAAATTTCTGCTATCTCACTCGTGGAAATCTATTTCTATTATCATCTCTCACTGTGGCTATCACGTATTCTAATCTATTCAGAAGGGACCAACCCAAGTCTTAATTCCCCTATCAAAAATCTACGACAAATATATTATCTATTTCTCTTAATATTCTGTCACCCCAGTTGTCGCAGATCCAAATTGGCTCCAGTTCATCTCCAGAAACTAACTAGGGAGGTGAACGCCTAATATGGTGCTTCTCCTGGATATAAGTGTTACTGCTGTGAGAGTTTTTGAGATTCACCCTTTCACGGGGAAATACTTCCAGTATTGGGAAACATCTGGTTGCTAAAAACTGTTACAAATGATGATGATGGTTCTTCTATCGGCCAACTCTGTGTTAGAGCGCCGATTCTGCACAACGTAAGTATCTAGAGATATAGTGTAAGTAAATACTGCTGTAAAACTGGTAAGGAATATAAGTATATAAACAAATAAAACGGTATTGAATCAGTTCTACAAATAACGGTTCGGGTTTTACCCTTCGTCAACCACGGTTACAAACAGGTGACAAGGACAAGAATTACATATAGGTACTACAAAAACATACAATGATGAGAAACATACACCAAATGAGCGATACAAGCAGATGGAAAAAGTAAACACCCACAGTGATGAGCGAAAAAAAGAACAATAATAATACAAGAAAATCTTCCATCGAGGCCAGCTCCTTGACGTGGAGATGGGGCTCAAGTACAGCCATCAGCGGCTGAAATACCAAGACTGGCCAGGCCCTCCTACACTCGAGCAAGACCACAGTCTGCCGTAGCAAGTCAAGGTGCTGAATACGGAGGCAACCAGCCAAGAGGCGCACCACAGCAATCAGGATGCCACGCACACGCGCTATGGAAGTATGCCTATATCTGCAAAACGTTATGGCACTCGCCCTGTGACGGACACCCAGGCAGGCGCAGTGCCGGGCCCTCTGCCTCGGAAGGGCCCAACCCCTACTACTGGGGGTCCTTCTCAATTGCCTCGTGGAGCCAGGAGGCATGAGAATAGAGCTACTGGCTAAGCAAAGAAAAGACAATTTAAAATAATGCACTGGAATGCTGAAGGCGTCAATAGTAAAAAAGATGGCTACAGCAAAAAATTAGAGCTTGAAAATATCTTGAATGAAGAGCAAGTAAATGTATGTTGCTTGCAAGAAACCCACCTCAACAAGGACATAGCCTTCAAAATCAGAGGCTACCAGTGCTACCGATCTGACCGAATAGACGGGCGAAAGGGTGGAATACTGACACTTGTGAGGAATAACATCAGTGCATGTCAGATTGAAACATATAAGGAGGGGGCGGAATACCAGATGCTTCATCTCAGGACAGAAAGTTCAGAATTCCACCTTCTCAACTACTACTGTCCGAGCGACCGCCCACTGGCACTAGATACAATCCCAGCAAAAGAAAGACTGATTGTATGGGGAGACTTCAACAGCCACTCACAGAGCTGGGGCTATGATCACATGGACAGGAGAGGTGAGGAGCTTTAAAACTGGCAGGATGGCAATGGGCTTATCCTGATTAACCAGCCAATCGACCCACCAACCTTCTACTCGAGATCATGGCACACCACCTCTACACCAGACCTGGCATTCCACTCACCTGGCCTGGAGTGGAACACCACACGCGTTGTAGGGAAACAACTTGGAGGCAGCGACCACCGGCCAGTCTTCCTAACTGTGGAAAATGAACTTGTCAAGGAGAGCAGCACTCTCTCTAGGTGGAACTACAAGAAGGCAGACTGGACAATGTACCAGCACCGTACTAGTATACTGGCTAGAGATCTGACTGTAGACAAAGACATCAATAAGCTAGTCGATGAATTCAGCAGATGCATATTACAGGCTGCTCGTGAAACAATACCTAGAGGGGCTCGTAAGCACTATAAACCATATTGGAATAGTGAACTAGAGCAGCTGCACAACGACGTGGAAACATCTCGAAAGCAGGCAGAGACCAGTCCATGCCAAGAACACCACAATAACTACCAGCAAGCTAAGGCCAAATTTCAAAGGGCCAAGTTGCAGGCCAGGCGAAGAAGCTGGAAGGAGAAATAGAGTCCTTGAACTTCGAAAGAGATACAAGGAAACCGTGAAAGCTGGTAAAACAACTTAACGATGAAGGTACAGGGAGAAACTCAAGGATTGCTCTGTACAAAAATGGAAACATCCTCATGGGAAAACAGGCAATTAATCACTTTGCAGACTACTTTCCTAAAGACAACAACATCGAAGTTAGCCCAGAGAAGCAACAGGAGACTCGTGAGAAACAACAATACGTTGGACGAGATGGAACCATACCTGAAGTTATGGAGGCACCAATCACATTCAGAGAACTGGAGCTTGCAATATCCAAATTGAAAATGAGAAAGTCGCCAGGAGTTGATGGAGTGTCCAATGAAATGATTAAGAACTTGGGAACCGCAGCAAAAACAAAGCTGCTGCAGATCTTCAATATCTGTTGGAACTCAGGCAGAGTTCCACAGACCTGGAGGGAAGCAATCATGATACCACTCCTAAAACCAGGAAAAGACAGTTCCACTGCCTCCAACTACAGACCAATCAGCCTTACAAGCTGCCTCTGCAAAACAATGGAACGTATCATTAACCTCAGGCTACAGTGGTACCTTGAAAGTGAAAACCTTTTTGTACCACAGCAGGCGGGCTTTAGGCAGTGTTATTTTACCAAAGATCAGGCAACTTACCTTTCCCAAGAGATTGAGGATGCGTTCCAAGATAAGAAACTGGTACTAGCAGCATGGATAGATCTAAGGAAAGCATTTGACAAGGTTTGGAAAGAAGGGCTTCTGAAGAAACTGAGAAATTGTAGAGTGAATGGTAACATGTACAAATGGGTGAAAGCATACTTGCATAACAGAATAGCCCGAGTACAACTAGATGGCCTCAAGAGTAAGAAAATTCTACTGCGTCACGGCGTGCCTCAGGGAGGGGTTCTGTCCCCCACACTTTTCCTAGTCTACATCAATGACCTGGTTGCTGAACTACCGCATGGAATGAAAGTGGCAATGTACGCAGATGACCTGGTAATATGGTGCACAGATGAGCATGCAACAGTGGCCACCAAACTGCTACAAAGAGCTATAGATGCCTTACCCTCATGGGCAAATAGATGGTGTGTCAGCATCAACACAGACAAGTGCAGCACTACGCTTTTCACCCCCTCTCCCAAACAAAAGCTGGTGTCATCAAGATAAACGAAGAACTCCTGAGAGAAGATAAACAACGCACCTATCTCGGAGTTACATTCGATGATAGGCTGACATGGAAGCAGCACATCAACAAGGCAGCAACAAAGGCCAGAAGGAAGTTAGCCATCCTGAGAAAACTAAGTGGAACCACATGGGGAGCCAGCGGGAAAATACTTAGTAAAGTTTACCAGCAGGGCATACGACCACACCTGGAATATGGGTCAGCTGCGTGGTGTCCAGCATCAAACACCACATTACAAGAGCTAGATAAGGTGCAAAACCAGGCACTTAGGGTCATCACGGGGGCAATGAAATCAACGCCTATAGTGGAGATGGAGAAAATGGGGAGGATACAAGCACTGAGAGAACGCAGAGACACGAAAGTGCTAACACAGGCAGAAAAGTTCCTCTGTATGACGAGCCATCCAATGAAGGACAGATTCCAAAACCTAGCAATGGGGCGACTGAAAAGAAGCAGCTTTATCCACCAGGTCAAGCGATTTCGTCGACAAACCTCAGACCTGCCTGAAGTTAACAGCCCCCTAAAGTCTGTGCCAGAACAAACCCCTTGGAGAGAGGAGCCTGGACTACCAGTACACATCCAGACAAAAGTGAAAGGAATATTCGACAGGGATGAACAGAACAGCGTGCAACGTAGGACAGTCACTCCCAGTTTCCTGGATGATGAATACCCACAGGACCTCTGGGTCCGAGTATACACGGATGGGTCAGCACAGAATGCAGTAAAGAATGGAGGAGCAGGAGTGTACATAGAATACTCAAACAACACTAGGGATACGGTCAGAGTACCAATGGGGAAATTCTGTAACGACTAGGATGCAGAAGTCCAGGCAATCAAGGTGGCAACTGAGAAACTATTGAACACCAATCTCGGTCCACAGCCTGTAGTATTCCTGACAGATGCAAGATCAGCACTCCAAGCACTTCAGTCCAGAAAACTGCCAAGTATACAAGCCCTACTTTCTGAACTGTGCAACCAGCGCAGGGTCGCCATGCAGTGGATACCGTCTCATTGTGGAATACCAGGAAACGAGAGAACAGACGGACTTGCTAAAGAAGGTGCTGCTGGCGAGCAACCGGATGTACCAGTTACGTACCATCAGAAGAAACAGATGATCAAATCAATCAGAAAGCCACCAACACCAACACAGGATGACTACCAAGTTATCAACAGACCAGAACAAATTGTCATTCTGCGCCTCAGAACAGGACACAACCGCCTCCGCAGCCACATGTATACAAAATTCAAGATTGGCAATTCAGCCATGTGTACATGTGGACAGGCACCCCAGACTGCGTAGCACGTACTTCAAGATTGCAACGAATATGATATATTGAGGCAAACCCACTGGCCCAGAGAAACAACACTGGAAGAAAAACTATACGGACCTCTGTATGAACTACAAAAGACAGTGAAGTTTACACAAGAAACAACATTGCAGATATAGACAATATATTTCAAGCGAACGAAAGAAGAAGAAGAACAAGAAAATCGTAAAACCAGAAATAAATACCGAAACACGAAAGTAAATAATCAACGAAACGAAAAAAAAAAAAAAGAATGAACAAAACTTCGGAACAAGTAAAAGGTCACTTAGCTAGATCCGTAGATGCTTTGAATAAAACACTGAGGTACCTTGTCCAAGAAATCGTCTAACCAAGTGACGTTTAAGATAGCGACAATTTAAAAAAAGATTCAAAAGGAAACGAAACGAACCAAAACAAAAACATAAGAAGATAGATCGAAAAAACAACGAATAAAGAAGAGTGAAAAAGAGAGAAAGGCCACCAGAATTTATACAAATGATGTTGGACATTAAGGCCTTTTTGGAGATAATCAGCCCATTTGAAAAATAAGACGATTCTCCAACGAAAACCGAGTCCGGTCATCACCGACACATGAAAGGAGGACAGTGACATGAATATCGGAATTACCTGAATGGTCAGGCTTATTGAAATAAAGGGCCGCCGGTAAACGTTTGCCATGATAGTTGCCATTTAAGTGCTCACGAAACCTGTCTGCCGAACGTCTGCCAGTTTCACCAATATAGGTAATGCCACACCTCTTGCAGATGATAGCATAAATCAGGTTTCTAGATTCGCACGTGAAAGACTCTCTAATGACAAATTTTCCTTTCGGAAAAGTGACTGTCTGAGTTTGGAGTACAAACGGACAGCTCTTACATATACGGCGTTGGCACGGTTTAGTACCAAAGTATGAATGGCTAGTATGTCTCAAGCGACTGTGTACAAGAATATCCCTAAAATTAATATCCTTACGATATGCCACGAAAAGTGTATCACGAAACAACTCTCTGGTATCAGGATCAGAGTGGAGAATAGGCAGATGTCGAAACAGAATTCTCTTCACCGCCAGACAGTGAGGATGGAAAGTTAGAACCAGTTTGAGTCTGTCAGATTGGACAGAAGGTTTAGTAGTGAGTGCCATCTGACGAGTGACGCGTGTAATGCGATTAAGAGCATCAGATAAAACATGTTCTGGATAAAGACGTCGGCGAAAGAACTCGGGCATTTCTTGAACTCGCTGATGGAAATCATCGTCATCGAGACATAACCGACGCAAGCGAAGAAGTTGATAAAAGGGAAGGGAATTTTTACAACTAAGAGGATGCGACGAAGTATAAAGAAGGAAACCATGAGCGTCAGTAGCCTTATAATAGACAGACGTTTTATGACCAGTAGGGCTAATAGTCACAGTGATGTCAAGGAAGTTCACTGAAGTCGTAGAAATTTCAGAAGTGAATTTGATTGCAGGATTGAAATTACCAACATAGTCAATAAATCGACGGAGGTCTACCTCAGACATGTCTGTAATGCCAATACCATCATCAATATAGCGGCGGTAAAACTCAGGTATCGGTCTATCGTAACTTTGAAAGACCAAAATACTCAAAGTGGCCCTTAAACAAGCAAGCGTAACTAGGGCCCATCTTAGTACCCATAGCGACGCCACTGATTTGGTTGAAGAATTGACCATTAAACTCAAAAGAGTTGAGAATAAGAACCAACTCAGCAAGCTAAGAAGCGGACCTGTACTTATAGTAAGATCGGTACGCTGGTCGAGAAAAAATTGGAGTGCCTTGAGACCATCAGCATGTGGAATAGAAGTATAAAGAGAACAAACATCTATGGAGGAAAAGACGGTAAGTACGTCCAGGCGTGAATCTTATCGAATCAAATGTAGTGATAGCATGAGTAGTGTCCTTCAAATAAGAAGGCAGATTGGCGACTAAAGGCTGGAAAATACTATCAAGGAATTCAGAAATGCGTTCAGTGGGACAAGAACAGGCTGATACAATAGGCCTTCCAGGGTTAGCAATTTTATGCACCTTAGGAAGCATGTAAAAGGAAGGCTTACCGAGACTAATATCAAAAATATGGAGATATAAAGCACCAGGAGGGAGAAGATCATCATGGACAAGGCCACGGATAGTCTTATAAACAGTATGATTATTCCGGACTGTTGCATCACGAGAACAAGGTGAGTAAAAGGTGGTGTTACCTAGCTGTGTAACTCCTTCATGGGTGTATAAATCCTTACGCCAAACAACCACTGCATCAGAAACCCTGGTAGAATCATTACCATTAAGATGGTAATATTTGAGACGCATGCGGCGATGGAAGCTGTGAACATCTTGAAGCAGAGAATATTTGTCAAAATTAGAACGAAGAGGAACAAACTTAAGACCTTTGCTCATGACAGACAATGCATCAGGAGACAGATGCAAATCTGGAGGAATGCAAATAACTTTAGCATGGGTAAAAGACTGAATAGAGGACCCTTAAGGATGTTGCGGACGTGCAGGTTAAAGTGACCCAGTTTTTGGACATTTAAAAAAATTAACCTAGTGCACACAGAAATGTATACACATTTCTCTGAGCTCAGTTTTAATGACATTTTCACTTGTCTTTATAGTTTGCCAATCAATTAAAAATTGTCATTGTTGCTGCAAAAACTCGTGGTTTTTGCAACACGCCCCACTAGTTCAAAAGGTGAAAAAGTGAGTTGAATTTCTTTTTGTTAGTAAGTCACACATTATTAAAAAAAACAAGTTAATTAAAATGCTATGTCTTAAGAGAGCATCCGACTGACAGAGTGGTTAGAGAGCGCTCGTCTTTCGCATGATTTTTTACCTTTTCCGGGTACACACGTCTGTTCGTTCGGAAGCCACACTGGACCTCATCCCTTTGTGCACAGCTAAGCGTCTGGATCTATGCTCCAGGATTCTAGAGTACATTTTACCAGGTACACTGAGAAGTGACATGCCTCTATGGATTCCAGATTGTTGGTTGTCACCCTTTTTGAAAATCGGTGTTATGAAGGCAATCTCCCAATCCTTTGGTATGGTCTTGTTGCACCACGCTGCCTGTAAGACCCTTAGGAGTAATAGGTCGCCTGCTGCTCCCATGTACTTAACCATTTCTAGTTTTACACCATCATACCCTGCTGCTTTGACCATCTTGATTTTCTCCAGTGCTTCCATCGGTTCTTCCATCTTTATGTCATCCTCACCACCATTGGTTTTCTCTTCTGTGCTAGTGGTTATCATTTCTGATGCTTGATTTTGCTCTCCATCAAGGAGTTCTATCTTCCCATTACTTCCTTTGGGGCAGTAAGCAATTTGCCTTACTTGTAATTTATAAAATTAAGAGGGCATGTGACGTGTAATGGAAAAAGAGCCTTCGGTAATCTGACAGTCATTGAAACCTCGTAGCGCTCTATGACTTGCTAAGCTAAAACAATGCATTTACTGCCTGTCTTTACTAACACAAGCTTACTTTTTTTCATCCCCGCCTTTTCTCTTGGAACTCAAGCAAACGAAGTGTTTACAAACTTTCGTGACCTGCCCGTCATAACTGGTAGCGAATCAGGTTTGTTTACCTCGTCTTCTCACTCGAGCTAATCTGGCAATCATACGATACCTGACAGACCGCACGTGAAAAACAATAGCGTGAGCCCCGCGAAGGAAGTGCATTGGGAAGTGCGAAGTTAATCGCCTTCCCTAGCTCCAGACTGACTCCAGGTGTGGGTGATCGTGGTGGAATAAAAATAAGGACATTTTTTCCCCCTAATTTTAATTTTCTTTTCCACAGTAGTAATAGCAGATTTACAGTTTTTAGCCTGATCTATGGCTTAAGTCGTCTGCGTTAGGAGCTATTTTGCCAGTTAACAGCAGCGATATATTAGACAACTGAGAAGGAAACACATGAACATTTTTTTTAATTCTCTTATTAGGTTAGGGAGCAGTGTATCCTTCTCTTCTTTCTTTCTCGTGTAAATCGCAGTCAGTTATTTGTCATGGCTGAGCGTGCAAAACTTAGAACAATGCTAAGAGAGGAAGCAAAGGAAATAAGAGTAAAAGGAGACGAGTTGCTAGCTTTTGTGAACGACGAACTAGCCAAATGTGAGACAGAGAAGAAGGAAGCAGAAGCTAGAAAGAAAGAAAGAAAGAGAAGCTAGAGAGAAGAAGGAAGCAGAAGCTAGGGAGAAAGAGGAAGGAGCTAGGGAGTCGTATGCAGCGTCTAGCTCCAGCAACGGAGAGTCTTCTTCACCTCAGTCACCTTTAGCTGACCACTCCAGTAGCCAGTCTTCCCAATTAGCTGCTATGTCTTTTGCCCTAGAATCCTTCCCAAGCCCCAATGAGAAAATTGATACCTATCTAGAAAAATATGAGAGAATGGCAACACTGTACGGATTGGAAAGTTCGCGATCGTGCGTGAAGCTATCTCAGGCCCTCAAAGGCAATGCGTTTGATGCGTACGTGAAACTGGAAATCAGCAATTAAGACAATTACGGCGTGCTTAAGAAAGCTTTACTTGAGCGCTTCAAAATGAACGCTCGCTAATTATTGCAACTTTTCCGAAACAGCAGGAATGAGGGGGCCGAGACGTATGGTCAGTTCTCTTCTCGTCTGAAGGGATATTTGACTAAGTGTTTGGAGATTTCAGAACTTCCTTGCACTTTTGAAGGATTGGAAGAGCTTATTCTAACCGAACAGATCAAAAGCACTTTGTCAAACGAAACCCGTAGATTTCTTGCTGAAAATGGAGCTGTAAAGCTTGAAGACATCTTAAGTAAGTCAGACCGTTATGCAGACGCTCGCGCGGAACTACCGAGCTCTAAACGCAAACCTACAGATGAGCCTTCTCGTAAAAATAATCTAAAACAGTCCTCCCAAACATTTTCCCACCAAAACCCAAGATAAACTGTACCCCAAAACAAATCGAAATTCTACAAAACCCAATATCCCACCGAAACCCGTGATGATCCCAAGCGACCCCCATGGCAGCACGGCCAGAAAGGATACGACAAAGGAAAACTCCCTGCGCCAGGGATATCTGATCAGGGAAAACAAACCGGCCCGAAGTGGATCGGTTGTTTACAAATAGCCTCACAGCGGAATAGAAAGGTCAGTGATTCTCAACCTGAGGTTGAGAGGCCTTCTACGCGAGGAACTGTTATATTGAACGGGACTTCCACTTATTGTTTGTTTGATACAGGTTTGAGCTTCGACTGTATAGTCGCGAGGCATTTGGTCAAACCAGGTCAAGAAACGGAAGAAACCGTCAACGTATGTGGAGATTTTAAAAGGAGATGCACCCATAACGCTCCCAGTAGCACTTGTGGAGATACACTCGGATTTCGTCCGTGGTGTTATTAAAGCGGCAATAATGGAGGATCCGATCTACCCAGTCATACTTGGTTGTAGATACGTTGGCACCCAAGCATTAGACACTCCCAGTTCCCATGAGAGAAATGCCATTAGTAGGGACTCCATTTGAACGGGTTGCAGTCGACATTATAGGTCATCTTGAAAGGACTAAAATAAGGAACAGGTTTATCCTGAACTTAGTCGACACCTGCACCATGTGACCGAAGCTATCCCGCTAACATGCACGGATTCCAATCATGTCGCAGAAGCCCTAGTGCAGATTTTTACGCGGCTTGGATTTCCTGAACATGTTTTGACGGATAACGGATCCCAGTTCCGTAGCCTGTTAATGGATGAGATCTTTAAGATCTCGAGAGCTAAACACATCCACACCAGCCCGTACCATCCGGCCGGAAATGGGCTTGTGGAATGCGTCAGCGGAAGCCTCACAACGATCTTACGTAAGCTGGGATGGGACAGGAGAAACCTGAAGATTGGGACCTTTTCATTCCTCAGCCTTATTCGCCTACAGGGAAGTCCCCCAGGCCTCTACAGGGCTTCCGCCAGCTACGCTTTTATTCGGCAGACCTATTAAGGACCCGCTTGAAGCCTTACGACGGTCACTGACAGACCAGAAGGCTGATGAGACAGTTGTCTCAGCATTTAAGTATGTATCTGAATTACAGGAACGGTTACAATTAGGATGGGACCTAGCAACAACCAACCTTAAACGCGCACGCGTGAAGCACGCTAAAAGATACAACAAAGCAGTGAAAGAGAGAGAATTGCAAGCAGGAGAGAAAGTTTGGTTGTTACTTCCTACCGGAAACAACAAACTATGCATCGGATGGCAAAGGCCGTTTACCGTCCTTAAAAAGATCTCGAGAACGAACCAAAAGGTCTCTATAAAAGGTAGGAAAAAGTCTACCACATAAATCTGTTAGGAAATATTTGGAAAGACCGGTGCGTTCCCCCGAACATCTCTTGGCAGTCGCTGTAGCAACCGAAGATGAGGAAGATGACGATAGTTGCATGGAATACCCACTACAACAAACAGCATCATACGAAGATGTTAAATTCGGCGACACCCTCTCAGAAGCGCAACAGACATAAACTAAGGCATTGCTGAAACAGTATTCAGCAGTCTTAAAGGACATACATGGTCGTACAGATCTCCATGAGTTTGATATGAAGCTGACAAACGAGACGCCTGTAAGAACCAGAGTTTATCCGATCCCGTATGCAAAAGCAGACACGTTACGTGGAGAAATAGACAAATTGCTACAAGCTGGGATTATTAGCGAGTCTTCATCTCCCTATAGCTCAAGCGTTGTATGGTTACAGAAACCGAATAAGGAAGTTCGGCTGTGTATTGACTATCGTCTACTCAATACAGTAACAGAGTTCCAGCCTGAACCACCCCCAAAGCGCCGCAGAACTGTTTACTAAACTTAGCAAGGCAAAAATTTTCTCCAAGATTGACTTGAGTAAAGGTTATCACCAAATACCAGTCAAGGAGAAAATTAAACATCTGTTAGCTTTTAGCACCAGCGAAGGACATTATACTTTTAATGTTATGCCTTTCAAATTACATAATGCACCAGGAGTCTTCATGAGAATGATAAGAAAGCTTTTTTAACCCTTGCAAATTCCAAACATTCCCAATTTTATGGACGACATATTGATTGCAACGGATAACTACGAAGAACATATTGCTACGGTCATTATACTCCTCATGAGACTAAAGGAAGCCAGGTTAACCGCCCGACCTAGCAAATGTTTAATCAGTTTTGAAAAGCTTGACTTTTCTAGGTCATACCATTTCTCACGGTTGAATGTGGCCTGCGGCGAAAAACATTGGGAAAATACGAGCAGCAGCAAGACCTGTCACCTAGAAGGACTGCCGCTAATATTTTCACTCTGCGCATACTACCAGAAATTCATTAAAAACTTCAACGGACTTACTGCGCCATTGACAGACCTCACGCAGAAAGGAAAACCGGATAAAACTGTCTGTACACCAGAGTGCGAAAACGTGTACGTCACTCTTAAGGACCAGCTGACCTCATATCCTATTCTAAGGTTACCTGACCTCAAGAAACCTTTCGTGTTACGAGGTGATGCAAGTGGGAAGCTAATTGGATCGAAACTGCTTCAGGCAGACGACCAACATCCTAACCTGTCGTTTCCAGTTGCTGATGGCAGCCGCAAACTGAATACAGCAGATAGGAACTATTCCACCGTTGAAGGAGAATGTCTTGCACTTGCGAACGGAATCAGGAGACACCATGAATATTTATATGGTGTTCCATTTGTGGTGCAAACGGAACATGCTCCATTAGCGTTCTTAGCAGCCAATAAGGATTTTAACGTAAAAATTATGCGTTGGGCAACTCTCCTAAGCGTTTATTCGTTCAAAGTACAATACATACCAGGGAAAAAGAATGTAGGAGCAGATTTTATTAGTCGTCATTGGACTAATAAAGAGAATAATGAAATTGAGGATAGCAATCACTCTGTAGCTACGTATGACGGTAGCTCAGTTTCCATTAATTAGATATGAATGGGTTTCACATCTTCAAGCCCGGACGCACTGTGACGTATAATGGAAAAAGAGCCTACAGTAATCTGACAGCCTTTGAAACCTCGTAGCGCTCTATGATTTGCTAAGCTTAAACCACGCATTTACAGCCTGTCTTTACTCACACAAGCTTACTTTTTTCATCCCCGCCTCTTCTCTTGGAACTCAAGCAAACGTAGTGTTTACAAACTTTCGTGACCTGCCCGTCATAACTGGTAGCGAATCATGTTTATTTACCTCGTCTTCTCACGCCAGCTAGACTGTTAATCATACGATACCTGACAGACCGCACGTTAACAATACAGAGTCTTTTGAAGTCTACGAAGGAAAATCCAAAACTCCCCGAGTACGCTTTGAAGTAGACTCACAGGCAAAATCTTCCAGAGACCCGTTAGATGTAAGAATTATTCTGATGTCGGTTAGGAACGCCCGACAGAACGATCTGTAAACCTTTATCTTGTAACTCAGTTTCTGATTCTTCGTTACACACACTAGCGCGAAAATTAACAACATCTATAGATCAGAGAAATATAATGATATATAAACTGTGGTTTCCTAAACCTGGCATCAGTGTCACTCAGAATTTTTGGGTACTCTCAGCACGTAGTTCTAGAACCATTTTGTAAAATATGTTATTAGCAATTCGTGGGGATTTTTTCATTCTGATGTCTGGTAATAGAAATTAGTGCTTACGTGTTTAAAAGTGTTAGCTTTTACCAATTAAAAGTGATAGCTTTCACCATTATAATTCACTTTGATTTTCTAGCTGTTAAAACTAGTAAAATAAAATACACTTCCATTCCTCACTCTGATGGTCTCCAAGCTCTCCGGTTTTTCCTGGACCAGCGCACGCACCCCTCTATCGCTACAGAGACTCTCCTGCGCCTTGCAGAACTGGTCCTTCGACTCAATTCCTTTGAGTTCAATGGACAGTTCTTTGACCAAATAAGTGGAGTTGCCATGGGCACCAAGATGGGTCCCAGTTATGCCTGCCTCTTCATGGGCTACCTGGAGTATCAGGTGTAGCAGCAGTATCCTGGACCTTTTCCATTGATGTATCATAGATACATCGATGATGGCATAGGTCTCACCGATATGCCAGAGGTTGACCTATCTAGGTTCATTAATTTCATCAACAACTTCCACCCTGCGATCCAATTCACCTCTCACATCTCCACTGTCTCTGTTAATTTCCTTGACATTGTTGTCACTATCACTTCCCCCCCCCCCACCTCACCACTTCGGTGTACTACAAACCCACCGATGCACACAGTTACCTCCTTTATACTTCCTCTCATCCTCCGGCTTGTCGGGACTCCTTGCCTTTCTCACAACTTCTCCGCCTCCGTCGGTTATGCCAAGATGATGACAACTTTCTATGCCAAGCACAAGAAATGTTGGACTTCTTCCGTAACAGACAGTATCCAGAAGATGTTCTTACCTCTGCCTTAGAACGTGTTCTCCCTATCTCACGTCTAGAGGCCCTCAAACCCCGCCAAAATACCTCCTCTGATAGAGTCAAGTTAATAATGACCTATCACCCTCACAGCACTGCTGTCAAAAGGATCCTGTTTCGCCACCTACCTCTCCTCCAAGCTGACCCAGTGGCGCGGGAAGCATTTAGTGAGCCACCCTTGCTGGCATATAGACGGGACAAAGATTTGAGGGACCTCCTAGTCCACAGCCGTTTGAAAACCGTCAACGATGGCCACTTTGGAACCAAGCCATGTAACCGTACACGATGTAAGACATGTCAGTATGTAATCGAAACACGTTCAGTCTCGTTCCCTAACGCCAAGTTCACCATCACCCATGGCTTCACATGTGAGTCACGCAACGTCATTTATGCTATTATATGCAAACGTTGCACCATTACGTACATCGGCCAAACGGGCACACGACTGGGCGACCGATTCTGCAGACACCTCTATGACATCTCTCAGTTTAATTCCACACCTGTGGCCATCCACTTCAATGGCCCTGACCACCACGGTGCCACTGACATCCAGGTGACAGCCATCAGATACTGTTCCTCGGAAGCCAACAGTCGGTTTCGCCAGAAACAACGCCTCATCCATCTTATGGGTTGCCTCAAACCACACGGTTTGAATACCCAACATTCTTTTGTCTGAGACGCCTTTCTCTATCGAGTCCCAGTTGTATTATGACTTTCTACTTTGATGCGATCACCCTTTTTTTTTTTTTTATTTATTTATTTTTTTAATTACCATTTTTTTAATTTAATAATTTAATTAATTTATTTATTTACTTATTATTATCCTTTTTTTTATTTTCTTTCTTTATTATTTTTTATTTTATTTATTTCTTTATTTTTTTATTTATTTATTTGTTTTATATTTATTTTTTATTATTTATTTATTTATAATTTATTTTTTTATTTTATTTATTATTTATTGATTACTTTTTTCTCACTCTTTTCCAGTCCTTGTTTTCATTATTTCTTATTTTACTGTACTATCGACTTCCTGTTTCCAGTTTAGTGGCAGCCATCTTGCTCATGTGACTGGACTTATATTAAGGGAGTTTTTTTTTTCTCTTATTTTTATAGTTTCATGTTCTCTACTTAATTTTTATTTTCTTTCCCTCCTGTCTCTTGTTTGTCTGTCCCTGACGAAGGCCTTGTGGCCGCAACGTAGGTTTTTCTTGTCCTTCTCCTTGTAAGACGTATTACTATTTGTGTGTCTGTGTTTTTTTGTTTTTTTTTGGTTTTATTTTTTCAACTGAAATAAAATAACGCGTAGCTATTTCATACCAGATGTTCAGTTATAATGTTAATTTTCACCACACGCTTTTTCACACAAGAAGAGACGGTTTTATCTGACTGGACTTGTAGGATAACACGTCTGATAGTGATAGTAAAGAATTCACGCTATATTTCATTTTGTGTATTTATTATAAGTGCCTATTATTTAATACCATATGATGACTAGCAGACGCCTACAATTTGATAGCTATTAACGACAGGCGATACTTTGTGTAAGTGCGCATATGGATAATTAAATAATAATTAACATTGTACGCTGACTGCCGGTACGAGCAAGGTCGGGAGAGTTGCATAACTCCATCCGACCTAAAGTCAGCGCTAGTGAAGGTTGACCGTGTAGGCCTAATGAAAACACCGTGTGCCTTTTAAATTTAATCAGGACTTACGGAGTGGAGAAGAGATCGGCTTGTCCTCGTCTGTGTGTGTAGATATAGGAGTAGCATTATATATATATATATATATATATATATATATATATATATATATATATATATATATATATATAGTTTCTTGTATTCTTCGCAGACCTGATCACAAGTCCTTCAATTTTGAGCAAGTATTCGCCAAAGATACATCAGAAACATTAAACCTTATACGTTTAACTGGACTTACAAAACCCAGATATTTTTCAATTTTATCAGCACACTGGGATGTACAAAAGATAACATTATTCCCGACTTCTGACAGTTTTATTCAAGCGAAGCATCCAGAAATTTACGCTGTTTCAGAAACGGCACTCTAACATAGAGTCAGCCGATAGGATTTTCATCATTTATCATTGTAGCATTTTTTTGCAACCAGACGTATTCCAAGACTGGAAGTATTTGCCTCTTTTTAATTGTGAACCACAAGAGCACGTTCCTACCTCGACTATTCACAGTAACATTTGTTAGCTAGAAAAACTACCAGATTTGGCGTTCCCCTCAAAAGTTGTTGTTAGAGAATGAACTGGGGCCAATGTGGGGATTGAACTGAATAGTACGCGGAGGAATATCTCCTAGGAGGTAAGAGTGAGAGAGTGGCCACTGTTTGCAAGAGAGAGTGAATATCTTTCTTTGTTACAGAGATTTTACTTACTCTGGATTTGCCTAATTTGTTTACTTTACTGTACTTATAGAGTAAGATTGTGTTTACTCTACTGTCTACTCTGTATCATAGACCTTCCGGTTATTAACTTTGGGATCTTTTCTCCATAGGGGAGGGCGCATCTATTTTTTTATTTCATATGTATGTAAATCTGATTTGTTTGATCTTTTCTTTAGATAATTGGTGTTGTCGAGTTTAATGATAACAAACAACAAAGAAACTTAACTTTGTGTGTTGGTCAGACCCATACCCAATTAACCGTAGTTTTTTCACGTTTGTGTGTCTTGTTGTCACATAGCTGTGTATGTCTGTAGTTAAACTTATATTTCTGTGTATGAGGAGGGCAATGTTGTCTTGTACTAAATTACAGTCGTATAGATAGGCTGGAATAGAGAATCTTAATCATTCCAGAGACATATCTTTTTCCTTAAGCTACCACCCGTGAAAATCTATTTCTCACACCTTTCTAACGTACCTATCACCATCCACTCTACTCAGACGGGCCAAAAATAACTCACAACCTCTCTGTACGACAGGGTACTGTTTTTCCTTCCCCATGTTCTTTAAGGGTCTTGTGGAGCATTTTCTGGTTTTCTTGAGCATCTTTTTCTAGCTTTTCTTCAAATTCTTCCAAGGACTTCTGTTTTTTTTGCTAGCACCTTGTTCTCTGCTTCTGTTCTGAGTATCACATATTCTCTATATTTCTCTGTATTTACTGCTGTGGTTTTAGCTCCTAAGTATTGTTTCCATGCCATTTTCTTCTCTTTTATTTTCTCTTTAACTTCCTCTGTCCACCAATGTGTCCTCTTTCTCTTCTTCCCAAGTAGGACTTCACCACATGCGTCTGCTGCATCTGTCTTTATGATATCCTTGAATTTAAGCCAGAGGGTTTCCAGATCATCAGGTTTTCTTCTGTGTTTCTCACTGCTCTAGCTATAAGAACCTGATATCTGGTCTTAACTTCAGGCTCTCTCAGCTTGTAGGCCTTAAGGCGCATTTCTCCTGTTCGTTTACTTAGCTTCTTGCGAGATGTTAGGCAATTCCTAAGCCGAGCAAATTTTTCAGTTGTTCTTTTTATTGGTAGCAGGTACTGACCACTTCCAATCTCTGGCCCCCTCCAGACTCTAGCGTCGCGGACATACTTCAATGAGCTCTTCCTATCTATGGAAAAGTCGATCATTGATTTCTCATTATTTGTTGGTTCATGTAGTGTCTGCCCATGCACACCACATGTTAGATTTATTGAGTTGGAGTCAGTGCAGATAAATGCGGCACTATTGGGAATATTGATAGTGAGGTGCACCAGAAAAATGACGTATGAATGTTTGGTGTAGTAAGAAGGTTTAGAAAACCTTTGAACAGGGTGGCTGCTGTGTTTTTGCTGTGTCTTAACTTGCGTTCCAATGAGAATCCATTACGTAGTGTTGCCTTTTTAAAGTATGTGGATGATATAAAGAATGGATTCTCTTGAGACAGCATTAATCCTGTCATGATGATTTATGGATCAATATATGCGAACGGATATGTTTGCTACAATGGAATCAAATATGTGTATTAAAGAAAAATGAGTTTGTGTGACAGCTGAGAATGGCACCAAATAACATATATGTGACAGTGGTGAAGTCACTTTGTAATGTAGGTGACTGGTTACGGGACCAAATAACTATATGTAACCATGGGGGCTGGTTACTGCATCAAATAATCTTATGTGACTGTTATAACAATCTGTCCAGGTGATACATATTTTCTCCTGAGTTTATTGTCATTGCATTGCCTAGTGATCGTAGTGGTTACTGGTTTACTTATATATCTTGTGGGTGGTAACTGGCGACTGCCAGAGGTGGAGTTACCCAAATGAATGTTGTTTCCAGACCAGGTCCTTACTACTCACGTAAGTTGTCAGTGATCATTTGTATCTTCCTAGGGCTTCCATACATGAGTAAGTAACAGCAATAAGTTATGGAACACAGTTTATTAGTAGACTAAAAGGCAAGGTTTATACACGACTCAATAACCTGGCTATCAGCGGCCAGAACGCCTGTGGGTTACATGAATCGTAAGGTCTCTGCAAAAGGACATCAACATAACAACATGTCTGCTTGACCCTGCTAAAAATGTCGATAGGCTTTAGCCTTGGGTCGCAATATACATTTCATAGCAGACTAATCGTTCTAATAGAAAAAATGTTTGTCATACAAACCCGGTGAACACATCCCACAAAACTGCAAAACACAGTTTCCTCGGATAACATACTTTGTGAATAACATTGAAACTTTCAGTGGTCAGATATTTTCTTGACCAGAGGTTAACTACACAACCTTTTAAAAAGCTGGGGTCCGCACTAAGGCTTTCAACCTTCTCCCGTGATCACGTCTGCCTACTTGAACAGTGCCCTGCGTGACTGAACTGTGTTCTGACCCAGTTCTAACTGCGGTGGTCAAAAATAGCTATCGACGATTTCATTGGTCAAGCTCGACCAGTGAAGTTATCTTACCTACCAATCTCGCTCAAGATCTTTAGCTATTCTTTTATTACTGTTTAACGTGTTAGCTAGCGTTAAACACCGGCCATCCGGGGAAATACGTCCCGGGGCTACAAAAATGTATCCTAAAGGGAGACATTTTAATTCTATCAAAACCCACAAATACTCGTATGTACATAGCAAACTCAAAATATAAACCAAACACATAAAACAAAATATCATGTCAAAACAATAATGGTCAGTCTAAATAATCGAGGAAGTGGAGGGGAACTGCGGTAAGACGTGGAATACGATGGATGGGTTTGAAAAAAAATCGAAAAAAGGTGATTCGTCTTACGAGGACAAAAGACAAAGAATACAGCATAGACGTATACAAAATCAATGAGGTCTAATTCTAATAATATGAACATTTAATGAAAGGACTATATAGGATAGCATGTCAGGACAGTGGACATAAGCTGGGAAGCAGGAAGAGCTTGTAATGGAATAACTTCAGGGATATCGTACTTCATATCAAGAGGAATCTCAATAAGTGCGACACATATATCCTAGAAATATGACAAAGGACAATAGCGAATAAACAACTTAATAGTAGAGTCCCTATGAAATGTCTGAAGGGAAGAGTGACGATGACTGGTTGAACTCTATAACTCTGAATAGACGTCGAACTGGACAATATTCCACGATACAGTGTACATGAGTTTGTACGGAATCGTTCATTAAAAAAAAAAAAAAAACATCAATTGAACATGAAAATGTTTTACCGATATAATACAATGGCTGACATATCATTCAAAAAAAAAAAATCAAAAGCATTAGTAATACCATCAACGGCATTATAGCGCACGAGTAAATGCACCATGGGTGTGTTCGTGGTTAATTGCAATAGCATAAGTGAAGATGTCGTATGTTGCAAGGGTGCGAGTGAGAAGTGGCAACATATGATATGTGAGATGGAAGAGGTGTAGAAATGTCATGTATCCAATATAATGCAAACGTACTATCAATAACCATTAAAGGAATGTGCACTAGTACCAAAAACATCATACAAAGATAAAACATTGTGAACTTTGAGCAATGCTCTACATAATGTATGTGGGAGTATATAGGGTATCTGTGTGAAGAGGAGCGAAGGTCCATGTAAGGTAATAGTGTAAGTGGTAAATAATGTGTATATAATGAGTCTATGTGGCTTTCAAAAGTAGTGACAGTGTGACATTAAAAAAAATACATCTCTATTCTCATCCATATACTTAATACATAGAGAAAAAAAATAATGTCGCACTAACATATCCGTACGTTGAGTAGCATCGTGCAACTCAGAAATAACAAAATCCGAAAGAAAAAAAATTACAAGTTATGTAATAATACCTGCTACAAATTAATATGTAACCGATTTGACTTAACAGCCGTACAAGTGTTGTTTACAACTGTGAGGCTGGCGTTAAAAAATATGATAGATGAGCTGTTGATTTGCAGCTATAGTCCACACTTGTAAAGTGAAACTATTAATCTTAACATCCGCGAACGTTCAAAAAATAAATAAAAATGTTGAGAGCCTCTCCTACAAAAAGGAACGATAGCTCTGTGCTATCTATGTCATTACATAGATCCTGAAATCTAGTTTGCAATATGGTGAGAGTCTGTCGTAACCGTATTAACTCTCTATGTGACATGGCCAAAAAAAAAAAAAAATCAACGTAAGGAATAATATTCAATCTACTATAAAGGTGCATAGTCGCAGTAATATACTATTCGATCATAACAAAAGATTGTAATCTATCTTAAAACTCTGTTCTTAATGGTTCCAGGGAGGTGACTACAGTAATAGTCCATGTGGAAGAGGTGTCGGAGGCATCTTTGACTTCCTCCAATAATATTGCATCTCGCCACAGTAGTCGGCTGTACGTCTGAGTGCGGACGACTATCTCAAACTGCAAAGCTAAGGGAAGAAAGGGACCAACCATTGTCAACCTGTAATAGAAAAAAAAATATTGCATAAAGTTAGTGCTTGTCAAGAAACATTTGTGCCAGTTCCAACAAGGCAATGTCCTTCGATGACAGTCGCTGATCGTACGTGCGCCCTTTAGGATGGGAAGCAGTTGCTGTGAAATGAGCAACGTTACGACTTGCAGTACATGGTTCAGTACTGTCTTGACGGTTGGAATGCATAGAACGACGCTTCCTGCGAATCTGTACACGAACATGTTCATGTGAGGGACGAATCAACTTTGCTAAAGGGACGGAGTCGTCAGACGATGATGAATAGTGGCGTTTAATGGCTGTTCTGGAATGTGTTTCCATGGGAACAATATAGGAATCATCATCCGAGGCTACAAGATGTGTTGTCTGGTCAGGCGTAATATCTTGCCATGAGTTTTCTGTGATGGTTGCCGAAGAATCCGAATGGACAGTTGACGAATGTGGTGGATCAGTACTTGTGGATGGCATCAAACCAGAGTGTTCAGCGTTTGGAGGTATATCCTCTGTTCGTGGTTCATTGTCATGGGGTAAACGGTCGTTGCGGTGTTGGATTCGTTGTCGGAGCTCTTGTAAAGGAATGTCATCCTCTGTTCGTGGTTCATTGTCATGGAGTAAACGGTCGTTGTGGTGTTGGATCCGGTGTCGGAGCTATTGTAAAGGAATGTCATCCTCTTCAGATGAGTTATCTCGTTCGCGTCGATATCGTTCTATCGTATCTCTGACTAACGTGTGGGCAGCTGGTTGTGGTGACATTTCATCAATGCTAGAGGCAAGTGAGGTGGAAGACGAATAATGGCAAAGGGTGGATTTCCTGACAGGTCGCGAGGAGCGAAGGTGTGGAATTTCAACAGGTCGGTGATCATCTAATTTCATTTGAGAAACGTGAGCTTTCATAGTAACATTCTGTCTCTCGTGCCATAGGATATAATTTGTAGGAGAAGTCTGTTCGAAGAATTTTTAACCATTATCAAGCTTTTCTGCCGCTAACCAATCGTCAACAGTCTTATACGTTTTCTTTCTCTTCTGCTTTTTCTCGCTCTTGGTATGTGTTTTGTGGGGGTGGGGTTGACCGATCAGATGATATCTTGTATTTTGCATGCATCACTGTCGTTGTGGCAATCTGACTGCTAAGTAGGTTTCTATGCTCTACGCTGGGAGTATTTACCTGTGATGCACACTTGTCGCTTTGCTCTGGTACTTCTGTTTGTGTGCCGGTGTGTTTCTTTGTTTCTGTCTGGGTAGCAACACTGACCATGTCTCTTTGTATGTTGTCATGTTTTCTAACCTGACTTCTCCATGATCTACGCCTATTACTGTCATATTCTGTTGTAACTCTTGGTTGGTAGGATCTGTTCTTGCTGTTCTCATATGATCTTACTTGGTTCACGTCCATCTTCCAGCCGTTCTCAGTTCTTACTCGACATCTTTGGTGGTTGTCTATGTTGACGCTATTTATTTCTAATATCTTGCCTTTCTTAATTTCTGCCAGAAAATTCCTGACAGCTATACGTTGGTGTCTTCTGTTGAGGCTACTCCAATCTGAAACTGATCTATGGTTGCTATTGAAACTTGGGAGTGTTCTGTCATACGTGTGTTGTTTGACGTTTAAGCAACTTCCACAATTGTAACATGTAATCTGATTAACATGGTAAACTGGAGAAGAATGCGAATTCACTGGGGTATGTGTCGGTTGTGTCTCTTGTCTTCGTTTCTGTGAAATGAGTCATGTTGCCGTACATTGTGTGAATAAGATGAGCGTTGATGATCGTTGAAGGTTGCATTGTCTCTCCGCCATGTTGGACGATAATGGTCAACTTCCATTGGTTCGGGAAGATAGTCTGATTGCGGTTCTCTGCCAATCCTTTGCTGAAATCTTTTCCTAACATTCTCTTCGTATACAGCCATTTGAATTGTTTCTGTGATTGACTTCGAGTCTTTTCTCAATAGGTGGAGTTTCAAATTGTCTGCCCACAAACCATCAATGAATATGCCTACTAAGTGTCGTTCCAATTCTTCCGTGGGGATCGAACCTCCTAAAAAAACATCTTCCGCTAGGTTTAGCAACCGGTCTCCGAACATTTGCACTGGCTCATGACGTTCTTGCTTTATCTTCCTTAAAAGTGTCCAAGCATGCTGACAATCTGTGATGTTTGAATATCGACTTACCAATTCCTTGCGAAGGCTTTCAAACGTTTCCTGTGGGAAGACTTTACTGCGACGACGTAGAAAGTCTGTAACCAACCCATCAGAAGAACGACGTAGAAAGTCTGTAACCAACCCATCAGAAGATAAAAAGGCGATTCGCTTGCGGTCGGAATCAGTAGCTGTGTCAATGATGGATGAGAACTTATCCATGTCAATAAGCCATTTGCGGAATAGTGCGGGGTCTCCAGAAAATGGTGTAAAAATCGACGTTATTAAATGGAACTTAGCATAGTGATCTACTTGATGAAGCGATTCTGTAATCTGCATCAAGGCTTGCATTGTCGGTTCTAATTCATTAGGCAATGATATATTTTGAGGTTGTATACCTTGTTGCTGTTAATTTTGTGACAAATGTGGCTGTAACATCTGCTGTGGGTGCATTTGTTGTTGAGTTAGGGCCTCGGAAGTACTTTGAAGATCCATGATAATTACTGTTTACAAAGTACGATCACAATGACAAGGGCGTGAGCTGGTCACGAGGCACCAAATAACTTCTGTGACAGCTGGGAATGGCACCAAGTAACATATATGTGACAGTGGTGAAGTCACTTTGTAATGTAGGTGACTGGTTACGGGACCAAATAACTATATGTAACCATGGGGGCTGGTTATTGCATCAAATAATCTTATGTGACTGTTACAACAATCTGTCCAGGTGATACATATTTTCTCCTGAGTTTATTGTCATTGCATTGCCTAGTGATCGTAGTGGTTACTGGTTTACTTATATATCTTGTGGGTGGTAACTGGCGACTGCCAGAGGTGGAGTTACCCAAATGAATGTTGTTTCCAGACCAGGTCCTTACTACTCACGTTTAGTAGACTAAAAGGCAAGGTTTATACACGACTCAATAACCTGGCTATCAGCGGCCAGAACGCCTGTGGGTTACATGAATCGTAAGGTCTCTGCAAAAGAACATCAACATAACAACATGTCTGCTTGACCCTGCTAAAAATGTCGATAGGCTTTTGCCTTGGTGTGGTGAAAAATTCTAATACCCATATATAAATTAGACCATAAATGTAAAGCAGAACACAAAAATACGATGGAAAGAAGAATGGAGAAAGACCAGTGCTTTCCCAATAGAGATAGAGCTTTCGGTTTATAACGCCGTATGGCTGAACACAAAAGATATCCACTTTTCCTACTACTTCGTTCGTTTCTAAATATAGCGCTTCCACGATTAACAGAATTATAGGCCTAACGATAGAGCGATATTAAATACAACATGCGTATCACAGAAGTTTCTAAAAATAGAACGTGTACTGTATTTTATAGACGACCTTGATACTAAAACTAACAAAAAGTGCAAGATCGTGCAAAAGGTTAGCCGTGGAACGACAGACGAACTTAGAGAGAGAGAGAGAGAGAGAGATGGACTGAGGAACGCAGAAATACAAGCCGCTCGCAGTGTGTCGGAGGATAAGCCAACTCGCACACCGTTTGCATGGCCTGATTTTCAAATAAACAGTGATGAAAAAACTAAAGATTTAACAATAGGTCCCGAATCAATCTTGGCTCTTATTGGGAAACCTGACATTCTACTGTTTTACGCCTGATTCCTGACTTTATACTGATAGTACAGTCAAAAAGAAGCGGACAGATGGTAGTTTAAAAATAAACAACTAAGATCGAAAAAAGACAGTATTTTTAAATAAGCCATTTAGCCCCATGATAATTGTATATTCGGGTTTCTGAAGACTTGTGGACAAAAGACTATGTAATTAGTTGTCTAAATAGTCCATTAGATAATCAAATATTGGTAATAAAACATATAGAGAATCGGAGATACTGTCAAGTCTGGTCATATCTGCTTAGATGGAATTGCATGATTTTTTTTTTAAAACAAGTAGGTGAAGGAAAGTCTAAGATAGTACGAGGCCAGGGATTGGCTGAACTTTGTAGTTAAACGAAAGATTATTGGTTGACGACTTGTCGCAAAATGGTTTCAAGTCATTGCAAACGGGTTCAGTTAGATTTATAAACCCGTCAACGATCGATCGATTGACCGCTTTCAAAATGGCGGCGTATCAGCGAAATGTGTATCAGACAGGAAATCGCCAAGGATAAATAAAAGCAGAAGGGAATCAGTATGAAAAGGATTTTACATTTCAGTACAGGGAAGGATTGTGTATAACTGCATATAAGAAGGAACGGTAGGAAGTTCTCATTTACGGAGATATATGCGTATTTCGGCTGCCCACAGTTACGCTAAAAGCGTGTAACCCACTTCTGTTCTAAATATTAAAATCAATAAATAACAGTTTGGGAATTTACATGGATAGGAAGATAGAGTTTTATCAGCTGTATAAAACAAGATAAGATGGAACAATATGGATATTATATATGCCGAGAATGAGAAAGGCAAAAATTCAGTCGACGCACAGATTGGCTGAAATCGATGTTCGGAAAAGATTTTTCAGGTCTAGTCCTAGCTGTGACGTCAGTACCCTCCTATACGTCCGCGCTAAGCGTACATAAACGTATCGGTAAAAACTGGAGGGATACACATCGAAAGAGGTTTGAGACAGACTGGAGGCAGAGTTTCGCCACTACCCATGAATTGTGAGCGGATCGCCAGAAACATTGTTCAGTCCAGTATCTGAAGTCTGAGGGTAAGCGAAATTATGATAACTACCGTGTATAATATTTGTTATTTCAGGTTCATACAGAATTCACAAAATATGCCTGTATAATATCCATTGATATAACGTATTATTATTTTAATATGATTTATTCATGTGCATTGTGGATGATTGTTGCTTGTACAAAAATTAATCACAAAAAGCCCCACAGCCTAATGAAGATATATTTATCATATTGCTTTATCGCTTACGAAGATAAAGGCAGTCCCATGGCAGAGATTGTCATAGGGAAATGAAGTGTTAGCAACTTCATCATGGAAGATCCCAGTTTACGAGGTTAAGGTGACTAGTCCCCTTCCTCGCTGCCTTTGCCTTCCCTAGTTCGAGCGCACAACTTTGTACCCATTTACAGCTGGTAAAATGGAGTGTTCCACAGCCAGGTTTCAATTCCAAAACTATGTAATTGTACTACCGAAGAAAGCAACTTGATCGCTTGGTCACTCTTTATTTATGTATTAATTTTGTGTAGATGCTAAGAATAGCATCAGTATTTGAATTTGTACGTGATATGATTTGGAAGGATCAAGTTATAGAAAGGGATGTATAGGAGCGGAATAAACCAGATGATGTTACTTGCTATGACTGTATAACTTTGACACCTGATGACTGACTTGTCTGACTTATGTACTAGTCAGTTACACTTAATTGAAATGTTAGTATTAATGCTATATCACTGAAATGATGTCCTTACTTACTATGATTGTATAACGGTGACATCTGATGACTGACTGGTCTGACATCTGTGCTAGTCAGCTACAAGTCTAGCCAGATACTAGCCAAGGCTGATATGTTGCAGGTTCCATGAAATAACTCAAACCAGACTGTCCAGTATCAGAAGCCGGTGTCGTTCATCCGAGGCAATCCCACAAAAGTGCAGGACCCCAAAGAGTGAACTTCAACTGGTCATTGGCATCCCTACTGTTGGGCCTACCAAGTCTGATATCAGCAAAGGACAGTTCAGTTTCAGCAGTATCAAGTTGGAAAGATAAGTGTCCTGTTTGACACTGACCACCTATACATGTGAAACAGCCAATAGTTGAAAACAATAAGTAACCATACAGAAACTCAGTCAACTGATGACAGTTATCCTTAAATTCAAAGGACTAATAACAGTGATTTCAGTAACTTTATTATTTTAGATCTTGAAGTCTAAACAGACAATAATAGTAATTGTGTGAATACTTTTTTTATATATATATATATATATATATATATATATATATATATATATATATATATATATATATATATATATATATATATATATATATATATATATACATATATATATATATATATATATATATATATATATATATATATATATATATATATATATATATATATGTGTATGCTCTTTTCCAACTAGTAGAAATAGAATATTAGTGTAATTATTAAACTATTTTAACTGTACCTGAGGATTTATTCACTTCTTCCATTTTGTGGGTTCAGTGAATGTACATTTTACTTATCCCCTAGAATATAAGTAATCATAAGATAGTCACAGGGAGGAGACACCTTAAATCCTGGTACTACTTCTTACCAACTGGGCCAGGGTTTTCACAGTCTGACTATTTTTATGATAACAATACACCAGTGCTTATTTCTAAGACTGGGGTATTACTTGTAAGGTCAGAACTCTTTACTGGCATACTCTTACATAATAAATACTTTTAAATAACCTCCCGCTACACCACTGAATAACAAATAGATGCCTAGGAAGGGGGGAAAAGTTGAATGAGAATATTTGAACGCCTGTGTTTGTGATTGTCATAGTGTTGTAAATTGTTGTGGAGTTTAACTTAGTTGTTTATCTGTATGTTGGTTGTTGTGAACTTACACTTCATCACTATCATAACCCTAGACATTAAACGAAGTCATCATACAATTCAAGAATAAGTCTGAATGAGGTCGAAATGTGGTAGCAAGTAAGGTTCTCTGTATACACACCAAACTTATTATCTGCAGAGACCTTTACAGCTGATCTCATTCAGTACACTAAGTCCCCTATAACCATATTTATAACCTCATCAACCCACCACATATATTGGGGTCTCGCTCCTGGGATTTGAATTTTTCATAGCACCAATTAAATTGGGTAGCTCACTTCTGGGATTTGTAAATTTTTTAAATAGTAGGAACTTCATAAATATAAAACAAAAAAGTATCCTATTGTGGAAAATAAATAGGGTTGAGCTATCAGTGCTTGTGGTTGTCCTTGGTATAATTAGTCATAAGTAGAATTTGTTTAGTTAGACATTTTAAACTTTTGCTTGGTGGAAAATGGCGGACCTGGCAAAGTTTCGATCTGCGGCTGTGCAGACTGCTAGGGAGATGCACATGGATGGGCAAGTCTTGATTGATTATGTCACCTCAGAATGTGATAAATTTATTGCCCGGGAAGAAAAAAGATTAGAGAAAGAAGCTGAAAGAAAGTTAGAGGTTGACAAGGAAATTAAGAGGTTGCAGATTGAGGCTGACAAAGAGGCTATGGCATTGGAGGCTGAGGCTAAAAAGTTACAGATGGAGGCTGAGGCTAAAAAGTTACAGATGGAGGCTGAGGCTAAAAAGTTACAGATGGAGGCTGAGGCTAAAAAGTTACAGATGGAGGCTGAAGCTAAGAAATTACAGTTGGAAGCAGAAAAAGAAGAAAGAAGGCAAGCTACAGAAAGAGAAGAAAGAAGATTGGCTGCAGAAGCAGAAAAAGAAGAAAAAAGATTGGCTGCAGAAGCAGAAAAAGAAGAAAAAAGATTGGCTGCAGAAGATAAAAGATTGCAGAGGGAGCATGAGTTACGACTAAGAGAGTTGGAAATTCAAGGCCATGCTCCTGAAAATGGTGCCAGTCCTTTTACCTCCGATGCTACTACCAGTCAGGCAGCCTCAACCTCAGCTATGGGTTTTCATGTAGAACATTTTGTTGAGAAAGACGATGATATTGAAGGGTATCTAAGTAGATTTGAACTATTGGCTACTACTTATGGTTTAGAGAGAGAAAGATGGAGCCTAAAGCTATCCCAGGATCTTAGGGGAACTGCTTATGAAGTTTTTGCCAAGATGAGCAGAGATGACCAAGACAATTATGACATGTTAAAGCAGGCTCTTTTGTTAAGATATGAAAAAAATTGGAGAATTTTATAGAAAAAAGTTCAGGAATGCAAAACTACTGTCGGGTGAGACATATCACCAGTTCTCTGCACGGTTAGAGACCTACTTGGAGAAATGGACTGCTCTGGGGAAAACCCAAGATCTTAAGGAAATGATCCTTATTGAGCAGCTAAGAGAGTCCATGGCTCCAGACCTGAGAAAGTTTCTCATGGAACAAGGTGCAGAGAGGCTGGGTGATTTACTCAATGTCGCTGAGACGTATCAGGCAGCTCAAACAGAGGTAACTGGTAATAAAAAGAAACAGGTAGATAATTTTAAGGCACCACAAAACTTTAATAAGTTTGATCATAGAGATCAGAACAAAGGTAAGCACCAGTTTGATAGGCCACGTTATGATAATAAAAATAAAACCCCACAATTCGATGAAAGGAATTATGATGAAAGAAAATCTTTCAACCAAGGAAAGAAGTGGTGTAAAAATTGTCGGAGGAACAATCATAACACCGAAGTGTGTGGAAAGAGACCAGTGTATATGGCCACGTTGCAGACTAGATCACAGTCAAAACAAGAGGAGGATAATCTGATAAATACTCATCTAGATGAGATGAGGAAGGCGCAGGCTGGTGTGACGACTTGCCCAATCTTCACTTCTTTTTTTTTATTAATTACGAGACGCCATTTTTTTTTATCATCTTCAATGCATGATCGAGAAGCCCGTAAAGTCATGGGAAATTCCACTTGCAGATATTCTCCAAGCGTTCGGTGATTTTCTCCTCGAGTCTAATGCTATTTTTAGATACGACGTCATTGTTGACCCCTGACCTCGGTAGCTGAAACCCGCGCTAATTTAGGACCGACTGCTTAAACTTAGATAGAACCAGTTTAGGCCACTTAGGAAGACCCCACGTGACTTTTAACGTCATTGATTGGAGCGTCTATATGATGCTAAGGTCACATGATGCACGCTACGGATCACGTGTCCAAGTGGAAATGACCCGCTAAAAGTGCGGCAAATCCAGCAACGATAATGTGACAGACTGTGACATATATTCATTATAAATTATATGACGATGCGACCAGACATGAAGTGTTGTGATAATGTTGTCAGACAATTCTATAATACTAGTGTCCAATTATTTGTTAAATTCATCATAATTGACATGACGATTAAGCTAGAGGCACAGAACTAGAATACTGTTGTCGACATTTCTATGATAAATTTGGTGGGTTTAACTGACATTTATAATAATTCATCGGGTTAAGTTGACGATAAATCAGTCTAAAGAATTATAATACTGCCACTGGGGCAGAGAAATATAATAAAGGACAGAAAGGAGAAACTTGAATTCAAGATTAGGCTCTAGACATATGATGTTAGAGACTAAAATCTGAGATGACTGGCAGACGGACGGCTTAGGGAAAGACTGCTTTCTAAAGCTAGAAAATTAATGAAGCCGTCATATTTGTCTTCAGTCTATGGTGGAGCCTTGCACGACAGTCCAATCTCAGAGCAGAATACGGAGTCGAGCACAGAGAAGGCAAATCCGAACCATTCAAGTCCTACCTGGTGCAACGTCATAAGGAGACCGGAGAACTAACCACGCTTCACTATCAGCCGGGGGCTGAAAAGCTAAGTTCCTATAGAAGGGGAACTCACCTATATCAATGCCATATATTTTTGTCATCCATGATGAAAAACACTTGATGTGAGACACATAGTACATACAGCAGACACTAATTCCATCGACAAAACTATCATTCACCATCTATTCATTTTAATTGCAATAAACCAATTGGGTGTATATAATGTACCCCATGCTTGTTCCTTCTATTAGATGTTGAATATTGTCCGATGTTTATCTTCCTTTATAAGGGAGGGGGGGGGGGGGCTCGTAAAATATAATATAATTTAAAGGATAACAATAATAGATAACCGAGAAGGGGACTATGGTAGCGAGAGACCAAATATCTCCTTACAACCTTTTCCAGACCTTGTCTAGTTAGGAGAATTTACCCTCTTCGTCACCCTTCAGAAGTGGGAAAACCCAACAGGAATTCTTGAGCCAAATTTTCCACATTCATATCTATTATTTCTTCTAATAAATTCTTATCCTTCAAATGCTACGCGACACTGGGGTCTCAGTCCAGGATTTGAACTTATGTATTTTATCATACCTCTGGGATAGTATCATTCATTCATTCATTACAGTATACTATTTTAACACATGTATTTTCACACAGTGAGCTCTAGAAAGACAGAAAACATTTTTTCTAGAATTTCAGGCATTGATTGGTGAATCCCTTTATATATGTTGTATTTAATTTAGTTCATGATTTTGTATTTCATTGAAGTACAGACCTTAAGTCTCCATAACTGTAGTAATTTCATTCTACAGCAGTCTGATAATTAGTAAGTTTTTGCTTGTTGTTAGAAATACTATTGGAAGGTAGCACTAGCTTACTCAGGTGGACTATAACTGCAAAAGATGGCTGAAATAGTTAAGCTTAAGGCAGCACTAGGGGAGGCCGGTCGAGATCTAGGTTATAGTTGGGTGGACCTTGCGAATTATGTCAGTGTCGAGACTGATAAGTATTACGCTCGAGAAACCGCAAAAGCTGAAAGAGAAGAGCGAATAAAGTTAGCAGAAATAGATGAGAGGATAAAAGCTGTAGACGCTAGGGAAAGAAGCGAGAGAGATGAACGCGAGCATGCACTGAAGATAAAGCAGTTAGAGATGCAGGGACAGGCTCAAAGAGTTGAACCAGTAGCCGGTGTAACAGCATCTACATCATCAGGCAACCATATACCCTCCTTGCACACAGGGAGCACAGGACCTTTGCAATCCTCATTCCATGTGTCAACCTTGGGACCCTTGACGTTTCCATTCGAAGCTTTCTCAGAACAAGCCGACTCGATCGATATGTATTTGGACAAATTTGAGAAATTTGCCACCACATTTGGGTTGGAGAGGAGCAAGTGGAACCTGAAACTGTCACAAGGGCTTAGAGGAACTGCTTATGAAGTGTATAGCAAGCTTCCTCCAGGTTTACAGGATGACTATGACTCTCTGAAAAAGGCACTACTGATACGTTATGAGCTACATGCTGACGCATATAGGAAGAGGTTCCGTAACTCTAGTTGGGAAGTCAGAGAGAACTTTGCTCAATTTGCCGCTAGACTGGATTCGTACGTGGAAAAGTGGGGTGCCCTAGGGAATTTTTCTCATGATTGGGAAGGTCTGAAGGAGATGGTCGTTACTGAACAACTGAAGGACACCATGACTTCCGACATGAGAAGATTTCTGACAGAGAATGGGGCCAGCACTTTAGAAACCATAGTCCAGTTAGCGGAACGTTATCAGGCAGCGCTAACAGAGAATGACCCATCCCGGTGGAACCAACCGGAAGAATTATCAAGGCCGACACCTCAGGCACACTTGGACCCCCAAATGAATCTACCTTACCACGACTTCAGAAAACATGACAAGCCAGACTATGCCCATAAGACTACTCAGAGATCAGCTTTCCAGCCTCAGAGGCGGGGAGAAAAGTGGTGTAAAATGAGCAACCACAATACTGCCGAGTGCAGAAGGAAAAACCCTCCACATCAGGTTGCATGTTTGCAGGTGAGGGCTGTTGACAGGAAGGAACTGACAGTGGGTCAGAATAGCCTCCATCACCCACCTATACAGGACACAGTGACCGTGAATGGCAAACAAGTCATCGGGATGTATGACACAGGTTTGTCCTATGACGCGGTCGTTTCTGCATTTCTGGTGCACCCCGAACAACTCACCACAGAAACAGTGGATATCCAGGGGCCACTCAAGGGAGCATTACCCTTACATTTGCCCATAGCGAAGATTCAAGTCAGTTGTCGCTATGTGGAAGGGGAAATCAATGCTGCAGTTTTAGAGGATCCTTTCTACCCCCTGATGTTAGGGCGTAGATATGTCTTTTTAGGAGAACCAGTAAAGCCTGTGGTTATGGCTGCCGTCCAGACCAGGTCTGACTCCAAATGCATAGAGAGGGACTCTAAATTAGAAATTCATCCGAATAAGATGAAAAGGGCTCAAGCGGCTGATAGCACATTGGGGCCTTGCTTTGGCAAATTGAAAAACTCACATAACCCTCGAAGAAAGGGTGACTTTTATATGGAACATGGACTCTTGCACAGGAAAGCTGGCAGAGGGCTAAAAAGTCATGGACAGATTGTGGTGCCTGTGGTAAAGTGGGATGATATAAATATTTATAGGGGACTTAGTGTACTGACTGAGATCAGCTGTGAAGGTATCTGTATCTAATAGGTGTAGTGTTTTACAGATAACCTTACTTGCTACCACATTTATAACTCAGTCAGAATTATTCTGGAATATTGTGATGACTAAGTTAAATGTCTAGGGTATGTATATGATGAAGTGTAAGTCACAACAACAACAGACAGATAAACAATTTTATTTATTCCACCACACTTGACAACACTGTGACGCTCACACACATTTAACACTCAATAATACTATCTTAAATGAGTCACTGGTAAAGTTTCAAATATTTATGTATTAATTACTTTCACTATTATATATCCTGATTCAACTACAAAGTGAACCAGGAATCACATTCAAATGTAATCACAATTTATATGTACAGAATTTATAAATATGAACATTGTAGTGACATATTTTATTAATATTATCCTATGTGTGTCAGTGTGTAGTAGTACTATGAGGTAATACTGGTTTTGTTTTTCAAGCTATGTTGTTATTTGTCATCATGACTTCAAGTGTTTGTTTATCTGGGAAATAGTATGGGGAAAAAATTCACAGTTCCTGTCAATTTAAACAAGGTATTGTCCCTCTTTTTTTTTTCTAAAATGTCAATTTTTGAGGGGACACATAATGATGAGCTCCACTGGCCACAGAGGCTTAACTTTCGTGATGGTGGCAGGAAAAGACTCCTCTGCTCGATTGCTCCCCTGTGTTCTGGAGACACCTCACTAGTCGCTATCTGGACCCAGGAGTATGCTTTCAGCCTCCAGTTTCAGCAAAGCTCAGACCAGGTGCTGCTCAATAACTTTAGGACCACAGTCCCACAATTCATGGAATAATACACAGTTACGTTGACTGGCAATGAATATAGCACAATTTCGATCTGCCGATGTCCCAGGCTTTTATTTAGAAAAATATGCACTGGCGCTCAACGCACTGGTTCTTTAGTAAGTTTATTTGAAAATGTGGTCCTGACCTGACGCTCCTAATTGACTATATTGGTGGGTCTAACCAATCGAGCCATGTTTACACATGCGTTTGAAAAAAAGTACCCTTCCTTCCGTCTCCCCTAACAACAAAAGATAGTATTTATAGTCCGACTAATCGTGTTTAGCCTTACATTTACTTTCCGCCAATCAAATAGGAGGTAACATGTTGGCCTATTTCCCGTACAATGGTGGTGTCAAAATCTGCCACTGAGCGATTCTGATTTTTGTGTTGTCTGACACCCTCACTATTTCTTTTGGCTATAATTTGTTAATTCCTAGACTGTTTGCGTAACGTTTAACATATTCTTTGTCAGCAAGTCCTAAGGAACCCAAATATATAAATTTAATGGGGCTAAGGGGCTGCGTTCAAAATATGCATTTTCTTCTAGGATAGTCGTGCTGTTGCCACCTCCTCACTTCCAAACTTTATGGTGTCTGCTGTACTGCCATACTAATGTCAGGATTTCAGACATAAAACAGTAGAATGTCATGTTTCCTAATAAGCGTTTTGTAAGTTTTTTAAACCTAACTCTCGTATGGGTAGTGTTTTTTATCACTGTCGATTTGAAAAAAGCTAGTGCTTGTGGCCTTACACGCGTGATGGTAGTAATTGTATAGCGAGACGCGTGTTTAGTGTTGTATGCGTTCCTGCTTTCAGCCCTCCCTTCTCTCTATCCTAATTCTATCTGTCTTTCGTTTATGGTAACTTAGTGTATAAAATGACATGAATGGAATATTAAATATAGGTCAGCTTGCGTATCTCAAGGTTTTTCTTAGAAAGGCAGTACACGTTTTATTGAAGAAAGCGTGTAGTGATGCAGTAGGCTTTTACTATCAACGTGGAACGTTATAATTTGCAGACGAATTAGAAAACAAGGGGGATTTCGAGTACAGTCATTGTGACAGCACTGTTCTTTACCATTCTTCTTTCCTTTTATTGCAGTTATTTGTTAGGCTTTACATTTACTTTTTAATTTATATATGTGGATTAGAATTTCATACGACAAATTCTCCCCACTTAAAACAGACGTTATATGTCAGTCTATAATTATATATACACATAGAGAAATTTATTATCTTTCCAGGGGATTAGGGTGATTCTCATCACACGGATGGCGGCTTAAAAAATCCGCTCCCAGATTTGTTTTTCCACTTATATACTCTATGCTAAAGTCATATGGTTGCATCAGTAATGACCAACGGAGTAATCTAGAATTTTCATGTCTAGCTTGCGCTAGAAACGACAAGGGTTTCTGATCCGTTTGCAACTTAAATGCCTTACCATACAGATAAATATTGAATTTCTTTATCGCCCATATTACTGCAAGACATTCCTTTTCGCTAGTTGAGTAATTGGTTTCAGCTTTATTCAACTTTCTGCTAGCATATGCCACTGGGCTTAATTCCCCATCCAATGCATCTGATTTCTGTAGCAAAGTTGCACCTAACCCAATATTACTGGCATCTGTCCTTACTATGAATTCTTGACTTAAGTCAGGTAATTTCAAAATAGGTTTACTTGTGAGCTTTTCCTTCAATTCTTGGTAAGCCATTTCACATTGTGGTGTCCATGTAATTCGATCTGGATTTCCCTTACGTGTCAAATCAGTTAACGGTGCACATATGGAATTAAAGTTTTTGATATACTTTTGGTAGAAACCACATAATGAGACAAAGGATCTCACGTCTTTCTTGGTTTGTGGTCTCGGGGCTTTCTTTAGTTTCTCTAAATTCTTTGGGTCAGGGGTCATGTTTCCCTGATAAACTGTGTGTCCCAGGAATTCTAATTCTTTACATCCAACGCAACATTTGGTTGGTCGGGCTGTTAAATTCGCTTCCCTAAGTCGATTAAACAGCATGTTCAGAGAGTCAATGTGTTCCTCAAATGTTTCTGTTGCTATAAGGATATCATCCATGAAATTTGTGATGCATGGATTATTCAGAGGGTCCAATAAATTTTCTCATCATTCTAGAGAAGACACTAGGTGCATTCTTCAATCCAAATGGCAATCTGTTAAACTCATAGTGTCCTTCTGAGGTACTAAAAGCTAGGTATGGTCTAACCTCAGGCTTTACTGGAATCTGATAGTATCCTTTACTCAGATCCACTTTTGAGAAATATTTAGCTTTATTTAGCCTGGCAAACAACTGATTTGTATCCGGCAATGGATCCACCTGTCCTTCTGTAATAGCATTCAGTCTCCTGTAATCTATACAGAGTCTATGTTCTCCAGAGGGTTTTCTTAAGAGTACAACACTGGAACTATATGAAGATTCACTGTGCGAAATAATTCCTTCCTTCAACAAATAGTCTATCTCTTCCTTCAAAGCCTTCTCCTTAGCAAAAGGAATCGAATAGGGTTTCATACAAACAGGTGTGGGGTCTATCAGTTTCATATCATATTCCAATAAGTTTGTATGCCCAGGTCGATCTGTTAACACCTCTGCATGATTATCTAGAACCTGTTGTACTCTCTTCTTTTGCTCTTTCGTTAAATGTGTACTGATTTTCACCTGTGCCGCTGTCTCACAGGGGTGTAATGGATATTCAAATGATGAAAGTGGTTCCTTTTTCATCTCCATTGCAATGGACAAGGTCAACAAGTGTGTCTCTTCCTGATGTTCTCTTTCCAAATATGTCTTCAGGAGGTTCACATGATAGATTTTTTCTTTCCCCTTCTTATCTATCTTATAATTGGTTCTAGACACCTTCTCTAGAACTGTATATGGACCTTGCCATCCAATTTGTAACTTATTCTGACTACCGGGCAGAAGAAGCAGTACCTTCTCTCCCACAGCCAAATCTCTGTCTTTAGCTTTCCTGTTATAATAGGCAGCATGTTTCTTCCTGGCTTGTTTCAAATTTTCATTGGCAAGTTTCCAGCCAGTTTTTAAACGAGTGGTCAGCTCATTCACATATTGGTATGAGGATGTAATATTTTCCTCTGCCTTTTCATCAGTCCACGTTCTTAACAGCGTTACATATGGACCTTTAATTTTGTGGACCTATTTGTCCATGCACCGGTATGGTCTCTTCCACTCGAAGCGCTATAGTGATGAATTTTCTTCCCAGAATTATCATTTACAAAACGACCGCTACCAATTTTTCCCTTGGGGCTGTCTCCCCACTTAGAATTCTTGATGAGAGATTTCCTCTCTACATCCTCTTCCTCCAGTTTGTTTAAGTCCGATTGAGGGATTTTCGGCTTATCCTGGGGTAAGACATCTTTTTGCACTCTCCGCATAGTGGCCATTGTAAAACAGTTAATTGAAGCTTGTCCGTGAAAAGGGGCTTCCCATTCCCTTTGGTCCACTTTATCAAATTTATATTTCTTTCTATTGTCAGGCCTACGTTGCCCCATGGCGTGTGGAGGTCCTGATCACTGTTCCCACTTGTGGGTGTTCCCTTATATGCTATGCTACACCTTTCTACAAAATTCTCAATGTCCCACCTTGCCTTGGGCCAATAATAATTGTGAGCCACCTTTTGGATGATGGTACCTATTTTCTCATGGTCCCCATCTCGTTTCACATGTAGGCTCCTTATTAAGTCTGCCCTATATCTCTTTGGAAGAACCAGCTGTCTGTGACCATGGGATCTAGTTCCGGCCTTCCTGTAAATCAACTGGTTTTTCATGTAAAAATCTCCCTTGCCTGGAGTTGTATGACCAATTGACAATTTCCTGAAACAAGGCTTGAGGGTCTTATCCCCAGCCTGTGCCTTCCTCATCTCTTCTGGAGTGGTATTTAACAGAATATCCTCCTCCTGTCTTGAGGTCGACCTGACCTGAAGGGTGGCCATAACTATAGGGTTCCTTCTGCAACGGTCAGTGTCATGATTGTTCATCTTACAATTTTTACACCATCTCTTTCCTTGGTTGTAAGATTTTCTTTCATCATATTTCCTTTCATCGAATTGTGGGGTTTTATTTTTATTGTCATACCGTGGCCTATCAATTTGGTGCTTACCTTTGTTTTGATCTCTAGGATCAAATTTATTAAAGTTCTGTGGTGCCCTAAAATTTTCTACCTGTTTCTTTTTATTACCTGATACCTCTGCCTGAGCCGCTTGATACCTTTCTGCAACATTTAGCAACTCACCCAGCCTCTCTGCACCTTGTTCCATGAGAAACTTTCTCAGGTCTGGAGCCATGGACTCTCTTAATTGTTCTATAAGGACCATTTCCTTAAGATCTTGGGTTTTCCCCAGAGAAGTCCATTTCTCCAAGTATGTCTCTAACCGTGCAGAGAACTGGTGATAGGTTTCACCTGACAGTAGTTTAGCATTCCTAAATTTTTTCCTATAAAATTCTGCGTTCTTTTCATATCTTAACAAAAGAGCCTGCTTTAGCATGTCATAATTTTCTTGATCACCTCTGCTCATTTTGGCAAAAACTTCATAAGCTGCCCCACGAAGCCCTTGAGATAACTTTAAGCTCCACCTTTCTCTCTCTAACCCATATGTGGTAGCTAATAGTTCATATCTATTTAGATAGCTCTCAATATCATCGTCTTTCTCAACAAAATGATCTAAATGAAAATTCATAGCTGAGGTTGAGGCTCCCTGGCTAGCAGTGGCATCAGAGGTAAAGGGACTGGCACCATTTTCAGGAGCCTGGCCTTGAAACTCAAACTCCCTTAGTCGTAACTCGTGCTCTCTTTGTAATCTCTTCTCCTCCTTTTCTGCTTCCTTCTCTGCAGCTAATTTCTTCTCTTCTCTTTCTGCAGTCAATCTTCTTTCTTCTGCTTCCAATGCTTTAGCCTCTTTGTCAGCCTCAATCTGCAACCTCTTAGCCTCAGCCTCAGTCTGCAACCTCTTAGCCTCAGCCTCAATCTGCAACCTCTTAATTTCCTTTTCAGCCTCTAACTTTCTTTCGGCCTCTTTTTCTAATCTTCTTTCTTCCCGTTCAATATATTTGTCACATTCAGCAGTGACATAAGCAATCATAATTTGCCCGTCCATTCCTAACTCTTTCGCAGTCTGTACAGCAGCAGATCGAAATTTGGCCAGGTCCGCCATTTTCTAACAGGTAAATGTATGTAATGTCTAACTAAACAATACAATTTATAATTACTTATCCAAGGACACCACAGGCACTGATAGCTCAACGTTATTTATTTTCACCCAAGGATACCTTTTTAATTTCTATTATTCCCTGAAGTGAATTACCCCCAATATTTTTAATAGGGAAAGATTCAAAATCCCGGGAGCGAGACCCCAATATATGTGGTAAAGTGGGATGATATAAATATTTATAGGGGACTTAGTGTACTGACTGAGATCAGCTGTGAAGGTATCTGTATCTAATAGGTATAGTGTTTTACAGATAACCTTACTTGCTACCACATTTATAACTCAGTCAGAATTATTCTGGAATATTGTGATGACTACGTTAAATGTCTAGGGTATGTATATGATGAAGTGTAAGTCACAACAACAACAGACAGATAAACAATTTTATTTATTCCACCACACTTGACAACACTGTGACGCTCACACACATTTAACACTCTATAAGACTATCTTAAATGAGTCACTGGTAAAGTTTCAAATATTTATGTATTAATTACTTTCACTATTATATATCCTGATTCAACTACAAAGTGAACCAGGAATCACATTCAAATGTAATCACAATTTATATGTACAGAATTTATAAATATGAACATTGTAGTGACATATTTTATTAATATTATCCTATGTGTGTCAGTGTGTAGTAGTACTATGAGGTAATACTGGTTTTGTTTTTCAAGCTATGTTGTTATTTGTCATCATGACTTCAAGTGTTTGTTTATCTGGGAAATAGTATGGGGAAAAAGTTCACAGTTCCTGTCAATTTAAACAAGGTATTGTCCCTCTTTTTTTTTCTAAAATGTCAATTTTTGAGGGGACACATAATGTTGAGCTCCACTGGCCACAGAGGCTTAACTTTCGTGATGGTGGCAGGAAAAGACTCCTCTGCTCGATTGCTCCCCTGTGTTCTGGAGACACCTCACTAGTCGCTATTTGGACCCAGGAGTATGCTGTCAGCCTCCAGTTTCAGCAAAGCTCAGACCAGGTGCTGCTCAATAACTTTAGGACCACAGTCCCACAATTCATGGAATAATACACAGTTACGTTGACTGGCAATGAATATAGCACAATTTCGATCTGCCGATGTCCCAGGCTTTTATTTAGAAAAATATGCACTGGCGCTCAACGCACTGGTTCTTTAGTAAGTTTATTTGAAAATGTGGTCCTGACCTGACGCTCCTAATTGACTATATTGGTGGGTCTAACCAATCGAGCCATGTTTACACATGCGTTTGAAAAAAAGTACCCTTCCTTCCGTCTCCCCTAACAACAAAAGATAGTATTTATAGTCCGACTAATCGTGTTTAGCCTTACATTTACTTTCCGCCAATCAAATAGGAGGTAACATGTTGGCCTATTTCCCGTACAATGGTGGTGTCAAAATCTGCCACTGAGCGATTCTGATTTTTGTGTTGTCTGACACCCTCACTATTTCTTTTGGCTATAATTTGTTAATTCCTAGACTGTTTGCGTAACGTTTAACATATTCTTTGTCAGCAAGTCCTAAGGAACCCAAATATATAAATTTAATGGGGCTAATGGGCTGCGTTCAAAATATGCATTTTCTTCTAGGATAGTCGTGCTGTTGCCACCTCCTCACTTCCAAACTTTATGGTGTCTGCTGTACTGTCATACTAATGTCAGGATTTCAGACATAAAACAGTAGAATGTCATGTTTCCTAATAAGCGTTTTGTAAGTTTTTTAAACCTAACTCTCGTATGGGTAGTGTTTTTTATCACTGTCGATTTGAAAAAAGCTAGTGCTTGTGGCCTTACACGCGTGATGGTAGTAATTGTATAGCGAGACGCGTGTTTAGTGTTGTATGCGTTCCTGCTTTCAGCCCTCCCTTCTCTCTATCCTAATTCCATCTGTCTTTCGTTTATGGTAACTTAGTGTATAAAATGACATGAATGGAATATTAAATATAGGTCAGCTTGCGTATCTCAAGGTTTTTCTTAGAAAGGCAGTACACGTTTTATTGAAGAAAGCGTGTAGTGATGCAGTAGGCTTTTACTATCAACGTGGAACGTTATAATTTGCAGACGAATTAGAAAACAAGGGGGATTTCGAGTACAGTCATTGTGACAGCACTGTTCTTTACCATTCTTCTTTCCTTTTATTGCAGTTATTTGTTAGGCTTTACATTTACTTTTTAATTTATATATGTGGATTAGAATTTCACACGACAGTGCCATCCCTTTATAGAAATAAAGTTATGGAATGGGGGCACGTTGCTACTTTGAGTGAACACCTGGGTAATGGTGCCACAAATCAAAGGATAGCCACCCGTTATTATTGGCCCGGCATCATGGAAGACATAGCTCGATATGTGAAGTCCTGTTCAGATTGTAACCAGGTGACCTCAACACATAGGGTAGACCAGTTACAGGACCTAGGGAAGCATTGCTGCAGACGTAGGCATCCAAAGAAAACCAGGAAGAAAACCAGAATACTTACCTGGGAAGAACAACGTAGGGGCAGATTGTCTGAGTAAACACCCTTAGGCAAATGAGGAGAAATAGGAGAGAATATTGAGGATGAAGGTGAAATGAGAAGTGGTAAAAGAAGAGGAAGACAGGACCAGAGGAGTTGGACGGAACGTCAAACTTAAGGAGGGGCTTGTGTGACGACTTGCCCAATCTTCACTTCTTTTTTTTTATTAATTACGAGACGCCATTTTTTATCATCTTCAATGCATGATCGAGAAGCCCGTAAAGTCATGGGAAATTCCACTTGCAGATATTCTCCTAGCGTTCGGTGATTTTCTCCTCGAGTCTAATGCTATTTTTAGATACGACGTCATTGTTGACCCCTGACCTCGGTAGCTGAAACCCGCGCTAATTTAGGACGGACTGCTTAAACTTAGATAGAACCAGTTTAGGCCACTTAGGAAGACCCCACGTGACTTTTAACGTCATTGATTGGAGCGTCTATATGATGCTAAGGTCACATGATGCACGCTACGGATCACGTGTCCAAGCGGAAATGACCCGCTAAAAGTGCGGCAAATCCAGCCATTTTCACTTGCCCAGGAAACCTCGAGACAGCTAGGCCTAATCTAGATATCGGCGAATTCACGCATTAAAAGCACTGAAGCCACGTGTCTAAATTGCGGGTTAGGTCCATCTCTGAGTAGGTAAGTGAAAATCTTGCTAGAAAATAATATTGTGATGAAATGTGTAGTATCTTATAAAATCGACGCAAAATTGGTATAACTGCGTTTACTTTATTCATATTTTTGTTTTACGATCACATCCAGCCACATGTTATCGGGTGTATTTTATGATCCCACGGGATATGTACAACATGGTCATAAGAATGTTAACGGGAATATATATATTATATTCCATATTATTTGATTATTTTTGACCCGACGTTTAGACTAGCGGAAATTAATATTAACGATAAAGTGACAGACCGTGACATATATTCATTATAAATTATATGACGATGCGACCAGACATGAAGTGTTGTGATAATGTTGTCAGACAATTCTATAATACTAGTGTCCAATTATTTGTTAAATTCATCATAATTGACATGACGATTAGGCTAGAGGCACAGAACTAGAATACTGTTGCCGACATTTCTATGATAAATTTGGTGGGTTTAACTGACATTTATAATAATTCATCGGGTTAAGTTGACGATAAATCAGTCTAAAGAATTATAATACTGCCACTGGGGCAGAGAAATATAATAAAGGACAGAAAGGAGAAACTTGAATTCAAGATTAGGCTCTAGACATATGATGTTAGAGACTAAAATCTGAGATGACTGGCAGACGGACGGCTTAGGGAAAGACTGCTTTCTAAAGCTAGAAAATTAATGAAGCCGTCGTATTTGTCTTCAGTCTATGGTGGAGCCTTGCACGACAGTCCAATCTCAGAGCAGAATACGGAGTCGAGCACAGAGAAGGCAAATCCGAACCATTCAAGTCCTACCTGGTGCAACGTCATAAGGAGACCGGAGAACTAACCACGCTTCACTATCAGCCGGGGGCTGAAAAGCTAAGTTCCTATAGAAGGGGAACTCACCTATATCAATGCCATATTTTTGTCATCCATGATGAAAAACACTTGATGTGAGACACATAGTACATACAGCAGACACTAATTCCATCGACAAAACTATCATTCACCATCTATTCATTTTAATTGCAATAAACCAATTGGGTGTATATAATGTACCCCATGCTTGTTCCTTCTATTAGATGTTGAATATTGTCCGATGTTTATCTTTCTTTATAATGGAGGGGGCTCGTAAAATATAATATAATTTAAAGGATAACAATAATAGATAACTGAGAAGGGGACTATGGTAGCGAGAGACCAAATATCTCCTTACAACCTTTTCCAGACCTTGTCTAGTTAGGAGAATTTACCCTCTTCGTCACCCTTCAGAAGTGGGAAAACCCAACAGGAATTCTTGAGCCAAATTGTCCACATTCATATCTATTATTTCTTCTAATACATTCTTATCCTTCAAACGCTACGCGACACCTGGGGATAAGACCCTCAAGCCTTGTTTTAAGAAATTGTCAAAATGTCATACACCTCCAGGAAAAGGAGACTTCTATATGAAGAACAAACTGATATACAGGAAGGCCGGAACAAAATCCAATGGTCAGGGACAGCTGGTACTTCCTAAAAAGTATAGGGCAGAATTAATAAGGAGCTTACATGTGGGAAAAGATGGGGACCATGAGAAAATAGGTACCATCATCCAAAAGGTGGCTCAAAATTATTATTGGCCCAAGGCAATGATTGACATGGAGAATTTTGTAGAAAGATGTGGCATATTACATGAGGGAACACCCACAAGTGGGAACATTGAGCAGGACCTAGACACGCCACGGGGCAAACTTAGGCCTGACAATGGAAAGAAAAATCAATTTAATAAAGTGGACAAAGTGGAATGGGAGCCCCCTTTTCACAGACAATCTTCACTTGGATGTTTTACAATGGCCACTATGCAGCGAGTACAAAGAGATGTCTTACCCCAGAATAGGCCGAAAATCCCTCGATCGGACTTATGTAAACTGGAGGAAGAAAAAAGAGAGCCAAGATCTCTCACAAAGAATTTTAAGTGGGGAGAAAACCCCAAGAGAAAAATTGGTAGCGGCCGATTTGTGAATGATGATTCTAGGAAGAAAAATCATCACTATAGTGCTTCGAGTGGAAGAGACCATACCGGTGCCTGGAAAAATAGGTCAACAATATTCAAAGTCCATATGTAGCACTGTTAAGAACGTGGACTGATGAAAAGGCAGAGGAAAATATTACCTCATCATACCAATATGTAAATGAGCTGACCACTTGTTTGAAAACTGGCTGGAAACTTGCCAATGAAAATTTGAGACAAGCCTGGAAAAAGCATGCTGCATATTATAATAAGAAAGCTAAAGACAGAGATTTGGCTGTGGGAGAGAAGGTACTGCTTCTTCTACCCGGCAGCCAGAACAAGTTGCAAATTGGATGGCAAGGTCCATATACAGTTCTAGAGAAGGTGTCTAGGACAAATTATAAGATAGATAAGAAGGGAAAAGAGAAAATCTATCATGTGAATCTCCTGAAGAAATATTTGGACAGAGAAAACCAGGAAGAGACACATTTGCTGACCTTGTCTATTGCAATGGAGATGAAAAAAGAACCACTTTCATCATTTGAATATCCATTACACCCCTGTGAGACCGCTGCACAGGTGAAAATCAGTACACATTTAACGAAAAATCAGAAGGAGAGAGTGCAGCAGGTTCTAGATGAGCATACAGATGTGCTAACGGACAGACCGGGACATACAACCTTATTAGAATATGATATGAAACTCATAGACCCAACACCAATCTGTATGAAAGCCTATTCGATTCCTTTCGCTAAGGAGAAAGCTTTGAAGGAGGAGATAGACTATTTGTTGAAAGAAGGAATTATTTCACACAGTGAATCTCCTTATAGCTCTAGAGTGGTTCTATTGAGAAAGCCCTCTGGAGAACATAGACTCTGTATAGATTACAGGAGACTGAATGCTATCACAGAAGGTCAGGTGGATCCATTACCGGATACTAATCAGCTGTTTGCCAGGCTGAATAAAGCTAAATATTTCTCAAAAGTGGATCTGAGCAAAGGCTACTATCAGATTCCAGTAAAGCCTGAGGTTAGACCTTATCTAGCTTTTAGTACCTCGGAGGGACACTATGAATTTAACAGATTGCCATTTGGATTGAAAAATGCGCCCAGTGTGTTCTCTAGAATGATGAGAAAATTGCTGGATCCCCTGAATAATCCATGCATCACAAACTTCATGGATGATATCCTCATAGCGACTGAAACATTTGAGGACCACATTAACTCTCTGAACATGTTGTTTGATCGACTTAGAGAGGCGAATTTGACCGCACGACCAACCAAATGTTGTGTTGGATGTAAAGAGTTGGAATTCTTGGGACACACAGTACATCAGGGAAACATGACCCCTGACCCCAAGAACTTAGAGAAACTGAGAAAAGCACCGAGGCCACAAACAAAGAAAGACGTGAGATCTTTTGTCTCATTATGTGGTTTCTACCAAAAGTATATCAAAAACTTTAACTCCCTATATGCACCGTTAACTGATTTGACACGCAAAGGAAATCCGGATAGAATTACCTGGACAGCACAGTGTGAATTAGCATACCAAGAATTGAAGGAAAAGCTCACAAGCAAACCCATTTTGAAATTACCTGACTTAAGTCAAGAATTCATTGTGAGAACGGATGCGAGTAATATAGGGTTAGGTGCAACCCTGTTACAAAAGTCAAATTCAATGGATGGGGAATTAACCCCAGTGGCATATGCTAGCAGAAAGTTGAATACAGCTGAACAAAACTATTCAACTAGCGAAAAAGAATGTCTCGCAGTGATATGGGCGATCATGAAATTCAATATTTATCTGTATGGAAATTCATTCAAGCTTCAAACGGATCACAAATCATTGGCTTTTCTAGCGAAAGCTTGGCATGAAAATGCTAGACTATTAAGGTGGTCGTTGCTATTACAGCCCTATCAATTCAGTATAGAATACATTTCAGGAAAAACTAACCTAGGTGCTGATTTTCTAAGCCGCCATCCGTGCGATGAAAATCAGGGTAGTCACCAGGCCTAGAGAGTAATTTCTTCTTCTTCTTCTTCCGTCCTTAGCCACCGACCGTCAAATCAGACAGTGGCCATTACGCCTAGTGGCGTCTTAGGGCAACAGCAGATAGGTTTTCTTTGCCATTGTTTCCCATCACGCCTATTGGCGTCTTTAGAGCAATGGCAAATCAATCCATTTGCTGTTGTTTCCGTAATCGAAGTGACTGGCAAACGCGTGATCAGCCTGTTGGTAGAGAGTAATTTAGCTATGTGTATATAGAATTAGGGACTGATATATGATGTCTGTTTTAAGTGGGGAGAATTGTGGTGAAAAATTCTAATACCCACATATAAATTAGACCATAAATGTAAAGCAGAACGCAAAAAGACGATGGAAAGAAGAATGGAGAAAGACCAGTGCTTTCCCAATAGAGATAGAGCTTTCGGTTTATAACGCCGAATGGCTGAACACAAAAGATATCCACTTTTCCTACTACTTCGTTCGTTTCTAAATATAGCGCTTCCACGATTAACAGAATTATAGGCCTAACGATAGAGCGATAGTAAATACAACACGCGTATCACAGAAGTTTCTAAAAATAGAACGTGTACTGTATTTTATAGACGACCTTGATACTAAAACTAACAAACAGTGCAAGATCGCGCAAAAGGTTAGCCGTGGAACGACAGACGAACTTAGAGAGAGAGAGAGAGAGAGAGAGAGATGGACTGAGGAATGCAGAAATACAAGCCGCTCGCAGTGTGTCGGAGGATAAGCCAACTCGCACACCGTTTGCATGGCCTGATTTTCAAATAAACAGTGATGAAAAAACTAAAGATTTAACAATAGGTCCCGAATCAATCTTGGCTCTTATTGGGAAACCTGACATTCTACTGTTTTACGCCTGATTCCTGACTTTATACTGATAGTACAGTCAAAAAGAAGCGGACAGATGGTAGTTTAAAAATAAACAACTAAGATCGAAAAAAGACAGTATTTTTAAATAAGCCATTTAGCCCCATGATAATTGTATATTCGGGTTTCTGAAGACTTGTGGACAAAAGACTATGTAATTAGTTGTCTAAATAGTCCATTAGATAATCAAATATTGGTAATAAAACATATAGAGAATCGGAGATACTGTCAGGTCTGGTCATATCTGCTTAGATGGAATTGCATGATTTTTTTTTTAAACAAGTAGGTGAAGGAAAGTCTAAGATAGTACGAGGCCAGAGATTGGCTGAACTTTGTAGTTAAACGAAAGATTATTGGTTGACCTCTGAATAACAAATAGATGCCTAGGAACGGGGAAAAAAGTTGAATGAGAATATTTGAACGCCTGTTTACTCTTTTGAAAATATTCAAAGCGATTGGTCAATTTGGGTGATATTGTCAGAAAAAAAGCTTGGCAGAGACGCCATAACTTGTAACATTGATCAAGTGAGAGATGAGAGCAGGCAGTGTTATTCAAATATACATATATTATAGCAGCCTGGACATTACCGCAGATTTAAACTGTGCCAAGTCATCTTTTGCTGTGTATTTTTCAATGAGAATTGTGGTAAGCTAGACATTTTTAACATGTATATTATATGAAAATTGAATGTGAAATGATAATATATGTCTGTAAATGTGTGGTTCTGTGGCAAACATGAGGCAAAGCCTAGATATTGATCCACCATGTGATAGACTGTCAGAGAGGAGTATAACTACATATATATATTGGATTACCATATAGTAACATAACACCTATCCTATTGTATGGAAGAGATTACAGCTGGAATTGCAGAAGCGTTGTAACCATTGGGAAAGAGGAATACTGGTGTATATTGTCACATCAAAAGCTAGTAGTTGGCCTAAAGCTCTGAACTTTAATGTTTGTTTGTACTGTCATGTACCTCAGTGTGGAATAATATTGTATACTAGTTAGTAAGAAGGATGCATAACCTTCACTTTCAGGGGCCGTGGTACTGATGTTAATATAGCACCAACTGGTCTGAGCACTGCGTGATCCAGAAAGCTGGCAGCAGACTCCTTGCCCAAGATAGCGGCCATTGTCTATCATACTGTCAAACTGAGAAGCAAGCGAGCAGAGGATACAGGTTTCCTGCAGCTGCATTCTAAGATAAGAGCTTGTCAGCACGAGAAAGCTCAACCCTGAATAAAATAACCTAAAGAGACAGAAAGTTTATAACATACATTGTGAACTATTCAAATATTTTCTACTGGTACCAAACTTAAAGTCATGATGACAACCAACAACCTAGCACTTAAAGCCAGTATTACCTCATAATAATACACACCAACACCACACTCATATTACAATAACATTATATGTCTGGACAAAGATCCTTTGTATAAATTCCTGTACATAAACATTGTGCTTACATTTGGTTGTGATTCCTGATTCACACTGTAGAAGGATCAGGATATATATATATATATATATATATATATATATATATATATATATATATATATATATATATATATATATATATATATATATATATATATATATATATATATATATATATATATAATATATATATATATATATATATATATATATATATATATATATATATTATATATATATATATATATATATATATATATATATATATATATATATATTGAAGAAATTCAATACATTTGTTTAAAGTTAACCCTTGACTTACTTAAGATAATCTTTTAGAGTGTTATGTGTTTGTGATTGTCATAGTGTTGTAAATTGTTGTGGAGTTTAACTTAGTTGTTTATCTGTATGTTGGTTGTTGTGAACTTACACTTCATCACTATCACAACCCTAGACATTAAACGAAGTCATCATACAATTCAAGAATAAGTCTGAATGAGGTCGAAATGTGGTAGCAAGTAAGGTTCTCTGTATACACACCAAACTTATTATCTGCAGATACCTTCACAGCTGATCTCATTCAGTACACTAAGTCCCCAATAACCATATTTATAACCTCATCAACCCACCACACTTGGGTCGCAATATACATTTCATAGCAGACTAATCGTTCTAATAGAAAAAATGTTTGTCATACAAACCCGGTGAACACATCCCACAAAACTGCAAAACACAGTTTCCTCGAATAACATACTTTGTGAATAACATTGAAACTTTCAGTGGTCAAATATTTTCTTGACCAGAGGTTAACTACACAACCTTTTAAAAAGCTGGGGTCCGCACTAAGGCTTTCAACCTTCTCCCGTGATCACGTCTGCCTACTTGAATAGTGCCCTGCGTGACTGAACTGTGTTCTGACCAGCGTTGCCACTCAAGTTCTAGAGATAAACCCAGATGCTCTTCTAAAAAAAACCCAGAAATACCCAGATTATTTTATGCCTCAAATACACGGTATAGACGATGCTTACATAATCTTTTATGTGCATCTTCAGCACAAATAATATGTGTGCTACCAATTTTTATGTATTTCTTCATTTTTTTTTATTACCAAAAATTCACAATTAAATAAAAATGATTTTAATAACACCCCAATATATGAACTCTTGAAAATGAGATATTTTAACAGTAATATACTTACATTAGTTACATTAACAAAATGTTCCTCAAATTAAATATAAAATGTTAGTTGTAACTTGTTACTGTTGAAAAATGTCACTTGTCAGAGACTTGGCATCCATGTCGACAACTTCTCCTTCGTCAAGATCATATGCATAAATTGACAACGTGGAATCTTGATTGTGAAGTTCCAAAATCTGTGCATATCTCTGCCGGCAACGTCCTTCACGCACATCTTCAACCACGCTTTTACTAGGATTAAACTTATGACAAACTCCGTCTTTGGCAACTGCTTGCTTGGCTAGTATTTGATTGGAAACTGTTTCACACAAAAGCTTGTTGGTTTGTTTAGTTTTAACTAAGTTAAACTTTGAAAACACTCTTTCGACTCATGCTGAGGAGTGAGGTAATGCCATAAGCGTGCACATGAGGTCAGCCAAAACATCAAATTTCTTCTGGTTATTAGCATCTGTTACTTGTTGCAGTCCCAGCCAGAATGCGGGCGGATCCTCATCCACTAGATGTCCAAGATCTTTTCGGTACGATGCCAGTTCTCGCCATTGATCAGACAGATGATCAAGGCTCTCTTCTGAAACAACTGTTGGGAACAGCGCTGCTAATGGAATGACAGAAGGTTTGTTGATATCAAGAGCTTGCTTTGGATCCAACAGCTGCATTTGCGCCAAGTGGGAACCTGCGTCATATTTGAGTACAAAGTTCAATCAGGTATGCCAATGCATCCTTGCGAAACAGAACTTCTTTATCTCGTAACGGTTGTCGCATTAACTGCGCTTCACATCGTCCACCCAGCTCAGTGTAAATCAGTTTCTTGTGCACCTGTACATCCGAAGGATCAATGTCGGCAAGAGTGCGATGCTCATGCTGCAATACTTCCTGCCTAATAAACATACTGAGAAGAAAACGATACTCTCTTGTTAAACTCGTGTACACTTTGTGAAGACGGAAGTTCTCGGACTGGAATTCCATGTTCATGACGTTAACTTTACCCAGTATGTAGCCGACAAATAGAAGCATGTGCTTCGTGCCAACAGTGTTCATCGTCTGCAGGATTTGCCCCGCACCGTCGACGTTGTCCACTGAAGCTTCGGATTGGAAATACAAGTGCAGAGCATCCCATTGCTCAAGGATCCTCTCAATGACTGCTTCACGGGACAGCCAGCGTGTTTCACACAGCTTCAACAATTTATGTTTCTGGGCCTGAACTACATCTTGTATTAACTGGAACTGGAGATTTCTTTTACTACTACGCGAAAAATAGAAGCAGACATTCTTTATGAAAATTTGTAGCCAAGACGGTAGGTGGTTGCTGGCAGCATTTGCACAAAGTGCAAATGAGTGACAAACACAGCCGAGAACAAAGACATGTGGAGTCTCTTTCTTCAGATGTGCCTGTAAACCACTTGCAGTCCCCATCTTAGTGGCACAGTTGTCTGCAGCAAAACCAATGACGTTACTAAGCGGGATTTCATGCGTGCTCAACAATTTCTTAACAGCTGTAAACATGCCAAGACCAGTCCCATCCTCCACCTCAATGAGGTCTAACAGTGAATCAACTATTTTTTTTTTTGTTTTTGTGTCACAGAATCGCACAACGACTGCCAACATCTGGTTCGTAGAAATATCAGTACCCTCATCAACGATTATAGAAAATTTCTGATTTCTGCATATGTTTATAACTTCAAGCCGCTCAAAATGAGCAATACCGTACTGCATCACATAGGCAGCCTTGGTGCGCTTCGGTGACATTTTTTAGCAATTGTGCTGTCTGGAAATATATCTGCTTGCAACATTCAATCAAATGATCAGCTTGCGAAAACGGAGTATTATGTTCTGCCATGAAAGCCGACAACACTATCTCCGCTTTAGCAATTTAGTCTTGGAGACAGGGCTCTTTTGGTGTGATGAAAAACTTAATGTTCAGAGTTGTGCTTTTGGCTTCGGAGTTTTTCATGTGCTTCTGTGTGCTTTTATGTGTCAATAAAGCTGTTTTGTTGGCATTTGTTAATGTACAGGAACAGACCGTACAAATCGCAGCATAGCGATTACCAGAGTCCGGCTTTATCCAATCCTTCAGTTCGCTGTCTGTTAGCCATTCCGCACAAAAAGCCTGATGATACAATGGCTTCAATTTTTTACGCGGTGGTGTGTGTGTCGTCATGCTGCTACAACTACCAAGCGTACCTTCATCATCGCTCATTTTATAATCTTATAATAACAAACAAAAAAACCAAAATGCTGTTTATCTGCTTAAGTCTAAAATGTAAAAAGAAGACTTTATAACACATCGCAAAAATGACCGAGTAGTGCAGATGACAGCCATTAACAGAATAATAGGAAATAGATAGCTGATGTAAACGAGTCAAAAAACTACTTCATTGATGTGGTTAAAAACAAGAATTAAATTTAAGTGGAATAAAAAATATATAGCACATAATGTTTGACATTTAATTATAATATACATATAATGTATAATGCTCAGTGCACAGAATATACATACATTGTAAATGCCAATTGTCAAATATACCCAGATTAATACAGATTACAAATCAGTCAGTGGCCATCACGCTTAGTTGCGTCTTTTAGGGCAGCGACAAACTGCCCCCATTTTGCTAGGTCGGTGGCCATCCTTCGTGCCGTGCCCCAAATCCGATTCCTACTTTGCATCTCAGCCTCCACTGTTCTCCATCAGATTGTCTTTGGTCTGCCTTTCTTTCGCCGTCCTTCTGGAGTCCTTAGTATAGCAGTTCTTGTAATGGGTCATGGTCCTTTCTGAGGACATGGCCAACCCAGTTCCAGCGTCTGCCTGCAATGATGGTGTGTATGCCTTTTTGACTGCATGGTGTAAGCGGTTCCTGGTTCTAGATGGTATTTGTCCAAAAACATTAGAAGAATTTGCGTTAGGCAGGTCGTGTGGAATGAGGATAATTTAGACTTTTCTGTTACTCTCCAGCACTTCGCGCCATACAAAAGAACAGAAAGTGATAAGACATTAAGACAATAGTATGCTCAACATTGGCTTCTCTTCAGCTCTTTATATATGTAGTGCAGTTCACTTAAGCGGAACTCGCTTTAGCCGATTTTCGTTTGTCGAAGCAATTTTGCAGGTCGTAGCCACAAGTCTTCTTTGCTGTTGTTAAAGAACTCCGGTTAAGTGGAACTCTGATAAATCGCATTTTCTGATTAGTGGAGGTAATTGTTCTGTTCCAAGTCAAATTAAGACTCGTTTAAGCGGAAGCTTTGCTTCGCGCCTCTTCCCAAGCCCGGCTGAAAAAGGAGGAGGGCGGCCTGCATGGATGCCGTAAGGAGGCAGCTCCTGCACCATGCAAAGGCACAACAGCCAATCACCTGTTTGCTTTAAATCATGATTACGCGAACTACAAGAGAGGAAACCGGACTGATCCTAAAGGCGACGAACTGGAACGACTACGGACTACGACTTATAGAACTTGGAACACAAGAAGTATAAATGGGAAAGAAGAGGAGCTGGTGGAATAGATGAGGAAAGCAAAACTAAAAAATCCTGGATATAACGGAAACAAAGAAAAAGGGACAAGGAGTCATGGATCTCGATGGTAACACGCTGCTCTACAGTGGTTTACCCACATCTGAAAGAGCTGAAGGGGGCGTGGGTTGCATTGTGGCCAAAAACCAAAAAGATAGTATCAAGGGATGAAACTTTCTCTCGGAGAGCATTAGGGTTGTAAAACTAAAAGAAGCAGAAACCATAGTCAACCTGGTCATAGTGTATGGGCCAAATGAGGATGAGAGTGCAGAGGTCAAGGAGGAATTCTTCGAGCTGAAGATGAAATTATCATGCTCTGAGATTTCAATGCCAGAGTTGGAAATGACCATGCTAGATGGAGTGGAGTTATTGGAAGATATGGAGAAGATACTCTCAATTACAATGGAAAGTGACTCCTTAGATTCTACAGTGAGCAGAATCTGATCATTACAAACACAAAGTTCCCCCATAAGCGCATACATGCATACACTAGATGTGAACCAACAAAAAATGAGAAGTAAGTTATTGAATATGCCATTGTTAGGAGGAGCTCATTCAAATACGTCCGGGATGTTAAAGTCTGGAGGGGGCCAGAGATTGGAAGTGATCACTACCTGCTTACAATCAAAAGAACAACTGAAATAGTTGCTCAGCCTAGGAACTGCCCAACATCACGCAAGAAAGCAAGTAAACGAACGGGAGAAATGAGTATTATGACCTACAAGCTGAGAGAGCCAGAAATTAAGACCATATATCAGCGGCTTATTGCTACAGCGGTGAGAAACACAGAAGAACAACCTGATGACTAGGAAACTGTCTGGCTTAAATTCAAGGACATCATAAAGACATCTGCTGCAGAAGCATGTGGTGAAGTCCAACTTGGGAACAAGAGAAAGAGGACACATTGGTAGACAGAGGAAGTCAACGAGAAAATAAGAGAGAAGAAAAAGGCATGGAAACAATACTTAGGAGCTAAAAACACCGCAAGACAAATAGAGAAATATAAAGAATATGTGATACTCTGAACAGAAGCAAAGAACAAGGTGCTAGCCGCAAAACAGAAGTCCTTTGAAGAATTTGGAGAAAAGCTATAAAAAGATGCACAAGAAAACCAGAAATTGTTCTATAAGACCCTAAAGAACATGAGGAAGGAAAAACAATGCCCTCTCAAATTTATAAAGGACAAGCGAGGCAAATTGCTTACTGCCCCGAAGGAAGTAATGGAAAGATGGAAAGAATATTTCTCAGAACGCCTGGATGGTGAGCAAGGTCAAGCATAAGAAATTATAACCACTAGCACAGAATAGAAAACCAATGGTGTTAAAGATGACATAAAGATGGAAGAACTGAAGGCAGCAATGGAGAAAATCAAGATGGGCAAAGCAGCAGGGCATGATGGTATAACACCAGAAATGGTTAAGTGCATGGGAGCATCAGACGAACTATTACTCTTAAGGGTCCTACAGGCAGCGTGGTGCAACAAGATCATACCAAAGGATTGGTAGATTGCCATCAAAACACCAATTTTCAAAAAGGGTGACAATCGACAATGTGGAAACCATAGAGTCATATCCCTTTTCAGTGTCCCTGGTAAAACCTACTCTAGAATCCTAGAGCAGAGACTCCGACCCCTAACTGAACCACAATTGGACGAGGTTCAGTGCGGATTCCGAGCTAACCGAAGTATTCAAGACCTAATCTTCACACTCAGACAGCTGAGTGAAAAGGCCCATGAGTATAAGAGTGAGATCCATCTTTGTTTCATAGATCTGGAAAAGGCGTTTGACAGGGTCCCCTGGAGCAAACGTTGGGACTGTTTGGCAAGGAAGAACATTCCAGCACCTCTGATTCATGCTATACAGAGCTTCTACAAGTCTTGCAGAAATTATGTGAGGACAGCAAACCATAAGTCAGAAGAGTTCAGGACCACCTCTGGTGTAAGACAAGGTGATATCCTGTCACCTTATCTTTTCATACTCCTCATGGAAGATGTCATCAAGGCATGTAAGGAGAGAACAAGAAAGTATTCAGTGGGGTACTGGAAGATGAGACAGGTCTGTATTTCAGAGCTGGCATTTGCTGATGATGTTGGCTTGATTGCTAAATCAGAGGCACATCTCCAATCCAACCTGCAAGTCTGGAAGGAAGAGCTGGAGAAGAGAGGGATGGTCATAAGCAGCTTTAAAACAAAATCCATAGTGATATCACGAGAAGAAAGAAGACATCAGATTAAGCTGGGAGAACTGGTCCTGGAGCAGGTCGACCAATTTAAATACCTCGGAGCTATTACACAGCCTTACCAAAAAAAAAATTTTTTGGGTGCCAAACATTTCACTCTTGATTGTACATAAATGAGGCCTGCTCAATCCAAATATCACATTTACTTGTCTGTAGCAGCTCTAGTATTTGAGATACAGACATTTTTGTATTATTACTATATTTTCTATATAAGGCTATGTAAAAAAAAAACTATTGCTGCCTAGTCCTTTACAAAAGAAAACTGCTTGTTTACTCTCAGTTTCAGTTTTCCAAGAATCTTCCCAGAATTGCCTTTTTTAGATTTTAAGCCACTGCATGCATGTTAGTATGCTACTTATTTTATTACACTTCTAACAGAGAATGGCATCAGCTTCAAGAAGAGCATGTTTTCTTTCACCGCATTTATTTTATTATATTTGTGGAGAGAACACTTTCAAAGAAGAACATAGGAAGCATATTACTGTTTTTGTGAAAAAGGCATACTTTGCTTACTTTAAAGTAAAACTAGGTGACCAGGACAAGCCTTGGGCTCCTCATATTGTTTGCAAAACATGTGTTGAACACCTGCGACAGTGGACTTGTGGGAAAAAAAATGTTTAAAATTTGGAATTCCAATGGTTTGGAGAGAGCCCAAGAACCATTATGATGACTGTTATTTCTGAGTTGTGAATATTAAGGGAATTAATGAAAAAAATCACAAAAAGTGGAAATATCCAGATTTAGATTCTGCTAGGCGACCTGTTCCACACGGAGATGACATACCAATTCCAACTTTCAGTCATATTTTGGATTCCCTGCTAGAAGATGAGACAGCAGTGGCATGTGGAACGACAAGTGACAGTGATAGTGATTTCGAAGATGATTTTTCAGATGCTCAACGCTTCGACCAGCTTGAACTAAATGATCTAATCCGAGATCTGTATCTCTCCAAGGAATCTTCAGAACCTTTGGCTTCAAGATTGAAAGAAAAAAAATTACTGACTGCTGAAACAAAGGTTACATTTTATCGCAGCAGAGAGCAAGGTTTTATTCCATTCTTTTGTAAAGAAAACAACCTTGTGTTTTGTACAATGTAGGAGGTCTTGTTAACAAAATGGGTGTAAATTATACACCAGATGAGTGGCGACTTTTCATTGACAGCTCTAAAAGAAGTTTGAAGGGTGTTCTCTTACACAATGGTAACAAATATGGCTCAATTTCAATTGCTCATTCTACTACAATGAAGGAGGAGTATGCTACAATAAGCACAGTTCTGGAAAAATTGAAGTAGTTAGAACATAACTGGATGGTTTGTGTGGATCTTAAAATGATGAACTTCTTGCTTGGCCAGCAAATGGGATTCACCAAATTACATATAAAACTTGGCTTGATGAAGCAATTTGTTAAGGCACTGAACAAAGATGGTACCTGTTTTAATTACTTATGCAGAAAGTTTCCAGAATTGAGCATAGACAAACTTAAAGCTGGAATTTTTGATGGACCTCAAATTAGAAAGTTAATAAACGATCCAAATGGTATTGATTCCATGAACAAAACAGAGTTCACAGCCTTGTCATCATTTTTTTAGTTGTGCAGAACTTTCTGGGTAACTTTAAAGCATACAATTATTCTGAATTAATTGGAAACATGCTGTCGAGTTTTTGTGAACTTGGATGCAACATGAGCATAAAATTGCAGTACCTCCATAATCATTTACATTTATTTCCGGAGAATCTTGGCGACTTTAGTGAGGAGCAAGGTGAAAGATTTCACCAAGATATAAAAACAATGGAAGAGAGATACCAGGGACTTTGGGATGCCCACATGATGGCAGATTACTGTTGGACCCTTAAGCGTGACTGTCCGGGCATATCACATTTCAGGAAGTCCTCGAAAAGATCCTTTTTGCGTGTTGACTAAACAAGTGCTAATGATAAAGTTTTATTACATTTTTGGTAATATATGCACAGTAATTACATATAATATGAATGCAGACTAAAGTCAAAATGCCACTGATAGCACCTAACTCTAGGATTGTACATAACAATTGCCCTACTAATATGGTCATTCTTAGTTATCTCAAAAACTAGAGCTGATAGAAAAAATATGATTACATTTTTGAAATCAGCAACCCAAAATTACCCAAGAACAACTATAAAATTTAAGGCACCATGATAAAGTCTCTTTTTGGAAGACAGACGTCATCATCATCAGTTGATAAATTCTCGTAAGGTGGATGGACGTCATCATCATCAGTTGATAAACTCTTAATACAAGACCCTTGCCCTGAGCAAGAGACATGCTGAAAAAATCTGAAGCTCACTCGAACATCACCAGAGTTAAATACTGTGTTGTTGTGTTGCTCGTGGTTTGAGTATGGAATGTCAACTTGACCTACGCAGTGGTGTGTAGACATAGATTGAGTGTATAACATGCGAATGATAAGAAGAGTTCGTGGTGTTGACAAATGTTCTTTTCTCACACTCATGTATGGCTGGAAGTCATCGACACCAACGACTGTGTACCTTTACTACAGTTTAATTTGGACGTACACACTCGACAGCACAGATAGTGACAAATCACAGGTTGGCATAATACATCATGGTACAGTGGATAAATGGTCTTGCAATGTTACATGGGCACTCATGTAGAATAATAGTATAATGGACTGTCAGTAGCCAAGCACTCAGTATTGCCCATATATATATATATCATCTGAGTTTACTGACAAAGCACGTCAGATTATAAACAATGTCCAAGATGGCTTCTAGACCTAACCTCGTCTAGCGAAGATTCCTTAACATAATGTCTAGCACAGATTTTTCCATATAATCAAATTGAACCGCTAGCAATGGGTTCTCATGTGTAGCAGTGATCTCTGGACTAATCAAGCGATAATACGGGCATCCCTTTTCTCTTCTTGAAAGTCACTAAATGTCTGGTTACAAGATGGCTTCTCTCGTAAGCTGTCACTCACGTTTGGATACAGATAATGAATCTGTCTTAAAGTTAGTCATTCATTAAATGTTTCATTGCTCTGTAGATTCTATCATGATACAATTGACTGCATTCTACAGGATATAGTGCTGCTAGGAATCAGAGTCGTTTTCCATCTAGTTAAATGCATCCTCTCAGATGTACAAAATCGTACCTATCGAAAAACGGTGGCTTCGTACGAGAGTTCAAAAGAGTATCTTTTATTACCTGGGTATCAGAAATATGATTCTGCCATTCCTTGGCAATAAGAATGAACACTGGGGTAAAGCATACAGGATAGGTCTAGACGACTATCACTTTCCCCATAAATATAGAGATCACTTTTTCCGGCTACAAGCCGACATAGAAAAACACAGCCCATCATCAGGGCGAAGCCAAAAACACCTCTCTAGCGACACATCTGCCGAACAGCCTTTGACCTCTCTAGAGACAAAACAACATATAGTTCGACTTAGATATGTAAAGATTTACAGATATAAGACAGACTCGTCCTACTCAGACAAACAATACACATAAATTCAGGCCATAGATATTCTGAAGCAAGAACAATCTATTACTACCCAAACAAAGAATAAATCGCAGTAAAACTGGATTCATCCGCGGAGTTCGATCGAAAGAGACGACACAACTTTCAAGGGAAGTAACTCAAAATATTGTAAGATATCAAAGACTGCACGTAACACACCAAAATGTGTGTATACCAGTGTTATAGAAGGAAAGGGAGGCATCAAAGAAGTGTTGGCCACTCGAAAAGCAGCAGCTGAGAGACTTTTTCAGGCCATAAATTGAGGATTCCTCAGCAAGAGAGAGGTTGGTAAGAAAACGAAGATAGCTGTGTACCACTCCACCTATGTCCCAGTCTTGACATATGGATGCGAGTCATGGGCAATGACTACAACCCACAAAAGCTAGATCCAAACCTCAGAAATGAGGTATCTGAGAAAAGTGGTTGAAGTAACAAGAGGAGACATGGACCGCAACCAAACGATACGTCAGGGCCTAAAATCCCACCCCCTGTAGATCCAAGTAGAACAGTCCCAACTAAGATGGTTTGGCCATGTCTGCAGAATGGGAGAAGATCGGCTACCACGACAAGCATGGGAAACAAACAGCCAGGGATCCAGACCCTCAGGACGACCCAGAGTCCGCTGGGAGGACAACATTAGACAATCTTTGAAGGACCGAGGACAAGAATGGAACCAGGCCACATGGAAGACAGCCGATAGGATAGTCTGGCGCTCTCTCTTCCAAACCTCTACACCTCACGGTAGAAGGGGAACGACTATGTAAGTAAGTAAGCCTCTTCAGAAGATCGAGTTACAATTGTAAGTATCTGTAGCCGCATGTAGTTTTTTTTTTTTTTTTTTTTGGCGAATAGGCGATCCATAAATCAGGATCGTTGTGCAGACTTTAGGTCCACCAGTCTACAATTAGTTGTGAACGAAAAAAGGGCGCCAGACTCAACGGTGAAAGAAAGACTGGTAAGAACTACTTGTGATAAGCCGCTCTGATCTAAAGGACATTGAAAAACCATGTGTTACGGGAGAAAAGTATAACTCGTCATAGCGAACTACTTATACTATATATGATTTGACTCTTGCTGTTAATGGTAATGTAGTAAACGCTTGGAGAGTACACGAAGCGCCAAACCAGACACTATCATTTATATTTGTATCACTTTTTGTTGTTATCACATGTTTTATGGAACTTTATGACATGGCCATAGAGAACCTTTATAAGTAAAAGTCCTAGAGAACATTGATTTCATGTGTGAAATCATCATTTGGATATTACCTTTTGTACTGCAGGAGATTCTAACAGTTTTTTTTTTTAAAGTGAAACTTCTCCGTCATAAAGATAATGTGTTCTTCAGCTCGAAACAACACTTTGCCTTTTAAAATGAACATTGAACTTATTCATGCAGTTTTAAAAAGCGGGAAGAAGAAAACGAAAAATATAAAGTTATCTATTGCAGTGGAGAACTAAATGCCAGTAAAAAGCGTGTTAAATTACCAGTGCATGATACTGTTGACGAAGGCCTATTGCATTGGTTTACGTTGGTCTGGGCATTAAACATTCCTATCAGTAGACCAGCAATGGCAGCCTTTCTGGTTGTCACGAAATACTTTCGTTCTTTTTTTTTCTGGTCCTTCTCTCCACTCTGGTATTATTATCTACCACTCTTCTTACGTGATACCTTCTCCCAATATTTATTCTGCGTTCCAAGGTTTTTCTTTTCTCCTTTAATTTTACCTGACACGGCTGTTTGTGCCCTATACCAGAGCGCTCTTTTAGTTTCCGTGACCGGAATTCTATAAAATTTCTGCACGCGTTCAGAGTTCAAGGTTTTCTTGAACTCATCTTGTTCTAAAACGTAAAAGACTGACACGGCTGTTTGTGCCCTTTAAGCGTTTTTGGCGGGGTGTATAAAATCAGACTATTTAAGTTTTTGGCGGGGAAAATCAGCTGTTATGTGTGTAAAATCTGTAAAATATAAATCATTACACACTCGTTCTGGATAAACACAGCGCTAAATTTCTTTTGTGTACTATAACTTTGTTCTCTGTTCTATTTTTGATTGCATTTTTATTTGTTTGAAATTAGTTTTGACGGAGTTACAGACTTTTGAAAACAGCGTCATCATTTGAGGAAATTCATAAAATAAGTAATCTTTTTATTAATTTAATATCTAAAAATCGGCCCATTCGTTTGAGTTTATAATTATAAAGACTTCTCGAAGGGAAGCTAAAGATTATTTCCACATACTTTTTTTTTTTGGTTTCATATCTTGAGAATGTGTGGTAGTCAATTTTGTGAGTTTGGCATTACAAGAACAAGCATATTGTCACCAGATTTTATAGCATTTAAATTACTGTAAACGCATTCCTGATACTCACAAATCTTAAATAAGGTTGTAAAAAAATAACTTTTTGTAAAGCACCATCTGTTTTTGCATTTTCATTCATTTATAATGATATTTAGCTACGTATATAAGCGTCAGAAAACATGTAAATCTATAGATAGATTACTTCCACATACTTTGTTCTATCTTTCAAGTCTTGTTAATCTTGTATTTATAATATGAATTTTTTTTTTAAATTGTGTGTGAGATAAGGACTGTTCCATTAGTGTTCTTTGGTAGACAATCCTGTGCACACGACGGCTGCCAAAGAATTCTAAGTAACTGTTTGTATATCTTCTTTCATTCACAGATAAAGCATTCTACATCCTGGTGTTAGACTTGATAGTCCCAAATATTCCTCTATCTTTATACATACACAAGTAAACTATACTACATAACAACGAAATGGAACATACTGTTTTGCATCATATGAATTGTGCCAGTGCACTGTGCAGAGCCTGTGGCAAGAGAGCATTAACTTCCAAAACAACACGTTCAATTCAGAAAGCACTGAACTGTTCTAATTACGTTAATGATCTGTTCTTTGTGTTTGGAATTAACGTATCAGATGATAAACCCACACAGCATTCGACTATATTTTGTAAGAAGTGTTACTTACGAATACAAAACTCAAAAAGGAGGCATAATGAGAAGTGTCTTGAAACAGCCAAGTTACTATCGGAAAACAGTCAGCACATCTGGAAAGACTAAAACCATAATTTAACTATAAGTGAATGTCAACTGTGCAATTATGTTGCAAAGACATCTTTTGGTGTTTTAAAAACAAAAAGCTGCTCTATTCCCTGTGATGTTCTTTCTGACCCCTCCATGTCTAGTCAGTCATTTAGCTGTAGTCAGTCAGTTAGTTTGTAGTCAGTCAATTAGCTGTAGTCAGGATAGCTCTGTACAGTAGGAGGTTGATGTGCCTGCCCACATTAGTGATGATATTGTTCAACTGGAGGTTGATGTGCCAGCTCACATTAAAGGCGATACCATTATTCATTTGGAGGTGGCAGGAAATGTGCAGGAAAGCAGGCATTGAAAGTAGAGTTAGAATCTCCAAATAATTAGCAATAGCCATGAAGGAAACAGTAGGTCTTACGTGGGCACAGGAGAGAAAACAGAGAAGATTGAAAATTGAAAGACGCGCCAGCGGTATTAAAAATATAACTTCACAATTAAAATTTATAATGGAAACTCATTTGTTACAAATTTCTCCATCTGTGAATGTACAGATTCATCCTATAAAAAAAGGAAGTGTGAATGATAATTGAGCGAAATTTTGGGGCTAGAGCAAATTATGGCAGTTGTTGCTTGAGATTGACAGAATTAACAGAGTGTGGAAATCATTTAATAGATGTATTTATTAAATACACCTATTTATCTATTAAATTGAACATTTCGTTTTACTCATGACCATACTCATTTTTACATGACCATCGTGATGTATGATTGAGATAATTGTTAGCCCTCATGTTTTTGGGGACAATTGGGTGTGTTATTTTAAGGTAATAAATGTGGACTTGCAATTTAATGTTTCAATAATTAATGTTTGACGCATGAAACCAAAACAAAACTTTGATATCCATTTTCTGCAGGTTTTCTACTTTTGATTTCTGTAATTTGTTATGCATGTTGATTGTGACCGATTTAGTGAAAATTGCATTATAAACAAACCATAACAAAATATAAAAAAAACCGTAAATTTTACACTATGTCAGACTATTATATCTTCTGTTCTAATTGTGATAAAATGTTTGTTCTTGTTCTAAAATTTACTCTAACATTTCTAGTCTAGCTTTACGCAAAATTAAAGCCGGTATTTATAATAATAAAGTAGCCTAAAAGCATTAATTAAGCCCTATCAAAAGTAAACATCGCCACATGTTTTTCCCATAAGGAAGTTGACCACGTGACCTCTGTCAAGTGGGCTATAAATAGCGCTGTCGGGTTAAAAGGGGAAATAACTAAAAGATCGCTGGCAAACAGCCGTGTGAGCGCGTAACCTAATTTTGAAACAACATTGACTTTCTGTGCCAAGCGAAGTTGTCACATTGACTTCTCGCTTATCGCAGTTCCAGACGGAGTAAAAAGTCTCCACTGAGCGACAGTCCTATTTTTAGTCCCGACTTCTTGTCTGGGAAGATACAAGAAAACCATGTTGTTCACGGTGTTCCAATATGGATGGACAGATGATATTCGGAGATAAGACCGCAGTTGGCATATATGCAGTGCCTAAAAACACGATCGATGACAATCTTGGTAAAGATTAAAACACGGTCGATGACAAGAGTAGATTATCAGTAATAGATCTGTGAATTAGTGAGTTGTAAACATGATAAATACCCACGGACGTAGCAAGACCTACAATGGTAATGGAGTTTGAAAACGACATCTTATGTTGTCATGTAGAATATTCTACACGAGGGTAGTGTGGGAGAAACCCCTACCCTTATCAGCTGCCTTGAAGGTGATTGGTTTGGTATTAGAGATGGTAAGATTAATTTGCTTGTGGATGTGCAGTGGCATACGAGGCTGGTAGCATCATCAATGTAAATGACTTGACACATGAATCACCACTGCAAGAGCTGGTGACTGCTTCTTTTGGATTTCATCATAAGGAACCAACAGCAGAAGTGCCCCCAGACTCCATAGAGAGCAGGGAGTGGGCGATGATATGATGGTGTACACATTTATTATACAAGCACTTTCGAAAATTCATATATGTGTATATTTTTTGCAAATGTTGTGTTCCGCTATCCAAAAGCACTTTCATCTAACTCACTGAGATTAAACTTAACACTCAAAGAGGGTAAATATTTTGAGAAAGATTGAAGTGGTGGATGAAAGCGGCGGGCGCCAGATACTCATATCAGGGACCCAATACTCAAAAGAGAATTTGCTTTCCTCTTACTTTGTGGTACAAGTTTGTGGTACAATTTGCCAGAAATCGGCGACACCACTAGACACCAGCATCATACGAGTCTTGAATATGCTTGGCTGGACAACATTAGTAGTTTCCTCGGCTTTGTACAAGAGACCTGCTGCTGCTACAATATTTGACTACATGAAGTATAGTCCGAAACACCTGTGGGAACCAACAGCGCATGAAGCAGACGCCAACCAACCTACAAAGCCCCCCCCCCCCCCCACCCCACGGGAAGTTAAGTACCATAACAGATCAACCAAATGACATTTCAAATCGTTTCAATACGTCTACACAGTTTAAATCATCCAATGATGGTCAATGTCAACATAGCTTTTGAATAAGCAACTTTATTTATTTTAAATCTTGTTAAACTCATAAGTGATTATTAAACCTGTTGATTTGAAACTTTAAAACTACAGTTGAATTTAACTAGAGTCTACGGAGATTTATTATGCACAACGTTTACACACATTGGTGCATGGCCTCTATCATTTACTAGGCCTCATTTTTCTTTACTGGCGGATTAACTGCCAAATTGCTACCGCTGGCGGCTATTTCGTGGATTACACTACGGCCGCGCAGTGCAGATAGCAGCGTCCACGAGCTGTTATAATTTGCCATTGAAGTTGCACAAGACATATAATTTCTTTTCCTACAGCCAGCTCCATGTGATTATTTTTTTTTCTGTACTTAGTCAATGATAGAATCTTTAGCCCATGATGGTCTTCCATACGATAATCAGGTTAAGTACAAAATAATATGTAACATCTTGATTACTTCATGCCAACAATTCCTGTACACCTATCTCATGTTCTTGAACAGTGCATAACTCCAGAAGAAAATACTCATTTAAAGATCTTAATAAACTTAGTCGCCTCAGTGCCATACTTTTTCAAAACATCATATTCTGTTCCCAATTCTAGCTTGTCGTTTCTAAAACTACACACGTTTGTAAGGAAATCCGTTACACATTTGGCCTATCCCCCCCCCCTCCTAAACACATTGACGAACACCTAAATGGATAATGCAGGCAAAAAACATGATTATATACAAATAAATAGATATCTCTCTTACCCTCAGGCAAAATACACAAGCAGAATAACTTTCAAAGGGTGTCAAAGTCTGCTCCAATCTCAGGAAAGCAAAAGACGTTGGCATAACAGTTTTGCATTTGATCCCCCTTCAGCTCGGCATTAAATTTAAAATTATTGTGGCCTACTATATTTTTTTTTTTTTGGATGTGTTTGCTACTTTTCTTTGTAGCACGCCCCTTTCAACCATCTACCATGAACATGGAGTTGTTGGTTATATCAGGACGTGTTTTCTTTGTTTTAATATGTTTTTGTTTGTATTTATTTTTTACTATATTATCTCTAGTAGGTATTTTCCTTTTGTAGTTATAGTTCATAATGGTTTTTTTTTGGTTTTTTTTATTAAATCTAAAATATGCTATTGTCTAAGCTGGTATGTTTTTAATTTTCACTGGATGTTTTATTTGGTTAATCTGTATGTATCTGGGGTGAGTCTTTCTCCAGTTTGGACTACTGGATTGGATCCTTATTTATTTTTTATATGTTAGCTTTAGTTTTTGTAATATAGTGTTTTATTAACTTTTGCATTTCTGAAGGGGTCTTTGTGCCTATGAGATTTTCTTCACTCATTTCAACCTTGTGGTTACTACAGTGTATCTTAATGTTTTGCCTATGTTGGTCATATTTCTTGCAGTCCACCAGAAAGTGTCTAATTGCGTTTGGTTCTTGACACTCTTCACATGTGGGTTCCTCAATCATGAAATATCCAGTTCCAAGCTTGAGCCTCAGCAATTTTTTATTGATTGGTATTTTTAGTTCATCTTTTATTTGACATTTTTTGCTTGGTTTTTTTAGGATTTTATATGCGTGTCTTGCTTTTTTACTTTGGTCCCATGCTGTTATCCACTCTTTAGTTATTGCTTGAGCAATTAAGCTCTTAATTTCGAACTTCCCTAAGCCTACTTCAATTTTGTTATAGCTAGTTCTCCCGCCTTTGGCTTCTTTGTCTGCAAGCTCATTCCCTGCTATATCCACATGTGAGGGTATCCATGTTAGTGTTGCCCTGCATCCTGTAGTATGCAGATATGTATTAACCTGTAGTATTTCCTCTATAATATCTGGTCTGCTACATTCATTTCTGTTTCTGATAGCTTATACTGCTGAAAGGGAATCTGTGAGAATGGTTACTTTTTTGGGTGGGTTTTCTGCTGCTATTTCTAAAGCTTTAAGGATTGCCACTAATTCTGCTGTAAAGATGGATGTATTACCTGTTACTTTGTATCTTTTATAAATTTTAATTTTGGTATTGCTATTCCTGCTCCTAATTGTCCTTCATCTTTTGACCCATCAGTATATATAGTTAGGCTATTATTTATATATCGTTCTATGTACTCTAGTGCTTTACTTTTTGCTAAGATTATGTCGTTAGCTTTGCTTATGATCTTTGATAAATGGGAGTCAGTTTCTGGCACTCTTAATTCCCATGGTGGGATCTTTGCTTTGTACTGAGCACTACTGTTTATCGTATTACATAGGTCTGGGTATTGATCCCCTTCATCCATTGTTTTCCACCCTGACGGGTATCTATTTTGGTATAATGGAATGTGGCCTATGTACTGGTTACCCCTATCAAAGGTTTTGTGTGCTGGGTGAGTTGGATCTTTTGCCACTCTTGCCCAGTAGTTGAATCTCAGTTATTTTCTCCTTAGCTCCAGGGGTATAATGCCTAGCGCTACTTCTAGTGCCTCTGCTGATGTTCCCTTTGATGCACCTGCTATTATTGACAGTGCCTGGTTTTGGACTGTGTCTAGTTTTTTCTTATTGCTCGGGGCGGCTGATGCATAGACAACACTGGCATAGTCAAGTTTGCCCCTAATAAATGATTTATAGAAGGTTATCATTGTCTTATTGCAGGCTCCCCAACCACTCCCTTTCATATATCTTAGCATGTTAATAAGTCCCCTACTGCTTTGCACTAATAGGTCTATGTGTTTGTTCCAGTTTAGTTGCTGGTCTAATACCATACCAAGAAATCTAGTTGATTTTGCTGTGCATACTTTTTGCTCATTAATGCTTATGTCAATTATATTGTTTTTAATTACACGCCCTCTACTGAAGATCATTCCTATGGTTTTTTTAACGTTTAGATTAAATCCCCACTTGTTCATCCAGTCAGATACTTTATCCATTTGCTTTTGTACTGTTTTATAGAGGAATGGGAGATTTCTTCCCGTTCTCCATATCGCAGCGTCATCTGCAAACTGGGATAAGTTGTTTTTTAAGTCTTTAAACTCGTCGCCTAGGTCGTTGACCATAATCGTACAAATAGATGGTGATATTACTGATCCCTGAGGAATTCCATTCTGTACTCATACACCTCAGATCTATCATTGTTTATTTGTACCATGAAGTATCTATCCTGCAGGAAGTTTTCTAGATAATTGTAGGTTCTGCCTACTATACCTAATTTCCTGATTTTGTGTAGTGCACTCTCCCTCCAACACTCATCATATGCTCTTGCTACATCAAGGAATATTGCTACTGTCTTTTCATTCCTTTGGAAGCCTGTTTTAACATCATGTTCCAGCCTCAACAGTTGCTCTATTGTACTATGTTGGCTTCTAAAGCATGCCTGGGTTGGACTGTACAAGTTATGCTTTTCTAGATGAAATTTTAGTCTGCTGTTGACTATTGTTTCTAGAATTTTTCCTAGCTGCGATGTTAACGATATTGGCCTGTATGAGCTGACATCATGTGTTTCCTTATCTGGCTTTAGTATGGGGATGACTACTGCTGTTTTCCATGAACATGGTATTTTTCCAGTGTGCCAGATTTTGTTGTAGAGGGATGCAATCACTCTTAGAGATGTATTTGGTACCTTTTTGAGGATTTCATAGCTCAGAATGTCTTCCCCAGAGGTAGTATTGGTTTTTCCTGCTAAAGCTCTTTCTATTTCATCTACTGTAATGTGGCCTACTATCCTAGGTCGTCGTGCTATTTATAGCGACGTGTGTAAACAATCAAAACATAGTCCAAATTTACGTTAAGAATTTTCTTTTCGGCTCTCAATTCAGCCCTACCGTAGGCTACCATTCAAATTGATAAAGTTTAATTATTTATTATCTTGCGTATTTATACACTAAAAATTGGGGTTTTCCTAAAGTGAAAGTATCATTAAAACTGATTTTTCTTATACACTAAAATTTTATTAGGCGAAAGTCTTTAAGCTCATCTCTTATGTAATATCAGCGCTATACTTTGAGATATTCCTTTCTGTTTAACTATCTTTAGTTTTTAAGAAATAAAATATCTGCGTTCGGTCAAAAAACACAGAATAGGTCCTAGCCTGAAGTTAAAACGGTTTCTTTATCCCTACTATAAAAAAGAAGCAATCCGATTGGTTGTTAAAATTGTACCATACTCCTTAGATATTATCGGGCGGTAAATTTGACTGGGTTCTAAGACCGATTCAAATACTATAGTTGTTCGTCCATCACGGGTGATGAAGACCACTGTTCATCCAATTATTAGGAATATGTTAGATTAGTCTATGGGTACGAAGGTGACTGATGAGCCCGATGCGGACCTTGAAATATCTCGGACAGTGTGGGCAGGGAATGTTTGCTTCATGTGAAGGTTTTATTACACGGTCTTTTCTAACTTGTCTCCGCTGTTCTGCTGCTGCTCTTCTGGATGATTTGCATGCCGCTGCACCTTTACGAAGAGATGTGCGCCAAGCAGTTCTGTCTTGCGCAGCAGCTTCCTATATGTCTGGGTTTATGTCAAAGGTTTTCAAAGACATCTTTAACGTGTCTTTGAAGCGCTTCTTTTGGCCACCATGGGAGCGTTTACCCTTCTGCATCTCACCATAAAAGAGTATCTTTGGCAGTGGATGGTCTGGCATGCGGACTACATGACCTGCCCAGCGAATCTGTCACTGCATCAGAATAGTATGGATGCTAGGGATACCAGGTCTGTCAAGAACGGCGGTATCCGGGATCTTGTCTTGCCATTTGATGTTCATTACCTTCCTGAGACAGACTGTATGGAAGTGGTTTAGCTTCTTTACGTAGCGCTTGTATACAGTCCATGTTTCACAAGCATAGAGCAGCACTGGAAGCACCGCAGCTCTATACACCTTCAGCTTTGTCTGTAGACTAATGCCACTTCGATGCCAAACGTTGGTGTATAGTCTGCCAAATGTGCTGCTAGCTTTGGAGATCCTGGTGTTTACCTCATCATCCATGACGATGTTCTGGGAAAGTGTGCTACCAAGGTATGTGAATCTGTTCACAACATTTAGTTTCTCACCATTTACCTTGATGATTGGCTCAGTATAAACTGTGCCAGGAGCTGGTTGGTACATGATTTCTGTTTTCTCCGTGTTGATGGTAAGCTTAAAGTTGGCACAGGCTTCAGAGAATCTATCCACGCTGTGCTGCAGATCAGCCTCTGAGTCAGCATTAAGGGCACAATCGTCAGCAAACAGAAGATCTATTATGGTGTGTGATTTGACCTTGGTTTTTGCTTGAAGCCTCCTAAGGTTAAACAATTTTCCATCAATACGATATCTGATGTCGATTCCTGTGTCCCCATCTCTGAAAGCATCAGTCAGCATAGCAGAAAACATGATACTGAACAGAGTCGGTGCAAGTACACAGCCTTGCTTAACTCCGTTTGAGACGGGGAAAGGCTCCGACAGCTCACAGTTTTCCTGAACTCTATCCTGCATTCCATCATGCAGTAGCTGCACTATTGAGATACATTTCTTTGGGCAGCCGTATTTTGCCATGATCTTCCATAGACCCTCTATACTGACCGTGTCGAACGCCTTTGTCAAGTCGATGAAAGCTGTGAGTGCTGTTCTTGGCATTTTTCTTGTAGCTGTCTTGCAGCGAACACCATATCGGTGGTTCCACGTTCTTTCCGGAATCCACATTGTACTATAGTTAATTTTAGATTCAAATACTATAGCTAGTTTTGAGCGGGGAATTTGAGCGTGGTGTTAGACAGATTTAAATTTACGACAGTGGGCAGCCATCCCACAGGCCCACATCAGACGTCTGATCGCATCCATACCCAGGAGATGCCAGTCACTGATCGATGCAAGAGGAGGCCACACACCATACTAACGGGAAAGCCCGTATGCCAAAAAACTCTCGTGATCCAGATGCAAAACAACTATCAATTGATTGGTTGAACCCTAAGGTATTCTTGTGTGCAATTTGAACAATTAACTCATTAAATTAAAAAAGTTATTGAATGTCAAAATTATGGCTATGTGGGTGCCTTCAGTAGCTATGCGTTTCTTTTTTTGAACAGTATATTATTTGGAATTGAAAACACACACACACACACACACACACACACACACACACACACACACACACACACACACACACACACATCGTAATTATAACCCATCAAAGGATGAAAGAGATATTTCTCATCATTAAATAAAACATTTTTTTATTATTATTTTCTAAATACATTTCAGCGTCTGATTGACAGAGTGGTCTCTCGCGGCAAAGGTGCCGGGTTCGAATCGCGGTACCGACACGCTCCAGTATACCCAGCTGTAAATGGTTACCTGACTCTGCTCTTGAGTTAGGGAAGCAAAAGGCAGCGAGGAAGGGACTGGTCATCCCACCTCTGAGACGCAGCAATAGAGGACGCAGTCAGCGACTCATAGCTTGACTGCTTGCGTCAGGACCAGTGAACCAGAGCTGGTCAAGACCGTGCTCCACCTCCACGTGGTGGTCCTGGAAACAGTCTGCAGCAGTGCAGTCTGGCTGAGCGAGCACGGATCAAAGAGGGAAGGCAAACCCGGTCCCAAAAAATGCCGTGCAGAAGTCGGATGTGTCGACCGAAAGGTGCAGATATCACAGCTTAGGCGTAAACAGACACAACGCAACCACCGTCCTTTTCAGGACGAACGACGAAGAAGAAGAAGAAGAATCCCACCTCTGGATGCTGGACCAAGTATTGTGAAGTCTCTAACATTCGCTTCCCTACGGCAGTATATGCTATGGGACTACCTTAAAAAGTACATTTCGGAACCTTGTCCACGGCACCGCGTGTGGCTGCACCACTTAAAAAGCCAGTCCTGCATGTAGCCTAAGGAGAAAAAACAGATTATTCTACGATGTCTATGTCCTGATGTCCCCATGAGGTCAGTCACTCAGAAAAATGAACTTGTGTGTCTATGGCATGAAACGTCATTGTGTATGCGTGTTTATGTGTGGGGTTTCCCACTAACGCATGCTACCAATGTTAAACAAGCAAAACAATAAAAACAAAAAAGAAATAAATAAACGAAATTTAAAAAAAGCTTACCTTCTATTTTTTTCAGGCTAATTGTGGCAAATTTTACAGTTATTCTGACATTTAGCCTACCCTGCATCAGGACAATCCAGATTTTAAATATAGACAATTACTAACCAATGAACAAAAGGTTTACATTGGGCGTTTGGGAAATGCGCCTGGGATGAAGAAAATTTCAAAGCTGAGAAGTTTGTGATCGCGTGGAGACTGGTAGTGTTCAATACAAAATGGGATAGAAGCTTCAGGAGGCGAGCTACAGCATAACACGATGGATAAAATACGACCGCAACGTAAAATTCTTCGTTCACCATCTGTAAAGAGAAAAAGCCTTGCCAGTAAACCAGCGGGTAAGTTACAAAGTCGTTCAGGTCAGTCGAGATGAAAATCAGAATAGTATTAGTATAGAGCCTAGGCCTAGACGCTGTTTTAAGTGAGTTTAATTTTCAATAATGAGTTCATCATATGTGTCAGCTATCGTTCATTCATTATCAGAAGTGTTTACAACAGTTTATAAAAAGATTGTAACTCTAACAACAAGTGGTGTAACCTATAAAACATACTGATAGTGTAACTGGAACATATGTGATACGTGATCATAATGACTAGGGCCTACTGATTTTATTAGGCTACACTAAATATCTATTAGTCGCGGAAAGAAGCTCTGTCGTAGCATTTATATAAGTTTATCTTTTCCGTAACAATGCACCTGTTGTTTAATTGACTGTCATATTTATGACTGATCACGCAAAACGATCGTGTCTTCAATATTGTACATTTCAGAAGCGATTTCCTGTAGCCTAATTTTCTGTAGTATTGCATTGCTGTTGGCATCAGAACTTCAGTTGAGCCCTTACAAGCTTTTATCATACTTCCCAAAATCTCTTGCAAACCTCTGGTTAGATCTGACAACAGTAAGGAATATGTATTGGGAGTATGATTTATAATGAGATAGAATAGAAGACAGATAAGATAGATTTTTCCTAGGCTTTTCTCTTTTTACAATGAAAAAAATCATGAGACTCCTTCCAATTGTTAACATGAGAAGACATAAGAGTTGGGGGACATAACATTATCATATATGCTGACAGCACAGTTTTAAATACCAGAAAACATAGGAAACCTCCAGTATCTTATAGATATGATTGTAGCCAGCAGTAGGCCCCTACAAACACAAGTTTAGAGTTACACAGAAGGAAGATAGAAGTAATGGTTGTATCAAGAGGAGAAATAGTTCATGAGTGTAACACTGTAAAAACCCCATTTGAATGGATCTCTCATGTATGGATTTCAGAAATAATGGTCCACATTAAGAATATGTAAAATTAGCAACCTTGGCTGCTTATTAACGAAGCAGAAGCTAGGTGGCAGACATTGACTTTGCCTACATTTGAGTGCGGGTAATACTATAGTGGTTGAGATAAGAACTGTGGGACATGTTCTTCTATGCCATCCACATAAGTTGCCAACGTCATTAGGGTTAGTTTAAGATTAATAGGGATGTGTTCTGGTGCCAGACTGTATCGGCTGCGCCATTCCTCTGGACTCACCAGCAGAGGCGTGCTGCATGGGCAACAGCTTGACCTCTTTATCCAAGCACACGATCTTATGCCCACCGAAACATTGCTTTGGGGTCGCGTTCCTATAGTCAGTAATGACTGAAAGGATACTATTACTAGGATTTTTAACCTCCTATAATAATGTCATACCATATTACTATTTTGGCTACTTATTATACTATATATATATATATATATATATATATATATATATATATATATATATATATATATATATATATATATATATATATATATATATATATACCGTCAGCCCTCGCTATTCACGGGGGGGTTAGGTTCCTTGAAAACTCTATGAATACGGAACCATTGATCCTGCGGGGGAAAGGGGGTTAGTTCCTGCGGGATTCTGTTCACCATACACTGTTGCTACCAGTCATCAAAAAGTCATCATTTTGTGTACCCTTCTTGTAAAAAACAGCCTAATTATTATATTGTTCATTTTATAAATGTATTTTATACACTCTTTTCTTTGTAATAGTTCAGTATGTACAATCTTTTGGTGTACCAATACTCACTTACCCATTAATTCACACTGTCAATACTCATTCACACATCCATATGCAAACACACATACACAAAATCCCTGGAGAACAAATATTGAAAACATTTACAACAGAACATTTAAAATTTAGAGATAAAGAAAATTATATTAATATTGAAACATGTAAAGGAAACACTTAAAATTAAGAAATAAAAAAAATTTCACGAAGGTAGACCATTAGTAATTACAAAAATAATCAAAAACAGTGTAAAACTGCAAAAATGTGGATGAAAAGATACTCAACAAAGTCATGTGTAAACACAACGAAAGCCATGAGAACAAGGAGAACAAGAGTGGACTTTATAGTCCGATTGACTTATTTTCAAGTATATACAGTAATTTATTTTGAACATCTATCCAGAAAACACTATTCTTTTCAAACCAGTAGAAAAAATACCATGACTAAAACTCAATGAAATATTAGTAAACAATCTTAGATGTGCAGATAATACAATTTTGTTAGCTTAAAGCTTGCAGTCAAGATCTGGTGATTAAAAATATAAAAGCTAGGAATATGGATTGAACATTAACACTGGTAATAAAATTTGTGATAATAAGGCAAAACAGGCAAGAAGTCAGCACTAAGCAGTGTTTTCTTATTGATGAAGAAATGGATCCTGCTCAACCCCTGATGGTTTACAATTATGATAGTGTCTACAGTTCTAGATGGCATATTCAATTTGTACCATCTGCTTATGGCACCATCCCTCATTTATTGTATATGCAATTCAATCATTCAATATTCTTTATCTTCCAAAGAAACATAGGCCCTCAACAAATACATAGTCCTCCTGTCCATGTTCCATCAGCGCAAGTTTTTTCCATTTCTTCCTCATAATTTTCACTTCTGTCTTCATTTCCCTTCTCCATGTTTTTTGGTTTACCTACGCTGCTCTTACCCTGGGGGTTCCAGAACAAGGACTGCCTTGTACTGTTATCACCAGGTTTCCTCTGTGTGTGTCCTATCCATCGCCAGCATCTTCTTCTTATCTCTTGTTCAACTGGGACTTGTCTGGTTCTTGTCATCAGTTTCACATTGGTGACCTTGTATTGTATATAGGATGAATAAAGGTTTATCATTGTGTGCATGTTTGTTATTTGTTTGTTTATATATATATGTAAGCTCATATATGGGGAAAATCTAGTCAAGGTGTAAATGTATGAACACATACTGTCCTGTCTTGTGGTAAAGTGTACATTTATGTTCACCTTTATTTTTATGTATTACATCTGCTTTTAATTCTCCATTTGACAGCCGTACATTAGTTTGTGCCATTTTTTTCTTAGGTGCAGCTACAATGAGTTCTTGGAGTAACAGTATCATCTAATGCTGCAATATCTTGTTATTCTAACTATGGGACTATTGCATACCCAGCTGGGTAAGTGGTCTGTGTGGAAGTGTGTAACTGCTGTGGTGTTAGATGTCTTATTTTCTTCTTGGTTTTCTTTCTACAAAAATTGTAATCTTGCTGCTTTTTACGTCTTTTTTCTTCTTTTTTGGTTATTTGTCAGAACTTTGTCTTTGTTGTTTATTAGAACTTGTCCTTATTGATTATTTGATCTTTGCCAGTGTTAGTATGTGTCCTTGTTGATTATTTGATCTTTGCCAGTGTTAGTATGTGTCCTTGTTGATTATTTGATCTTTTCCAGTGTTAGAATGTGTCCTTATTGATTATTTGATCTTTTCCAGTGTTAGTATGTGTCCTTATTGATTATTTGATCTTTCATAGTGTCAGAATGTGTCCTTATTGATTATTTGATCTTTGCCAGTGTTAGTATGTGTCCTTATTGATTATTTGATCTTTGCCAGTGTTAGTATGTGTCCTTATTGATTATTTGATCTTTGCCAGTGTTAGTATGTGTCCTTATTGATTATTTGATCTTTGCCAGTGTTAGAATGTGTCCTTATTGATTATTTGATCTTTGCCAGTGTTAGTATGTGTCCTTATTGATTATTTGATCTTTTCCAGTGTTAGTATGTGTCCTTATTGATTATTTGATCTTAGCCAGTGTTAGTATGTGTCCTTATTGTTTATTTGATCTTTGCCGGTGTTAGTATGTGTCCTTATTGATTATTTGATCTTTGCCAGTGTTAGAATGTGTCCTTATTGATTATTTGATCTTTGCCAGTGTTAGTATGTGTCCTTATTGATTATTTGATCTTTTCCAGTGTTAGTATGTGTCCTTATTGATTATTTGATCTTTGCCAGTGTTAGAATGTGTCCTTATTGATTATTTGATCTTTGCCAGTGTTAGTATGTGTCCTTATTGATTATTTGATCTTTGCCAGTGTTAGAATGTGTCCTTATTGATTATTTGATCTTTGCCAGTGTTAGTATGTGTCCTTATTGATTATTTGATCTTTTCCAGTGTTAGTATGTGTCCTTATTGATTATTTGATCTTTGCCAGTGTTAGAATGTGTCCTTATTGATTATTTGATCTTTGCCAGTGTTAGTATGTGTCCTTATTGATTATTTGATCTTTTCCAGTGTTAGTATGTGTCCTTATTGATTATTTGATCTTTTCCAGTGTTAGTATGTGTCCTTATTGATTATTTGATCTTTGCCAGTGTTAGAATGTGTCCTTATTGATTCAGTCATCCAATACCTTTCAGCTCCCCAAGCAGCATAGGCCTTCAGCAGTAGTCAAGTCCTCCATTGTGTGCAATCAGCTCAAGGTCTTTCATTGTCTTCACCATTTTAATCTCTACCTCCAGTTTTCTTCTCCAAGTGTTTTTGGGATGAATGAGCTATTATGATTATGACATGCAGTTTATAGAACTAACAATATGCAGTTATTGGGGTGTTCCAGAATTGCTATCAATAAACCATGTATTTCCTCTTTCCCCCCCCCCCCCCCCCCCCCCCCCCCCCCCTTCAGTGTGCGTCCTGTTCAATTGCCAATCTGTTGTTCCACTGATTCTTGTCACCAGTTCCACATTGATGACCTTTTCGTACCATTTCAGTCCTTTCCCTATTGATTAATAGACCCTTATTCTTACCCCCAAAGTTTTGTATTAAGAATGCTGAAATGTCGTAATTAACAAAGGTTGGCCTTTCAGAATGGCTTGCAGTAACATCTGGAGTAAGACATTAAAAATAATCTTGCCTCGTTTTGGTGAGGAGCATCCCGCTCAACCTAGATAGTGTCCATTGGTTATATTCGGGCGTATGTCCAAATAAAGAAAACCTTGTGGTCATTGGTGTCAGACAGGGATGTTTACTATCATCACTAATCGCCATCAATGTGGTGGACAATGCCACATTATCTAAATGAACTGCTCTTTTTTAATCAACAATACCATGAACGAAATAGGTGATGAGTCTTACGTATGACAACAGATAAAGAAATGTCTTATTTTACTTCTTATTCATGGGTCGCTCTCAAATAACCACATCTCTCTCTCTCTCTCTCTCTCGCTTATAAAGCTGGCAGTCCGTCTCAGGTTTCTCTCATCACCATACAGTTTCTCCCTCACCTGGGTTGGAGAAGGCCCCGCTGTCACCCTGCTCCTCTCATGGAGCCGACAGTTTTGAAGTACAAGTTCTACTGCCTGTTTGTCCTCCCTGCATGGACACTCATCTGTCTGTCCAATTTTCAGTTTGTTGAACAGATGGTATCTGAATCTGCAATAGCTGGTTTTCAGTCTGAAAATTATCACTTGATTTTTTTCTTGGTAAAGTTTAGTATGGTTCAGCATTACTGGACTCTGGATGTTCCTTCTGCCATTTTTCTCTATAGTTGTAACCTGAAAGTCTTCATCAGGGACAAATGCGTGAAAACTGTAGAGAAAAGAGAATGAGAACACTTCCCAAGTTTCTGGGGCAGATTCTTTGAAGAAAAGAAATCACCCTAACAGCAAAGCAGTACTATGAGGGCTGTTCGGTTATGAGATTGTCAAATTTATTTTGTGATTAGGGTTAAGGGCATCCTGTTGAGAGATGTGGAGGATGCATCATATAGCAGAGATGAGCAAATGCATCTGGATATAATCTAATATTGAAGAACAGGAAAAGACGGTGAGTGCCATCTGACAATTTCTGAACACAGAAGCAAGTGTTCAAAGCATGATTAGTATCTTCTAAAGAGGGAAGATTCTCGTAAGTGGGCTTTCTGGTAATAGGGTTTGGCTAATAGACCTGACTCTCTCTGGTACAGTTTGAGGTGCTACCTGCGGGAGTAACTTAACTGACGGAGGTGAGGGGCTGGAGGAAGTTGAGGTCTTGGAGGTCATTCTAGGCTGCATCATTTCGAGACGCAGTAGTTCTGCATCCATAGCTTCCATCCTTAATTTGTGCTGCTATCTCTCCTTCTCCCATTCTACCTGTTCAAGAGTTGTCTGTCTCTCTCTCTCTCTCTCTTTCTTTTCCGCCTCCCTCATCCTGCATTTTTCCATCTCCCGTGAAACGAAAGTATCTAGCTCTTCTCCGGAGAGTTCGCACTCAATGGCTAACTCTGTCCAGAATGCTCTCCACTCATCCAATTCTCTTGTTTCGTCCATTTTAGCAGTGATGATTCACTCTGAACAGGTTGGTATGACCTGCAAACAATATGCTATGTCCCAACTCAAATAGTATCTGTAATTTCAACTGTAACAAAGTATACTTCTAACAAATACCAACAAGATATATTAATACAACGATTAATTATCTCAAATACGAAGTATAATACTAAGTATATAATACAACATATAGTTAAGCAAAAGGATTTCCTCAGATTCTACTCAGATTTTTTATATACGTTCTTATGATTACAATGTAGTTAGTGCATCAACCCAGTTACTATTGTTAGCTTCGCTTACAGGTAAAATAAAATTTAGTTGAACTCATAGTTCGCTGTGTTTACAAATAAAGATCTGGTTTCCCAGTTGTTCTATCAATCAAAAAAGAATTAATCGTGACATTGTAATATCTCGCTATCTAAGAGGTATGAGTGTGTATAGATACCAGAATCCCTAGTGCTGTAAAGAAGTCAGATCCTAGAGATATATGTTCTCAGTGGAGAACTATAGGAATGCAAGAGGTAGAAAAGGTTCTCTAGAGTTATGATCTAGATACCGGACATAGCCTCCAATTGTTGCGCAGTTATCCTGAACTGGACTAATTGTCACAGCACAGTTGGATAAGAAAGTTGTAAATTTAGAAATGTAAGAAAGATATATAGGATCTCAGAAGTGGCTCGTTAAATGTTAGATTCCTATACAAGTAAGGGGTGAATAGGAAGGCGAATATTCTCACAAAGAGATAATGTCTCAGAAGGGCACATGAGAATGGATTCTGTTTCCTTGCGACAAATCTCCCCTGTTATTCTTACTGAATATTATAATTGTTATTAAGCCCCCATCCTCTCATACTGAGGAAATGACACATATATGGATTTAAGAGACAGTACATGTAATAAACTCACTCGACCACTTGGTAGATGATACAACTTATGTGCAGATATTTAATCCCTAAACCACATATATGACACAAAGAAAATGAAAATGTAAATGAAAATAATAATATGGACATAAACACTGAATGACTAAAAGTCCTAGTATGTCCTACTAATCATCATTAGCACTGGTGTGACTATCATAGAAGTTGCCTAACGTTGTTGATTGTAATGTTCACTTTGTACTACCCTGGAAGGCACTTTAAAATTTGTTCCGTGAGTATTTAGGTGAAAGTTCTGTTTGGAATTTGATGATTATAGGAAACTCTTTACAGAGCGATACAACAGGAAGCAATCTGATCATCAGAAGAGGTCCCCCCGTCCAGCAAGTGTTTCGGCCCTATATACTCCTTTACACTCTAAGGGGGGTGGGCCCACTTGGGTCATGACTCCCAAACGTCTCAGCTTCCCATTTTCTTGTATCGAAAATGAACCCATTCCACTTATGGTAGCAACTTTAAAATCCACAACTCCGCCAGCCACGGAGGCAATTGTGAAAGTAACAAAGAGAAGACACATTATTCCGTTCGTTCCGTCGCACACACTGAGACACCGTCGTGAAGTCAACGAGTCTAGCCACTGCGTGTTCGTCACTGAAATTCTTATACTGACACCCCTTATAGTATACACCGCCTGTCGCCCCTGCGTCACAGCCCGTTCACTTCTTCTTTGATCCTTAGCTGCAGACTGTCAAAGCAGTCAGTGGCCATCACGCCTAGTGGCGTCTTGTAGGGCAACAACAAATTGATTCCACTTTGCTCGGTCGACGGCCATCCTTCGTACAGTGCCCCAACTCTGGTTCATTCTTTGCATCTCAGCCTCCACGTCCTCCGCCAGGTTGTTTTTGGTCGGCCTCTCTTTCGTTTTCCTTCAGGGGTCCAAAGCATAGCTGTTCTTGTGATGGCATCGGGGTCTCTTCTGAGGACATGGCCAACCCAGCTCCAGCGTCTGCCAGCTATGATGGTGTGCATGTCCTCTTGCTTGCTACGAGTAAGCAGATCTTGGTTGGTGATGGTATTCGGCCAAAAGATTCAGTGAATTTTTCTTAGGCATGTTGTGTGAAAAGAGGACAATTTCGACAACTCTCCAGCATTCTGCACCATAGAGAAGCATAGAAAGCACACAGCTCTGATATAATCTTAATTTTGTGCTTGTGCTGTATTGAGAGGACTTCCAGATGTAGTTTAGGTTAAAAAAGGCTGTTCTTGCCTTATTCATTCTGATGTTGATGTCTTTGCCTGCCCCGCCGTCTGGTGTTACTATGCATCCTAGGTATGTGAAGGTGTCTGTACCAGTTGCTGATTTCTTACTGATATGGGCTCAGGGTTGCTCACATTGAGCGTCATGACCTCTGACTTCTTTAAATTGATGTTCAAGCCCACCTGCTGGCTAAACTTATTAAGTCTATCCATTTTTTCCTGGATGTGTTGATGTGAATGTGCTAGTAGTGCAATGTCATCTGCATATTCCAGATCTTCCAATGTAGAAAATGTAGTCCATCTTATTCCTCTTGGACTGCCCTCTGTTGTCTGGCGCATGACCCAGTCTATGACTGTTAAAAATAGAGTGGTTGATAAGGGGCATCCCTGTCGTACTCCTGTCTTCACCTCAATGTATGACCTGCTGTCCGGCCAGACACCGCAAACACATACTTTCTGAGGGCAGGAAAGTCGGGTTCGGTGCCTGCAGTTTTTATTACTGTGGTTAACCGATTGGAAAGACTTACTAATATTGCTCTCCATCCCATACATCTCCGAAGCCATTTCATTCTTTATGTTGGTCCTGTTTTTATTCAGAGGGCGAATGTTGTGAGTCATAGAGAAGGTGGAAGTGTCCAAACCGAGTAAACCTGGTAGCAGTTAACCATCTCTTCTTGACTGTGCAAACGACTGGGTGATGGCGGTAGACCTACCTGGACGGGGGGCATATCCAGAGAGTATCAGAAAATCGCGGAGACAGCCGGATATAGTGCTTCATTCTTCAGCAATGCTTCAGGTCATACTGATTGAACTGACCGTGCCATTTGAATCCAGATTAGACGAGCAACATTCATTCAAAGCGGCCAAGTATACCGATCTGGCCGCGGATCTGAGACACGATGGGTTCAATGCAAGGGTCATGGCGGTTGAAGTAGGCGCAAGAGGGCTTGTGGCTGCATCAGTGTATGATTTATTGAAACCGTTGGGGCTGAGGGGACAGTCGAGAACAAGGGCACTAATGAGGCTTAGTGAAACTGCCGAAAAGGCATCAGGCTGGCTGTGGAACAACCGCAATGGAAATCGTGACAATAACCGCTGCAGTACAGAAAACACAACGCTGAGTTTTTTTTTTTTGGTGTACTAGTGAAAGGGCTGTGACTCTGGGGCAACAGGCGATGTATACTATAAGGGGTGTCAGGAACAGAATTTCAGTGGCTTGCACGCAGGGGCTAAGGCTCGTCGCCTGCACGCTAGTGTCTCAGTGTGTGTCCTTAGTTGTGAAGGGCGACGGAACGAACTGAATAATTTGTCTTCTCTTTGTTACTTTCACAATTGCCACCACGGCTGGCGTTGTGGATTTAAAAGTTGCTACCATAAGTGGAATGGGTTCATTTTCGATACAAGACAACAGGAAACTGAGACGCTTGGGAGTCATGACCCAAGTGGGCCCGCCCCCCTTAGAGTGTAAAGGAGTAATCGGGCCGAAACACTTGTCGGATGGGGGGACTCCTTCTGATGATCCTGTTGTATTGCTCTGTAGAGAGTTTCCTATCATTCATATTGTTGAATGTGGCTTTGGCCATTCCTATTTTCTTCTTGATTTCTGTTTCACATCTGTCATTCTCTGATATTATATGACCAAGATATACGTAGCTCTTGACTTGTTCCAGGATTTTCCCATTTACGCTTATCTGTGGGTTTATCGTCTGTTTTGCTAATTATCATAGTTTTTGTTTTCTCAATATTCATGACTTATACTGTTCACTTGCTTCACTAGTTCTTGTAACTCCTGTTCGCTTTCAGCTAACAACATGGTATCATCTGCATATATGTTGCTGTCATTTTTGACGAGTTCATAAAATGTAAACTTGTTTAATACTTTTGTTGGTCAAAGTTACAGAACCGGGGTTTAACTTATGTGACAGGTTGTTTAAGGGTTATCTTCCCTTTCTTTCAATCATTGTCGTTGATCTGTCTTTGTTGTGCTCAAGTTTATGCCGTCTAGGCATGCGCAGAGTTCTGGGCGCGAACTGCTTCTTCCGGCAGGGAGATTGTGAGCTGGGCTGTCAGACGATGATGTCCGTTGTGTTTTTCTCTATATCATCATGGGGATTGGAAAGTCTTCGATATGACTGATATGTCATTGTTTTCCCCCCGAGATTCTCTGTTCGTCAAGAGTGATGACAGTTGTTTATTGTGTGTATCCAGAGGATTCTGTATAAGATAAAAACATTCCCATTACTATGCTTTTGGCTGCAGAACATTGGAATGTACCTTTTCTGCGAGTGAAGCTCACAGATCGTAAGAGACAGATTTCCTTTTTGCTTCGTGTTATAGCCAAAAGAGACTATGTGTTTCCTATTGAACAGAAGCTTGATGATGATAATAGATTATAGTGTAAAGCCGCAGGTTGGCGGTAGATATAGTTTTAGCATGGTTGATGGTGCCTGCTAACCAAGGATACACAGCTGTATATATATATTGAGGCCCTGCATTACGGCCAATATTTTTCAGCAAGGGGGAAATGCACCTGGCGTGTTATGCCAATGAATAACAGCCTTATGTATTATTACCAGGAATTAAGGAGCTCGTCTTTTCTGGACAGTGGAGCTGAGTCAATGGTACGGAAGATATTATAAACTGTAACATAAGGACAGATGATGTTTAATCATGTCCTATCAGATACATGATTCAAGCCTTTAAATTACCAGACATTTTACAGTCACTCAGTATTTATGTGAAGTCCTTGATCTTGTCAATTTGACTGTTCCTGTTGATGCTACTGTCAGTTTTGTGAATAAATGTTTGAAACGTGCCAGCAGTCTTAGAGCATCATTGACTACTGCATGCGAGTGTATGGGTGTGCTATCTACCTTTTCAAGAGCCTCAAGCATTCGCGTCTTCATTCACACCCACACTCACCACGTCATCAGGCCAGTACCACACATCTAATAACGTATGCTGTTCTGTGCAAGTGAATATATTATACCCTGCCAGCACCTCACGCTGGTGACCTAAATTTACATCACGCACAAATAATACAGTTACATTTCTGGTGTGCCCAGTTTGATGTGGCTATACTAATCTGGTTTACATTTCTGGTAGACCAGATTTCTAGGTGTTTTCTACATTTACAGTGGTAAATAGGTCAACAACTGCTGACTCACATGAACACTGGCGTTAGCATCGTCGTGTTACTGCTACGTGAACCACAACTGCTACGGAAGTGACATTGTTATTCGTTTCTGAAGTTCTACAAAAGAAGGCAAGATATCTGGTCGATCAAGTCACATCGTTCCCTGTCAACCTAAGATTGTAAACAGTACCACTGGTTGTTTACACGACATACTACAAACACATCGACGTTGGATCTTCCGGTCTCAACTGGTTTGTCGAGTGTGAATTTTGTAGCTACACTTTGGAGACCACTGCCTGTTATCAAGTTACGGTGACCTTCAGCGGTGGATCGTCTCCCAGTATTGTTTACAGTATACTGCATTTGAACTGCATCTTTACAGTGGTTGAGGATTGTGCTAATATAAGTGGCCTGTTTTGGTGTTAAACTGCGCCATTATTTGTGTTCAACTGAGCCTTCCTCTGTACACATTCTTTTCATTGTGTATTTAAGTATTATATGCATTCTTTGTTTACATGTATTTTTGTTTACATGTGCTGTTAGTGTGTATATTTTGCGGGCTGGTTGGGAAGGTGACTTCTGTAGATAATACCACGTAACAGAAGTATCTACTGAGAGCATGTCTTTAGGGACTGAGCAATTTTCCTTAATTGGAAATTGTTAGCGACAATTGTTGCTATTTACGTTTAGTTGTGACGCAGTGTACCTTTTCGTTGTTGTTGTAATATTTTTTCTGTTCTTTAATTTTGATTTGATTTGTTTGTATTTGTCTGCCTCTCCTTCCTTTCGTTTATTTCTTTACACCTTTTTGTTTATAACAGTGTTGCCATTTGTCTTGTTTACTTTTCGCAGTCATCATTACACATTTTTGTAACATTTTGCTTTAATAATTGTGCTGTATTGTTTATTTGACTTCTGCGAACGTTTTCGGTTGTTCAGTATCCTTGTCTTTGTACTTGTTATTGTGATATATTATTGTCTTACAAGTCTATTTATATACTTGGTCATAGGCTATTATTGTTAAGATAATACACTTTTCAGATACAGATTATTGTTGGTGATATCATAGAGAAACAAGATAACTATACAAGGTCTTTGACTAAGACTTGTCTCTCAAAGATAGTGAAATAAAGTGAAGTGAGTATACAAGTCTAGTATTTCAGACTTGTCTCCCATTGAAGTGGGATAAGGTAATTTATTTAATTTTTCAGGTCTGATCTCACATAGTTAGACAGAATGTCTACACTAGACTTCTTTATTGAACAAGGGACATCCCTTGGTAAGTCTGGTAAAGAATTGGAGGAATTCGCAACTGCTCAATTTGCCATGGCATTGAAGTCAGAAGAAAAGAGACAAAAAGAGGAAAATAAAAGATTGAAAGCAGAAGCTGAACAAAAGAAGATAGATGCTGAGAATTTAAGATTACAGATGCAGGCTGATGAAAGGAAATTCCAGTTTGAAATGGAAAAACAAAAAAGAGAAGCAGAAGCTGAAGAGAGAAAACTTCAAGCTGAAGCTGCTGCTCAAGAGAGAAAACTTCAAGCTGAAGCTGCTGCTGAGGAGAGAAAACTTCAAGCTGAAGAGAAAAGATTAGACAGAGAAGCCGAGGAAAGAAAAGCAAAAATGGAACAGGATGAAAAACTCATGGCTTTGGAGTTGGAGAAATTGAAATTGATGAATACGGGTACTCATCAAGCAACTTCGGGTACGACAAAGGAGATTGCTAGTAAGCTCAAACTGCCTCATTTCAATCCTTTAAAGGACGACATAATGGATTATCTGGATAGATTTCAATTTTTATGCAATACGCATCAGATAAAAAAAGAACATTATGCCAAAGAAGTGATGCAATTTTTTACAGGTGAACCAGTTACTACTCTTATGGCAATACCGGAACATGACAGGACTAACTATGATGTTGTCAGAGCAGCATTGCTTAAACGATATCAATTAAATGAAGAAGATTATCGTCTTCGTTTTAAGACAATGTTGCCAGAAAATGGAGTAAGTTTCTTGGACTTTATTACGAAGATACGTATTACATTCACGCGTTGGATTCAGTTGTCTAAAGCTGAGAAAACATATGAAAGTCTAATTGACTTATTACTTCGAGACAAAGTTATGTCTTCGGTCAACGAATCTTTTCTTGCTTTTCTTCATTATTTTTTTTCGTACACCCGCTAAGAATCGAAGCGAAATCTCAGGTTATTTTTAATGTCTAACCTGACATTGATTTTTACGTGAGTATCCTATTTTCTTGTACAGAGACAAGTGTCCCTCGCCATTCAGGCAGATACTCGCCGTTTTCGGAGGTACCCATTAGAGCTGGGTCGGCTCAGGAGCCGCCAGTCCCTGGTCAACGACACTCCTTCAAATGTCCTCGCCAGGTCTCGAGTTAATGCAGTCCAAATCCCGGTCGACGAAAAATCCTCAAATGCCGTCGCCCGGGTTTGATCCTGAATCACCCGGTTGCCAGAGCGGTGTTGTAACCACTACGCTAGCGCGGCTCCCGCTTTTCTTCATGAGCCTAAACCTAAAAACATAAAGGACATGGAGGAGTTCTGTTGCCAGTACGTCACTGCACATCCCCATGCTACAGTTAGTAATTCTAAAGTGAAAGAAGGGTTGCCAGTTGCTTCAGCAACACCATATGGCCCTAATTTCAATAGCAAATTTAAAGGTGCTCAACAAAACTTCAAAAAGAAAAGTAATCAGAATTACACTCAATATCAAAACAATCCATCACACAAGGGGTTTTCGTCTAAGAACTGGAGACGAGCTGATAGTCCTCGTAATTATGGATCTTCTCATAATTTTAGACACTTTCGCAAAGTTTATCACAATAATCATTCTCGCCGTCAAGAATATGACAATGGTGACTATAAAAACCGTGATTCTAACCAGAATGATGATTACAGTAGGCAAGGTAATGACAATTACAGGGGAAATGATAATCGCGGCAGACCTAGATATAATAAAAGAAAATATTATCAACAGGCAAATTCTGCACAACATGAATCTCAGGAAGCCTGTGGTCAGGGAAACGATAGTAGGAGCTCTAATGCTATCACTGGTTCTGCTTTCGATTTTGGGAGAGCAACCGAATGCCCCCAATGCTCAACATTGTTCAAGCCTTCTACTGTATCGACCTTAATTTGTGGTCATCCTCTTCCCGCACTTCCTGCTACAGTTGCGCATGACGATAGGGGATCTCTCATCTTACATAAAGGTCTAGTGAATGACAATCCAGTCTCAGTACTTTTTGACTCTGGATGCACCACTATCGGTGTAAGGCAGTCTCTGATAGATCCTTGCTGTGCCACAGGAAAAGTGATCAAATGTGTAACATTTGGTGGTACTATGGAAAAGTATCCTACTGCTATTATTCACATAGCTACTCCCTTCTTTACTGGAGATGTTCACACGTGTCTTTTGCCTAATCCTATTGCGGATCTTATAATCGGTCGTATTCATGGGGTTAAGGAATGTATCCCACAGCAAATTGCTGCTTGGGAAGAACTGAATATCCAAACAGCCAATGCAGTTGTAACAAGAGCACAAACTCTTATTCCTCAAACTTCATCTATTGATGGTAATGGAGTTCAGAACCAAGATGATAACTTGGTGATTTCGCATGACTCGTTTGTGAAACTTCAAGAAGAAGATTCATCTTTAAATAAATACTTTCTTCTCGCAAAAAAAGGTGATCCAAATCGGAATACGAATCACAAATCATATATCACTATGAAGAATGGTATATTAGTACGTATGGTACAACACTCAGATACATCTATGCACTCTCAAATTCTTGTGCCCAAGAGTATGAGAGCCCTTATTCTTCAACATGCACACGATTCTCAGTGTGCTGGACACATGGGTTTTTCCCGAACCAAGTCAAGAGTTCTTGCGTCTTTCTTTTGGCCATTCGTAAACAAAGATATACGAATTTATTGCCGATCTTGTAAGATTTGTCAGGAGGTCAAGTCTAGAGGTCCAAGACATGCTGCACCTATCCAGGCTGCAGACATTCCTATTCGGCCATTTCAGAAGATGGCAATGGATATTATTGGCCCTTTTAAGATTAAGTCAGCCAGAGGACATCAATTCATCCTAACATGCGTCAACATGTGCACTTGTTGGCCAGAGGCTATACCTCTAAAGAGCATATCTACTGCAGATATCGCAGACGCTCTTTGGCTAATATTTTCTCGTTTGGGTTTTCCCAGAGAAATATTGTCAGACCATGGTACTAAATTGATATCAAACACTATGTCGCAGGTGATGTCTATCTTAAATATTAAAAGATCTCTGAGTAGTATTTATCACCCAATGTCTAATGGGTTAGTTGAACGTCTTAATAGAACGCTCAAGAATTTACTTGGCAAGATTACTGAGGATCATCCTCAGGATTGGGACAGGGTATTACCCGCGGCTCTCTTTGCCTATAGAGAGGTTCCAAAGGAACATACAGGGTTTTCTCCTTTTGAACTTGTCATTGGCGCGCAACCGCGCGGCCCTATGTCCTTGCTACACGATTTAATAACTGCCGATAATATAGATGATGACACTCAATCTTCATATGAGTATGTCATTGCTCTCAGGCATAAGATTATTGAAGCATGCAAGCTAGCAACTTCATCCTCCGAATTTGCCAAAGAAAAGGCAAAGCAATTCGCTAATAAGAAGAGACGTCTACGTCAACTTTGTCCTGGGGACAAAGCGTTTGTGTTACTTCCTTCTAGGGAGAACAGACTTCTCATTGCATGGAAGGGTCCATATGCAATAGTCTCGAAAATTTCCGATGTCGACTATGTTGTCGATATTGATGGAAGGCATAAAACCTTCCATATAAATATGCTTACTGAATTTCATGAGCGACCAGACTATTTGCAGCCTATTTTCCAGGCGACGGACGATTCTCCAGTCCCACAGGGACATTACTCATCCTTGTCAGTTATACAGGATGAGGAAACTACTTTTTCGGATGTTAATCTGCCTCTTCCAGTGATTCCACTTCATTCTATGGAGTCATGGAAAAACGTTACTGTTTCTCCTAATTTGTCTATGGATGAACAGCAACAAGTAACTTCTATGTTAGAATCATTTCAGGATGTCCTTACCGATATTCCTGGACACACACATGTCATTAAACATGACATCATACTGACTGATCATAATCCGATCAGAGTAAGACCATACCCAATACCTATTCATTTTCAAGCACAGGTCGAGAAAGAGTTGGATGAAATGATTCAATTGGAAATAATTGAACCATCCACTTCAGCATACTCTTCGTCGATGGTTATTGTTCGAAAGAAAGACAATAACATATGTCTTTGCGTCGATTATCGCAAATTGAACCAAGTTTCGAAATTCGATGCTGAACCTATGCCTTTATTAGAGGAGCTACTGATTAGACTTTCTAACTCTCGATTCTTTACTAAACTCGACTTGTCGAAAGGTTATTGGCAAGTTCCGTTAACTGAACGCGCCAAACCTCTCACTGCTTTCTCAACACCTAGGGGTTTGTTTCAGTGGAATTTTATGCCTTTCGGGCTTATGAACGCTCCAGCTACTTTCATACGCATGATGCATCAAATTCTTTCTGATCGTTCAGATGTCATTGCTTACTTAGACGACATCTGTCTTTTCAGTAATACGTGGAAAGATCACTATTTGGGTTTACAGGAATTGCTGTCTACTCAACGCGAACATAATTTAACTGCAAAACCCTCTAAAGCCTTTGTTGGGTTTAGTGAGATTTCTTTCTTAGGACATCGAGTTGGTCAAGATCTCTTGAAGACAGAGGATCAAAACGTCTCTAAGATATTAAATATCTCTGTTCCTAAAACAAAAAAGCAAGTACGTAGTCTTTTGTGGTTAATACAATTTTATGGACGATTCATACAGAATCAATCCTCTATCATGGCACCTCTTTCAACCCTATCGAAGAAAGGGTCTCCTAATACGGTGCGCTGGTCCCAAGAATGCCAATCTTCATTGGATCAGATTAAGAATTTGTTCTCATCGCCTCCTATCTTAAAGCTACCTATCACTGATAAGACTTTTGTTCTTCATAGTGATGCCTCATCCACTGGTATCGGGGCGGCACTTATGCAAGATTATTCAGGATTTCTGCATCCTGTGATGTATGTCTCTAGGAAATTGAGTGCTGCAGAAAGGAACTATTCGGTTCTAGACCGTGAATTGTTAGCTATGGTTTCATATTCATTCATAACCCTCCACTCCCAAAGGAGCATAGGCCTTCAACAAACACATACCAAGTCCTCCTGTCCCGTGCCATCATCTCAAGTTCTTTCCATGTTCTCCTCATCATTTTCACCTCTGTTTCCAACTCTCTTCTCCATGTACTTCTTTGTCTTCCTCTGCCTCTCTTGCCCTGGGGGTTCCAGAACAAGGACTGCCTTGTAATGCTATCAACAGGTTTCCTCAGTGTGTGTCCTATCCATCGCCATCGTCTTCTTCTCATCTCTTGTTCCACTGGCACTTGTCTAGTTCTTGTCATCAGTTCCACGTTGGTAACCTTGTCATACCATTTTAATCCCTCTATTCTACGCAAGCACCCATTTATGAAAGTCTGTAGCTTTTTGGTTGTTGTCTTTGTTGTTCTCCATGTCTCCGAGCCATACAATAGGACTGACTTCACATTTGAGTTGAAGATTCTTATTTTCGTGTTGGATCCAATTTCTCTTGATCTCCATATATTTCCCAATGCAATGAAAGCTCCTCTTGCCTTTTGTATTCTTATTTTGATATCGCTGTCTGTCCCTCCAACTTTGTCTATATTACTGCCAAGATATGTGTATGATTCTACATCTTGAATTGGTGTTTCTTCAAGTTCAACCCTGTTATCATTACCTGCTATGGTTTGGTCCATTCTTAAGCTACAAAGATTCCTTCTTGGCGCGCATTTCATTGTGGAAACTGACCAAAAAGCTCTTACAGCTATTCAGAATAAGGATTTGAAGAGCTCGAGATCTACTCAATATGCTATTGCTCTTCAACCTTTTCATTTCACGGTTCGAGCTATCTGTGGTGCAGATAATGTGATGGCAGAATACTGTCTTGATGCCCACATGAGTCCACTTAAAGTCTTGTGTCTTATATTTCTTGATACACTCTTAGACGTATGACATTTCGTTAAGATTATATATATATTATCACTTTTGTCTCACATTAGAGTGGTGAATTAATTGTTTCTTTCTCTATTACCATTTTTTGTGTAATGGAGAGAGTTAAGTTAACATAAAATAAAGGTCGAAAAAATTTGGTGCGGCCATATGTGATACTGATGGTTATGGTGACTATAGTGCATTATAACATTTTACCAATTGTATCATTTGTATTGTTCTCAGAAAACTAGTACCAAGTTTGTAGTAATTTTGAGAATCATGACAAGGTCTTATGTCACCAGTACTTACTATGTGGATACTACTTACTTTAGGATACAGCATCTTTTGTTCCTAGGATGCCATCCTTTATTGATAGTTAAAATACTTAAAGACTTTAACAAATTGATTATGTCCATCCATTAGATGTTAATAATTAGATGGCATTTATACGCCAAATTAAGACGTCCATATGACTTTTTGATATATTGTCATTCGCAATTGCTATAATGTTGCATTTTATTGCTATGTATGTAATTTTTGTTAGCATTGCCAGCAACAGAGGTTTTTGTATGTACCTCCCGGATGTTTTCGTTTATATGGTGAAATAGTCTGTTGTTCTCACTAGTCGCTCTATCATGTATCGATCAAGTCTGACATTAAGGCATTATTTTATGTTGATGCTTTCATCGGCGCATCATTCATGCGTTATGAGCTTATTATATTTTTGCTCATTGATTTCTTCTTCGATCCTTAGCCACCGACCGTCAAAGCAGTCAGTGGCCATCACGCCTAGTGGCGTCTTGTAGGGCAACAACAAATTGATTCCACTTTGCACGGTCGGTGGCCATCCTTCGTACAGTGCCCCAACTCTGGTTCATTCTTTGCATCTCAGCCTCCACAGTCCTCCGCCAAGTTGTTTTTGGTCGGCCTCTCTTTCGCTTTCCTTCAGGGGTCCAAAGCATAGCTGTTCTTGTGATGGCATCGGGGTCTCTTCTGAGGACACTGCCATTGATGTACTTCAAAAAAAAATGTTTCATTTTTCTTTTATCCGGAGGGTGCGGTAGTTTGTTGCTGTCGTTTTTGACGAGTTCATAAAATGTAAACTTGTTTAATACTTTTGTTGGTCAAAGTTACAGAACCGGGGTTTAACTTCTGTGACAGGTTGTTTAAGGGTTATCTTCCCTTTCTTTCAATCATTGTCGTTGATCTGTCTTTGTTGTGCTCAAGTTTATGCCGTCTAGGCATGCGCAGAGTTCTGGGCGCGAACTGCTGCTTCTGGCAGGGAGATTGTGAGCTGGGCTGTCAGACGATGATGTCCATTGTGTTTTTCTCTATATCATCATGGGGATTGGAAAGTCTTCGATATGACTGATATGTCATTGTTTTCCTCCTGAGATTCTCTGTTCGTCAAGAGTGACGACAGTTGTTTATTGTGTGTATCCAGAGGATTCTGTATACGGTAAAAACATTCCCATTACTATGCTTTTGGCTGCAGAACATTGGAATGTACCTTTTCTGTGAGTGAAGCTCACAGATCGTAAGAGACAGATTTCCTTTTTGCTTCGTGTTATAGCCAAAAGAGACTATGTGTTTCCTATTGAACAGAAGCTTGATGATGATAATAGATTATAGTGTAAAGCCGCAGGTTGGCGGTAGATATAGGCTTAGCATGGTTGATGGTGCCTGCTAACCAAGGATACACAGCTGTATATATATATATATATTGAGGCCCTGCATTACGGCCAATATTTTTCAGCAAGGGGGAAATGCACCTGGCGTATTATGCCAATGAATAACAGCCTTATGTATTATTACCAGGAATTAAGGAGCTCGTCTTTTCTGGACAGTGGAGCTGATTAAGTACATTGACGCGCTGAGTCAATGGTACGGAAGATATTATAAACTGTAACATAAGGACAGATGATGTTTAATCATGTCCTATCAGATACATGATTCAAGCCTTTAAATTACCAGACATTTTACAGTCACTCAGTATTTATGTGAAGTCCTTGGTCTTGTCAATTTGACTGTTCCTGTTGATGCTACTGTCAGTTTTGTGAATAAATGTTTGAAACGTGCCAGCAGTCTTAGAGCATCATTGACTACTGCATGTGAGTGTATGGGTGTGCTATCTACCTTTTCAAGAGCCTCAAGCATTCGCGTCTTCATTCACACCCACACTCACCACGTCATCAGGCCAGTACCACACATCTAATAACATGTATGCTGTTCTGTGCAAGTGAATATATTATACCCTGCCAGCACCTCACGCTGGTGACCTAAATTTACATCACGCACAAATAATACAGTTACAATATCTAAGGTTGTTTATTGACCTTCCACTGATGTTCAGTCCTGGTATTTCCTGTATCTGTTTGAAAATTTTTTCGGTGTATAAATTAAATAGGCAGGGGGACAGCACAAAACCTTGTCTGACACCTCTTTTTATGTCTATGTATGATCAATAATTCCTTCCAGATCTTACTGTGGCAGTTTGCTCCCAATAAAGGTTACTGAGTATTCTTATATCTTTTCCATCAATACCTATGTCTTCGAGGCATTCAATTATTTTCTCATGATGCTCTGTCAAAAGCCTTCTTATAGTCAATGAAGCACATGTACATACTTTTTTGGACCTCTGTATATTTTTCTGCTAATATTCTTAGGCAAAATATTGCCTCTCTTGTTCCACTGTTCCGTCTAAAACCAAACTGTTCTTCTTGGATTTCGCTGTCTACCTTACTTTTTATTCTTTCCTGTATGATTTTGAGCAGTATCTTAATTGCATGACTCATCAGGCTGATTGTTCTGAAGTCTGAACATTCTGTTGCATTAGGTTTTTTTGGGCAATGTTATAAAAACTGATGTCTTCATGTCGTGTGGTATATATCCTGTATTGTATATATCGTTGCATAGATCTGTGATTTTATCTATACCAAAGCTCTCCAGAGCTTCTATCATTTCAATTTTTATGTTATCTATGCCTACTGATTTTCCTTTTTGTATCATATGTATGGCATTCTCTACTTCTGATCTGAGAATGTTTGGGCTTCATTGGAATCTGGTGATGGTTTTTTACCTCTGTTGTCCTCAAGTAGTTCTTTTACGTATTCTGCCCATCTGTTTGATATGTCTTTCTCATCAAGTAATATTACACCATTTTTGTTCTTGATACAGCTTCTTCCTTGTGCAAACCGCGACCTATTTGATAATTTCTTTATTTCTTCATGCATATCTCTTTGTCATGTGCTTTGCTTCCAAGTCTTCTATTTCCTTGCATTTTGTTTCTATCCACCGTTCTTTTGCTTGACTTCACATAGTACGTAAGTCATTTGGAGTGTTTTTTGCTTTCTTTCTGCCATTTTATTCAAGATGTCATCTGTCATCCAAATTTGATTTTTCTTAGACTCCTTTTTAGGTAAATTTGCATTTGCTGATTGTATGCTTGTTTTTAAGCATTCCCATTTTGCGGTTACTTTTTCTTCTGGGTTTTCTCTTCTATACTGCCCCATGCTTTCTGTCAATAACTGTTATTTATTTTTGACGTTGATTCAATATTTCTGTTTTATATCTGGTTGTTTCAGCGCTGATATTTCTATCTGGGGTTCCTCCTGTCTTCTGTTTCCTGCTCTTTTCAGCTTTATATTTACTTTGATGATGACTGCATTGTGATCTGAATTTATGTCGGCGCCAGGATGTGTCTTTGCATTTGTGACTGTTCTTAAATCTGTTTTATCATGATATAGTCAATTTGATTTCTTGTTACATCTCCTGGGCTTTTCCATGTGTATAATTTCCTTGGCTGGTGTTCAAAACAGGTGTTACATATGACCAGCTGGTTTTCTTCACAGAACTGGATAAGTCTGTCTCCTCTATCATTTCTTGTCCCTAATCCATACTGTCCTGCTATTTTCTTGTATTTTCCTTTTCCCACTTTTGCATTCATATCACCCATTACTATCAACACATCCGTAGATTAGACTGGTTTAAGTGTGTGTTGTAGCTCTTCATAGTATTCTTCTATTTCTTCCTCACTGTGATCTTTAATTGGTGCATGTTGAATGACGGCAAATGTTGAATGTACATGTATTGTTCCTCACTGTACCAGTTCTAAAGCTGCGGTACTCGTACTCGATGGACCGTACTGCCCATTACTGTAAGATGTTAATATTCTGTAGGAGTAAAGTTCTGTGGCCATTGCTGTAGAAGTATGTGGATATCTTACAGCACAATACACCGTTCGTACCACATGTATAAGTCAATGAGGTTGGTAACGACTGGAACGGTTCAACGTTTTATTACAGTAACACCACGTTGACAACAGACATCATTAGAACATCAGACAAGCATACTATCACTGGCATATTGTTCAAGCACTTCATAGACATAGCAACAAGTTCAGTACAATCATAAATATACTTTATGTCCTTCCTCTGACAGAACACCTTAGATGCATCAATAACAATGCGAGCCGGGTAAGTGCGGGCTCAAAATATAATCTCTTCTGTCCTTCCTCCAACAGAACACCTTAGATGCATCAATAACAATGCGAGCCATATAAGTGCAGGCTCAAAATATAATCTCTTCTGTCCTTCTTCTGACCAAACATGGTAGGTGCATAATATAACAATTCCCATAATCTCCCAGACTCTCTTCCGCACTGGGAGAAAGTCGCCTTAGCATCAGCCCACTAACTTAAGCTGGTAGCATCAAATTATAAAGTACTTGGATGCACAAATATATAGTTCAAAAGGGTATCTTTACCTTGACTGCCTTCAAGAATAACACCACAAAAAACACTCGCGATCCTAGGCTCTCCACAGATGTCAGAATTACATCGAGGGAAATCTCAACCCCTTTCTCTAAACACACAAAGGACACTGTAATATGTTCACAGGGTCAGAAAAGAATCGCTGAACCTCCGTTCAGCTCAAAGACGCCCGGCCGACTGTACAAAAACCCAGTCTTTCCTTCGCGCCCAAATCATAGTGCATGCGCAAATAAATAGCGCGACATGAGTTCATTTCACTACAGGAATGTTCCCGAAACTGTTCCAAGAAAAACTACGAACAGAACCTTATATGGGCATCTAGCTGGACACAAGTAAGCCTAAGGAGATATAACCACTAAATCAACCTTATTCCAGAAAATAAAACTACTGGTAAACTCCCTTAGACCACAAATATAAGAAGAAGTATAAAATACAGGATACAGAAATCGACAGCCGCATTGGCAAAGCTGCAGCTACCTTTGCCCGCCTCACATCGCGTGTTTGGGGAAACTCTAAACTCACAATGAAGACCAAAGCTGCGGTATATAATGCCTGCGTCACCAGCACACTCCTATATGGCAGCGAGACCTGGACGACCTATGCTATGCAAGAAAGAAGGCTCAATACCTTCCATTTGCGGTGTCTACGCCGCATCCTCAGCATCTCGTGGAAAGATAAAGTGACAAATGTCGAGGTGTTGTCACGTGCTGGCCTTCAAAGTATGTATACGCTTCTTAGACAACGCAGACTTCGCTGGCTTGGCCATGTTCACCGCATGGAAGATGGTCGCATCCCAAAAGATATCTTCTACGGACAATTAGCAGATGGCAAGAGAACAGTTGGGCGACCACAGCTGAGGTTCAAAGATGTGTGCAAGAGAGATATGAGGGCACTGGACATGGATCCAGCAACATGGGAGGATGAAGCTGCCGATCGCACTAAGTGGTGATGCTATTTACGGCGCCACCTCAGATTGGGCGATGAGAGGCTCACACAAGAAGCAGAGGTGAGGAGAAAACGTCGAAAGGAGCACCAGGAAAATAAGCAGCTGAGGGCTGTCACCTCAGGGGCGCATTCCCATAGTCAGTTATGACTGAAGGGGCTATTATTATTATTATTATTATTATTATTATAAAAAGGGCAGATTAAAACAAACTGACCCTTGACAGTCTACCGCACACATTTTTGTTGTTGAAAAAAATTCATCGAACCAATGAGGGCGGTAGCATACAAATATCTACATATCAATATATTCTATATGAAATCAAAACACAACAGTAAAAAGGATAACAAAGAGGGATGCAGATAGCATGCCAAGATAATATACGAGAAAGTAGTGAAGTGGCGAGAGAATAAAGACAAGATGGGATACAAAAGAAAGAGAAAAGAAGAAGAAAAGCTACAACAATATGACATAGTAATCGAGTGCATGGTATAAACAAATATCATAGAAAAGTAACAGCGTCCATAACAATCTAACTTTACTGAGACATCCCCAAAAAAAAAATATAATAATAAGCATGATCAACCAGACAACAGGCTCATAACCTACAAATAATGCACCTATGAAGGGCAACAAAATATATAACGCCACATGTCAGGATGTTACTGGCGCCCAAAGGAGCGTCGTGAGATAAAAAATATCTCACAAACTAAGAGAAACTATTTTTTCGTAGTACTAATATTATAAAGGAGTTGCCGCAATCACACACTTAGGTGCTGGCAACATACAATGCTAGAAAAAAATCACATACATGAGACTTCATCTATCCCAAAAAATACAATAACAACATGTCTCGAAATTATAAAAAATAGATGTGTCATTACCGTATTATACTTACAACATAGTAACATATAATAGTATCTTAACACTAACATATTCTACCACATCATATTATACTATGTTTTATCACAATATGGTATACAAATGTACAATACTGCCAGCTAATTAGTAAGTACTAATAAAAGTTAACTACAGCAGTCCCCGAACATTCTGTATACAAGAGGGCACCTTGGACATCTAAAGTAGTGTCAAATCTAGAAATATACGGCAAACTGTTGAGACTCTCCAAATAATGGCACTGACTCGCTGTGAAAGCTTACGCTGTGAAACAATGCAATTGAGAATCTCTGTTTGACAGCCGTAGGATTTAATAATTTACAATAGTGAATTTAAATCTCTACCTAACAAAAGTGGTCAGTAAATTCCTGGCCTTTATATGGTTATAATTAAACCTTCTTCTGTTACACTAAAACGGTAGCAGAGAAAGTAATGCACTGTAAACTGGAGTGTTAACTCACATAGGGTCATAAAAGTATCTGAAAAAAAAATAACAGCATGTAATTTATGTAGAGGAAAGTCGTGAGTATACACATGATACCCACGTCAAAAGGCAAATTTGGAAGATGAGATGAGCTCAATTAAAAACAAACATCTGTGTAAGGAACAGGCTCTTATTAGTGAGCTAGAACAAGTCAAAATGGACAATGAGAAATTAAAGATTGACGCTAAGAGACATGAGGATGACTTACATAAATCAAACTTGGAACTTGCTAGTGCGCAAGATATGTGTTGCAAATTAAAAGCTCAGGCCAGGCAAGACAAGAAGTCTTATGAAGAAATAATTCTGGAGTTAAGGAATGATGTGGATTTTTTACAAAATACTGCTATAAAGAAGAATATTGTATCTCTGGAGGAGATCAGTGAGTTTAAGAATAGCAAGGATAGTGAGATTCAGGCACTACAACTGGAGTTAACACAGTTGAGAGCGAATAAAGAAAAGGATGAGAAAGTTGATGAACTCATAACTAGTCATCATAGTGCTATGGAAGCACGTAGACTTGAGCTTGTTCAGGAGAAGGCTAAGGTTTTAGAAACTACATCTCAGAAGGAAAAATTGAGATTGGATCTAAGAGATAGAATTGTTAAAGAAAAGACTCTTACTTCTGATTTACACGACTTGAGAGTAGATTACAACAGGCTTCAGGTTAAAGTCAACGAGAGAATTCATAAAGCTGTTGCTTGAGAGAAAGCTGTTGCAGAAATAGAAATTGCAAAACTTCGTAACAGAATTGATGGATTGTTGGATATTGTTTTGAACAACAAGATGTTGTCTACTACCAAGGTGGATAGATTTAGACATAAAGCTGATGGTCAATATGTTACAAATGCAAAGAGCCAGCCACATGCACTCAATGCTAACAGTAACACTAAACATGGTTTAAACAAATCTTTTCGTGGCAAATATAATTTCCCACGTAATGACAATACTGCCTTTAATGGGAGTGATTCTTGGCATCAGGCCAACAAAAGTAAATCAAGTGTCAGTCTTTTGGATCACGGTAAAAACTTTGATAAATGTCATGACAAGATTCCCCATTCATGCCACCACTGTTGAATGACGCAAAATGTTGAATGTACATGTTTTGTTCCTCACTGTACGAGTTCTAAAGCTGCAGTACTCGTACTCGATAGGCCGTACTGGCCATTACTGTAAGATGTTAATATTCTGTAGGAGTAAAGTTCTGTGGCCACTACTGTAGAAGTAGTGGATATCTTATAGCACAATAAACCGTTCGTACCACATGTATAAGTCAATGAGGTTGGTAACGACTGGAACGGTTCAACGTTTTACAGTAACACCACGTTGACAACAGACATCATTAGAACATCAGACAAGCATACTGTCACTGGCATATTGTTCAAGCACTTCATAGACATAGCAACAAGTTCAGTACAATCATAAATATACTTTCTGTCCTTTCTCTGACAGAACACCTTAGATGCATCAATAACAATGCGAGCCGGGTAAGTGCGGGCTCAAAATATAATCTCTTCTGTCCTTCCTCTGACAGAACACCTTAGATGCATCAATAACAATGCGAGCCATATAAGTGCAGGCTCAAAATATAATCTCTTCTGTCCTTCTTCTGACCAAACATGGTAGGTGCATAAAATAACAATTCCCATAATCTCCCGGACTCTCTTCCGCACTGGGAGAAAGTCGCCTTAGCATCAGCCCACTAACTTAAGCTGGTAGCATCAAATTATAAAGTACTTGGATGCACAAATATATAGTTCAAAAGGGTATCTTTACCTTGACTGCCTTCAAGAATAACACCACAAAAAACACTCGCCATCCTAGGCTCTCCACAAATGTCAGAATTACATCAGGGGGAAATCTCAACCCCTTTCTCTAAACACACAAAGGACACTGTAATATGTTCACAGGGTCAGAGAAGAATCGCTGAACCTCCGTTCAGCTCAAAGACGCCCGGCCGACTGTACAAAAACCCAGTCTTTCCTTCGTGCCCAAATCATAGCGCATGCGCGAATAAATCATGCGACATGAGTTCGTTTCACTACAGGAATGTTCCCGAAACTGTTCCAAGAAAAACTACGAACAGAACCTTATATGGGCATCTAGCTGGACACAAGTAAGCCTAAGGGGATATAACCACTGAATCAATCTTATTCCAGAAAATAAAACTACTGGTAAACTCCCTTAGACCACAAATATAAGAAGAAGTATAAAAAGGGCACATTAAAACAAACTGACTGATTTATATGTCGAATGGCTTTGCTCTCATCTTTAGTAACATCATTCTGTCGTTGTGTGTCCAGTATCCACATACGTATTTTTCTAACTCCTTCTTTATCAACATTCTTACCCCTCTTTCATGTTTTTCTCCTCCTGAGTGTATAAGCGTGTACTGGTCTCTTTTTATGTAGCCTGTATCCAATAGTCTTGCCTCTGCAACTCCCAGTATATCAAGTTTCATGTCTGTTGCCTCTAATATTAGATTGTCTAGCTTTCCTTCTCTGTTTAAAGTTTTAACGTTCCATGTTCCTATTTTTAGGCTCCTCCTACTAGTTTTTAGGTGGTCTTTCTCAAAATGCTCCCTCTCAACAGAATATGAGAAACACTCGTCATTAGATACTTTCTTACTCATTAGAGGAGTTGTCTCTTCCCTGTTAATTTGTACCGTAGATTCTTCCCCAGGGGACAGAGTTCTACATATCGGTTCTTGTCTTTTGGTTGTGATCTCATGATTACAGCACTAAATACCTCAATTGTAACCTATTTTCAAAAATAAAAAAAAATTCAGGTTAAACGGGGTAGACCAAGGTGAAACGAGAATAGGCAATAACGGTCAGCTGTTAAGTGCCCGCTCTCCACCCATCACCTTTTCAAAACAACAACCGTTACAACACTAAGCTTGGAGGAGTTACTTGAACTTTCTAGGACATCCGGTTACATCTTATACAGTATTAATAGTAATCAATGAATGTAGTCTCATTCCTATTATCCTTTTGATCTTATTTTTTTTACATACATACATACATACACACACACACATACATACATACACACTCACACATACATACACACACACTCACATACACACACATTCATACAAACACATACATACACACATACACACACACTTTCCTTCCTGTCCTTTCCTGTCCCGTCCTTTCCTTCCTTTCCTGTCCCTTCCTTTCCTGTCCCTTCCTTTCCTTCCCGTCCTTTCCTGTCCCGTCCTTCCCGTCCTTTCCTTCCGTCCTTTCCTTCCGTCCTTTCCTGTCCCGTCCTTCCCGCCCTTTCCTGTCCCGCCCTTTCCTGTCCCGTCCTTTCCCGCCCTTTCCTGTCCCGTCCTTTCCTGTCCTTTCCTTCCCGTCCTTTCCTTCCGCCCTTTCCTGTCCCGTCCTTTCCTGCCCCGTCCTGTCCCGTCCTTTCCTGCCCCGTCCTGTCCCTGCCCCGTCCTTCCCGTCCTTTCCTGCCCTTCCTTCCCGCCCTTTCCTGTCCCGTCCTTCCCGTCCTTTCCTGTCCCGTCCTTTCCTGCCCCGTCCTTTCCTGTCCCGTCCTTTCCTGCCCCGTCCTTCCCTGTCCTTTCCTGCCCGTCCTTTCCTGCCCCGTCCTTTCCTGCCCCGTCCTTTCCTGTCCCGTCCTTCCCGCCCTTTCCTGTCCCGTCCTTTCCTGTCCCGTCCTTTCCTGTCCTTTCCTGTCCCGTCCTTTCCTGTCCTTTCCTGTCCCGTCCTTTCCTGTCCTTTCCTTCCCGTCCTTCTGTCCTTTCTTCCTTTCCTTTTCTCTGTCTAAGTGAATTTTAATGGTACACTAAATGTGTATATCATGAGATATCATGCGAATCGTACGTATTTTTTGATCTGTGCGCTTTTTTCTTTTCGACTTTGACTGTCAATTTTGTTTTCTTAGTTCAACGCGTCTATTAACAACCTTAGTGGTTTTTTAGCATCAGAAAAAATTAGACCCGACAGAACAGAAGAAAACGTATTTGTATTTATTATACTTTTTTATTTTATATGATAACGATTTTGTACCACTATTCTTAGAAAGAAACAAACCCACTATTTCTTCTGCTTAGTGCTCCGGTTGAGGGTTTTGGCTCAGGGCCGACATAGATGTTGTTATTTATTCCCTTCCCTTCTTTTCCTTCCGTCCTTCCCTCCCTTCCGTCCGTCCTTCCTTTCCTTCCTTCCCTTTCCTTCAACGCGTCTTTTAACAAACCTTAGTAGTTTTTTAGCATCAGAAAAATTAGACCCGACAGAACAGAAGAAAACGTATTTGTATTTAAACGATTTTGAAACACTATTCTTAGAAAGAAACAAACCCACTATCTCTTCTGGCTTAGTGCTCCGGTTGAGGGTTTTGGCTCAGGGCCGACATAGATGTTGTTATTTTTTCGTTTTACAGCATAAGCACACACTGATCCTAGGCGCAGGGCCTAGAGGTGTCGTGAATTTCGGGCATAATAATCCCGACAGCCCTAAAACCCAAGAGAGGGGTAACCGGGCTACGTCGTTTGACCAATACAAATGAAATGACGATCTCATGACGATCTTTGTGTTACACCCATCATCAGTAGCAAAGCAACAAACGCCCTCGTCAGCAGTGACATTCGGCCGTAACCCTAAACCTTTCCGATAAACCTAATCCTAACCTAAAAATACATACTAGCAATGCCATTCTACTTTCGTTTCCATCTCAGCCATCAAATATATTCTGAGAACCGATATCAGCGCTTATAAAGACAAAAAGGTTCCAAAGGTTGTTACAGCCGGGAGTTGTAGTGAGGATAAGCTCTCACTGCAGATAAAATACTTCAATGGCACGCGCCGCAAGCAGCCTCTGACAACCAAGTCCAGTTCCCGGCCTTCACGTGTTGCTCAGTTTGAGCCCGGCGGAACTGTTTTCACTGACTGGAGAAGGGGCAAAGGCGAGCGACTGGCGCCTTAAAACCAGCAGCTTTGGGCAGATAGGGCTCGTGATCCTTGGTTGGTAGCTTATCTAAGAGAAGGAACTCTGAATTCAAACCACCGCTGCCTTGCGGGAATATCCATTTATGGAATTGGCTTCGGGAGTAAACCCTGAGGATAAATCCGGAGTCGGAGTCCCTAAGGCAGTCTAATGTCGATTCGACATTATTCTGGCAACTCCTGCGACGTGGCTGGTGCCAAACTGTATCGGCTACTGCCGTTCCTTTAGACCTACCAGCTGTGTGGAGAGGGGGAACAGGCTGCATAGGCAACAGCTTGATCTCCATATAACTGTGCCCAAGCTCGCGCCCTGGAGAGGACACTCCAGCTTCACCCTATAGGTGTCGGCAAAACACGGGAAGTAGCAGTTACCGGTTATAAGCATTTGCCTAATTGGCGTAGGGCATGGCGCCAGGGGCTACTTCCGACAGTGGGAGAGGTTCTAGGATCTCACTGGACAGCTACTACCCGCTTCAAGCTGGGCAGCCCCCAGTCAATAAGGTGTTGTCCCGCCACTGTCTGCTTTCCCCATTGGGTGCATGGGGATTAGGGTCAAACCCGAACTGTGGACAGAAAATTTTGCACCAAGCAATTATCAGAATAATAAAAATAAGCAAACTCTCAGATTGGGATGCTGGAACGTCAGAACTATGTTGACTGGACTATCCGAAAACCTACAGGACCTAAACGATGTAAGGAAGACAGCCATAATTAATGATGAGCTTAAACGACTTCAGGTGGATATAGTTGCACTTCAGGAAACGCGCCTGGCGGGCTCTGGAACGGTGAGCGAGAAGGACTACACATTTTATTGGCAAGGGAAAGATCTTAATAAAGCTAGAGAACACGGAGTAGGTTTTGCGGTAAAAAAATCCTCTAATTGTCGTCACGTACCTGTGTGTGTGTAGATGTGAGTGGTTGAATATATAAAACTAAAATGGTTGAACCAGGCGAGAATGGATCAGAACGCCTGTTAACGCTCCGCCTGCAAACTAGCACAGGTCCCATCACCCTTGTCAGTGTGTATGCTCCTACTCTGTACTCTGCCTCAGAAGCTAAAGATGAGTTCAATGAGAATCTAGCAGCAGTCATCAAAAGCATACCTAGGCAAGAACAGCTTGTTCTCCTTGGTGACTTTAACGCTAGAGTGGGTGCCGATAATGTTTCATGGCCTTCATGCCTGGGCAGGTTTGGTATTGGCAAGATGAATGAAGATGGACAACGGCTCTTAGAGTTGTGTGTCCACCATGACCTCTGCGTGACCAACGCCTACTTTCAGACAAAACCCCAGCATAAGGTGTCATGGAGACACCCACGATCCAAGCACTGGCACCAACTGGATCTTATTCTCGTCAGAAGGCCACTTCTCAGGTCTGTGCTCTCCACGCGCTCATACCATAGTGCAGACTGTTGATACAGATCACTCCTTGGTTTGCTGCAAAATCAGAGCACAACCAAGAAAACTATTGTGTCAGACATGAAGGGAAACCACGCATTAATACCAGCAAGATGTCAGACCCTGTCATGATCACTGTCGCAAAATTGGTTTCAAGTCATTGCAAATGAGTTCAGTTAGATTTATAAACCCATCTACGATCGAGTGACCGCTTTCAAAATGGCGGCGTATCAGCGAAATGTGTATCGGACAGAGGAAATCGCCAACGATAAATAAAAACAGAAGGGAATCCGTATGAAAAGGATTTTACATTTCAGTACAGGGAAGGATGGTGTATAACTGCATATAAGATGGAACGGTAGGAAGTTCTCATTTACGGAGATATATGCGTATTTCGGCTGCCCACAGTTACGCTAAAAGCATGTAAACCCACTTCTGTTCTAAATATTAAAATCAACAAATAACAGTTTGGGAATTTACATGGATAGGAAGATAGAGTTTTATCAGCTGTATAAAACTAGATAAGATGGAACAATATGGATATTATATATGCCGAGAATGATAAAGGCAAAATTTCAGTCGACGCACAGATCGGCCGAAATCACTGTTCGGGAAGGATTTTTCAGGTTAGGTTTAGGCTGTGACGTCGGTACTCTCCGATACGTCCGCGCTTTGCGTATAAGTAGCGGATCGGTAAACTGAGAGAGATACACAACGAAAGAGGTTTGAGCCAGACTGGAGGCAGAGTTTCGCCACTATCCATGAATTGTGAGCGGATCGCCAGAAACATTTTTAAGTCCAGTATCTGAAGTCTGAGGGTAAGCGAAATTATGATAACTACCGTGTATAATATTTGTTATTTCAGGTTCATATAGAATTCACAAAATATGCCTGTATAATAGTCATTGATATAATGTATTGTATTTTAATATGATCTAACATGTACATTGTGGATGATTGTTGCTTGTACAAAAATTAATCACAAATAGCCCCACAGCCTAATGAAGATATATTTATCATATTGCTTTATCGCTTACGAAGATAAAGGCAGTCCCATGGCAGAGATTGTCGTAGGGAAATGAAGTGTTAGAAACTTTATCATGGAAGATCCCAGTTTACGAGATTAAGGTGACTAGTCTCCTTCCTCGCTGCCTTTGCCTTCCCTAGTTCGAGCGCACAACTTTGTACCCATTTACAGCTGGTAAAATGGAGTGTGTCCACAGCCAGGTTTCAATTCCAAAACTATGTAATTGTACTACCGAAGAAAGCAACTTGATCACGTGGTCACTCACTTTATTTATTTTATGTATTAATTTTGTGTAGATGCTAAGAATAGCATCAGTATTTGAATTTGTACTTGATATGATTTGGAAGGATCAAGTTATAGCATATGAAGGGATGTATAGGAGCGGAATAAACCAGATGATGTTTATTACTGATATGTTAATATTAATTCTGTATCATTGAAATGATGTTACTTGCTATGACTGTATAACTTTGACACCTGATGACTGACTTGTCTGACTTATGTGCTAGTCAGTTACACTTAATTGACATGTTAATATTAATGCTATATCACTGAAATGATGTCCTTGCTTACTATGATTGTATAACGGTGACATCTGATGACTGACTGGTCTGACATCTGTGCTAGTCAGCTACAAGTCTAGCCAGATACTAGCCAAGGCTGATATGTTGCAGGTTCCATGAAATAACTCAAACCAGACTGTCCAGTATCAGAAGCCGGTGCAGTTCATCCGAGGCAATCCCACAAAAGTGCAGGACCCCAAAGAGTGAACTTCAACTGGTCATTGGCATCCCTACTGTTGGGCCTACCAAGTCTGATATCAGCAAAGGACAGTTTCAGCAGTATCAAGTTGGAAAGATAAGTGTCCTGTTTGACACTGACCACCTATACATGTGAAACAGCCAATAGTTCAAAACAATAATTAACCATACAGAAACTCAGTCAACTGATGACAGTTATCCTTAAATTCAAAGGACTAATAACAGTGATTTCAGTAACTTTATTATTTAAGATCTTGAAGTCTAAACAGACAATAATAGTAATTGTGTGAATAATTTTATATATATGTGTATACTCTTTTCCAACTAGTAGAAATAGAATATTAGTGTAATTATTAAACTATTTTAACTGTACCTGAGGATTTATTCACTTCTTCCATTTGTGGTTTCAGTGAATGTTCATTTTACTTATCCCCTAGAATAAAAGTAATCATAAGATAGTCACAGGGAGGAGACACCTTAAATCCTGGTACTACTTCTTACCAACTGGGCCAGGGTTTTCACAGTCTGACTATTTTTATGATAACAATACACCAGTGCTTATTTCTAAGACTGGGGTATTACTTGTAAGACCAGAACTCTTTACTGGCATACTTTTACATAATAAATAATTTTAAATAACCTCCCGCTACAGTGGGGGCTCGTCTGCGGGATATATCTTTGATATTCCTGAGCCATCTTTCTATTTCTGCTGTGTAGAAAATTTGCTTTTTTGTAAATTTTTTTTTGGAAAGAGTAAACATAATAGGAAATAAAATTTTTTTTTAGGAGTACCATTGAGTACAGATAAAGAAAGCTGTTTCATATATGGTGAAGTCAGTTTAATTAACTTTAATTTTAAATAAGTTAATTATATTGTAGTAAATTAGTTTGAGTAAGATCGCTTGCCCTACTAGACTACAGATACATCATGGCTGACTTGGTCAAATTTAGGTCTGCTACACTGCAGGTGGGAAAAGAGCTTGGCATGGATGGTGACGCTCTGATCCGGTATGTCACGACGGAATGTGAAAAGTACACCGAGAGAGAAGCAAAGCAATTAGAAGCAGAGAGAGAAGCCAAGAAATTAGAAGCAGAGAGAGAAGCCAAGAAATTAGAATTAGAAGCTGAGAGAGAAGCCAAGAAATTAGAATTGGAAGCAGAGAGAGAAGCCAAGAAATTAGAAGCTGAGAGAGAAGAAAGGAGGTTACAAGCAGAGAGAGACCATGAGCTGAAAATGAGACAGCTTGATCTTGAACTTCAGGCTGGGACTATCACCCATGGTAATAGCTCACCTCATTCTGCGAGTAGCTCTTTTCAGAACATGGCAAATGGAGCCATGAACTTCCACCTAGATCCATTTGTTGAAAAGGAGGACGCAATTGAGTCATACCTGGATAGGTATGAAAGGCTAGCCTCTACATATGGACTGGAAAAGGAAAAATGGAGTCTAAAGTTATCCCAGGGATTGAGAGGTATTGCATATGATGTGTTTCTGAAACTCCCCAAAGAAGATCAGGAAAATTATGAAATACTAAAGCAAGCCTTACTGATCCGGTATGAAAAGAACTCTGAGGCATATAGGAGAAATTTAGAACTTCTAAACCTCTACCTGGAGAAACATATAACCAGTTCTCAGCTAGGCTAGAAACGTATTTGTTGAAATGGAGTAGTTTAGGTAAGTATCAGAAAACCTACGAGGATCTGAAAGAAATGGTTATGTTAGAGCAAGTGAAAGATTCCATGTCTCAAGAAATGAGGAAATTCCTTATGGAACAAGGAGCAGAGAGGCTGGAAGACATTTTGAAATGTGCAGAGAGATACCAAGCAGCTCAAGCTGTATTGATAGGAACAAAAAGGAAGCAGGTAGAAGGATATAAGCCACCACCGCAGAATACCGATTTTGACCAGATGGATCAACCACACAGATACAAGCAAAGATTTGATAATAAGGACAAGAACCCTCAGACTCAGGAAAAGAAACCCTACAAACAGGGAGATAAGTGGTGCAAATTTTGTAAGATGAGCAACCACAACACTGATGAATGTGGGAGGAAAAAACCCCTTCATCATGCTGCATGTCTACAGGTGAGGACTTCTGTTAGGAAGGAACTGACTGTGAGTCAGAATAGCCTCCATCACCCACCTACCCAGGAGATAGTGACTGTGAATGGCAAACAAGTCACAGGAATGTATGACACAGGTTTGTCCTATGACGCAGTCGTGTGTGCATCTCTGGTGTGCCCTGAACAAATCACCACAGAAACAGTAGAGATTCAAGGGCCACTAAAAGGAACATCACCCCTTACATTACCCATAGCAAAGATTCATGTCAGTTGTCGCTATGTGGAAGGGGAGATAAATGCAGCTGTGATAGATGATCCCTTTTACCCCCTAATGTTGGGGCGTAAATATGTTTTCTTAGGAGACCCCGTAAAACCTATGGTTATGGCAGGAATCCAGACCAAGGCTGACTCCAGGAACATAGAGAGGGACACCAACGTAAAATTTCATTCAACTGAAATGAAACGGGCTCAAGAAGCAGACAGCACGTTGAAGCCTTGTTTTGGCAAAAACACATAAAGGAAAGGACATTTCTATATGGAACATGGACTCTTGTACAGGAAAGCTGGAAGAGGGACGAAAAGTCATGGTCAAATTGTTGTACCATCCACCTATAGGAATAAGGTTATAGGCTGGGGGACACATATCAACTTTGAGTGAACACCTGGGTAATGGTGCCACAAAACAAAGAATAGCCACCCAGTTCTACTGGCCAGGTATTACGGAAGACATAAATCAGTATGTAAATTCCTGTCCAGAGTGCACCTATGTAGATTCAGAAAGTCGACGGAAGAGTCTTCATCAAAAATCTACAAGCAAACCAGCAATCAGGGGTACTCCCGAGATTTGCACGGGAGGGGAAAGGAAACATCCCACACAGGTTCAATTGCAGTCTGAACCCCATGCGCTGGAAAAAAGGAACAAATCACGTAGCGAAAATCAAACACCTACGGATTTGCGAGGGAAAACCACATCCAACTATCAACGAAAAGAGGGCGGTAAACTTCATGGGAAACCTACCGACCCCGTTTCACCAGCAGTAAGAGCCTGGATGAAAAGCCGAACAGGAAGGAGAGAGATAGTAAAGGATGAATATATTCTTGGAAAACAGAATGTGGGCGCAGATTTTCTTAGTCGCCATCCCACAGAGCTTGAGGAGGATAGAAGGAAGGAAAACTAACCTCGGAATGGTCGATTTGCAATTGTCTTGTACCCAATAGTTAAGCTAGATATCATCCAGCTTAAAATATGGGGGAGCTATGTCGCAAAATTGGTTTCAAGTCATTGCAAATGAGTTCAGTTAGATTTATAAACCCATCTACGATCGAGTGACCGCTTTCAAAATGGCGGCGTATCAGCGAAATGTGTATCGGACAGAGGAAATCGCCAACGATAAATAAAAACAGAAGGGAATCCGTATGAAAAGGATTTTACATTTCAGTACAGGGAAGGATGGTGTATAACTGCATATAAGATGGAACGGTAGGAAGTTCTCATTTACGGAGATATATGCGTATTTCGGCTGCCCACAGTTACGCTAAAAGCATGTAAACCCACTTCTGTTCTAAATATAAAAATCAACAAATAACAGTTTGGGAATTTACATGGATAGGAAGATAGAGTTTTATCAGCTGTATAAAACTAGATAAGATGGAACAATATGGATATTATATATGCCGAGAATGATAAAGGCAAAATTTCAGTCGACGCACAGATCGGCCGAAATCACTGTTCGGGAAGGATTTTTCAGGTTAGGTTTAGGCTGTGACGTCGGTACTCTCCGATACGTCCGCGCTTTGCGTATAAGTAGCGGATCGGTAAACTGAGAGAGATACACAACGAAAGAGGTTTGAGCCAGACTGGAGGCAGAGTTTCGCCACTATCCATGAATTGTGAGCGGATCGCCAGAAACATTTTTAAGTCCAGTATCTGAAGTCTGAGGGTAAGCGAAATTATGATAACTACCGTGTATAATATTTGTTATTTCAGGTTCATATAGAATTCACAAAATATGCCTGTATAATAGTCATTGATATAATGTATTGTATTTTTAATATGATCTATTCATGTACATTGTGGATGATTGTTGCTTGTACAAAAAATTAATCACAAATAGCCCCACAGCCTAATGAAGATATATTTATCATATTGCTTTATCGCTTACGAAGATAAAGGCAGTCCCATGGCAGAGATTGTCATAGGGAAATGAAGTGTTAGAAACTTCATCATGGAAGATCCCAGTTTACGAGGTTAAGGTGACTAGTCCCCTTCCTCGCTGCCTTTGCCTTCCCTAGTTCGAGCGCACAACTTTGTACCCATTTACAGCTGGTAAAATGGAGTGTGTCCACAGCCAGGTTTCAATTCCAAAACTATGTAATTGTACTACCGAAGAAAGCAACTTGATCACGTGGTCACTCACTTTATTTATTTTATGTATTAAATTTGTGTAGATGCTAAGAATAGCATCAGTATTTGAATTTGTACTTGATATGATTTGGAAGGATCAAGTTATAGCATATGAAGGGATGTATAGGAGCGGAATAAACCAGATGATGTTTATTACTGATATGTTAATATTAATTCTGTATCATTGAAATGATGTTACTTGCTATGACTGTATAACTTTGACACCTGATGACTGACTTGTCTGACTTATGTGCTAGTCAGTTACACTTAATTGACATGTTAATATTAATGCTATATCACTGAAATGATGTCCTTACTTACTATGATTGTATAACGGTGACATCTGATGACTGACTGGTCTGACATCTGTGCTAGTCAGCTACAAGTCTAGCCAGATACTAGCCAAGGCTGATATGTTGCAGGTTCCATGAAATAACTCAAACCAGACTGTCCAGTATCAGAAGCCGGTGCAGTACATCCGAGGCAATCCCACAAAAGTGCAGGACCCCAAAGAGTGAACTTCAACTGGTCATTGGCATCCCTACTGTTGGGCCTACCAAGTCTGATATCAGCAAAGGACAGTTTCAGCAGTATCAAGTTGGAAAGATAAGTGTCCTGTTTGACACTGACCACCTATACATGTGAAACAGCCAATAGTTCAAAACAATAATTAACCATACAGAAACTCAGTCAACTGATGACAGTTATCCTTAAATTCAAAGGACTAATAACAGTGATTTCAGTAACTTTATTATTTAAGATCTTGAAGTCTAAACAGACAATAATAGTAATTGTGTGAATAATTTTATATATATATGTGTATACTCTTTTCCAACTAGTAGAAATAGAATATTAGTGTAATTATTAAACTATTTTAACTGTACCTGAGGATTTATTCACTTCTTCCATTTGTGGTTTCAGTGAATGTTCATTTTACTTATCCCCTAGAATAAAAGTAATCATAAGATAGTCACAGGGAGGAGACACCTTAAATCCTGGTACTACTTCTTACCAACTGGGCCAGGGTTTTCACAGTCTGACTATTTTTATGATAACAATACACCAGTGCTTATTTCTAAGACTGGGGTATTACTTGTAAGGTCAGAACTCTTTACTGGCATACTCTTACATAATAAATAATTTTAAATAACCTTCCGCTACAGTGGGGGCTCATCTGCGGGATATATCTTTGATATTCCTGAGCCAACTTTCTATTTCTGCTGTGTAGGAATTTCTTTTTGGGGAAATTTTTGGAAAGAGTAAACATAGTAGGAAGAATATATATAAATTTTTTTTTTTGTAGGAGTACCATTGAGTACAGATAAAGAAAGCTGTTTCATATATGGTGAAGTCAGTTTAATTAACTTTAATTTTAAACAAGTTAATTATATTGTAGTAAATTAGTTTGAGTAAGATCGCTTGCCCTACTAGACTACAGATACATCATGGCTGACTTGGTCAAATTTAGGTCTGCTACACTGCAGGTGGGAAAAGAGCTTGGCATGGATGGTGACGCTCTGATCCGGTATGTCACGACGGAATGTGAAAAGTACACCGAGAGAGAAGCAAAGCAATTAGAAGCAGAGAGAGAAGCCAAGAAATTAGAAGCAGAGAAGCCAAGAAATTAGAAGCAGAGAGAAGCCAAGAAATTAGAATTAGAAGCAGAGAGAGAAGCCAAGAAATTAGAATTAGAAGCAGAGAGAGAAGCCAAGAAATTAGAAGCTGAGAGAGAAGAAAGGAGGTTACAAGCAGAGAGAGACCATGAGCTGAAAATGAGACAGCTTGATCTTGAACTTCAGGCTGGGACTATCACCCATGGTAATAGCTCACCTCATTCTGCGAATAGCTCTTTTCAGAACATGGCAAATGGGGCCATGAACTTCCACCTAGATCCATTTGTTGAAAAGGAGGACGCAATTGAGTCATACCTGGATAGGTATGAAAGGCTAGCCTCTACATATGGACTGGAAAAGGAAAAATGGAGTCTAAAGTTATCCCAGGGATTGAGAGGTATTGCATATGATGTGTTTCTGAAACTCCCCAAAGAAGATCAGGAAAATTATGAAATACTAAAGCAAGCCTTACTGATCCGGTATGAAAAGAACTCTGAGGCATATAGGAAGAAATTTAGAACTTCTAAACCTCTACCTGGAGAAACATATAACCAGTTCTCAGCTAGGCTAGAAACGTATTTGTTGAAATGGAGTAGTTTAGGTAAGTATCAGAAAACCTACGAGGATCTGAAAGAAATGGTTATGTTAGAGCAAGTGAAAGATTCCATGTCTCAAGAAATGAGGAAATTCCTTATGGAACAAGGAGCAGAGAGGCTGGAAGACATTTTGAAATGTGCAGAGAGATACCAAGCAGCTCAAGCTGAATTGATAGGAACAAAAAGGAAGCAGGTAGAAGGATATAAGCCACCACCGCAGAATACCGATTTTGACCAGATGGATCAACCACACAGATACAAGCAAAGATTTGATAATAAGGACAAGAACCCTCAGACTCAGGAAAAGAAACCCTACAAACAGGGAGATAAGTGGTGCAAATTTTGTAAGATGAGCAACCACAACACTGATGAATGTGGGAGGAAAAAACCCCTTCATCATGCTGCATGTCTACAGGTGAGGACTTCTGTTAGGAAGGAACTGACTGTGAGTCAGAATAGCCTCCATCACCCACCTACCCAGGAGATAGTGACTGTGAATGGCAAACAAGTCACAGGAATGTATGACACAGGTTTGTCCTATGACGCAGTCGTGTGTGCATCTCTGGTGTGCCCTGAACAAATCACCACAGAAACAGTAGAGATTCAAGGGCCACTAAAAGGAACATCACCCCTTACATTACCCATAGCAAAGATTCATGTCAGTTGTCGCTATGTGGAAGGGGAGATAAATGCAGCTGTGATAGATGATCCCTTTTACCCCCTAATGTTGGGGCGTAAATATGTTTTCTTAGGAGACCCTGTAAAACCTATGGTTATGGCAGGAATCCAGACCAAGGCTGACTCCAGGAACATAGAGAGGGACACCAACGTAAAATTTCATTCAACTGAAATGAAACGGGCTCAAGAAGCAGACAGCACGTTGAAGCCTTGTTTTGGCAAATTATCAAAAACACATAAAGCTCCAAGGAAAGGACATTTCTATATGGAACATGGACTCTTGTACAGGAAAGCTGGAAGAGGGACGAAAAGTCATGGTCAAATTGTTGTACCATCCACCTATAGGAATAAGGTTATAGGCTGGGGACACATATCAACTTTGAGTGAACACCTGGGTAATGGTGCCACAAAACAAAGAATAGCCACCCAGTTCTACTGGCCAGGTATTACGGAAGACATAAATCAGTATGTAAATTCCTGTCCAGAGTGCACCTATGTAGATTCAGAAAGTCGACGGAAGAGTCTTCATCAAAAATCTACAAGCAAACCAGCAATCAGGGGTACTCCCGAGATTTGCACGGGAGGGGAAAGGAAACATCCCACACAGGTTCAATTGCAGTCTGAACCCCATGCGCTGGAAAAAAGGAACAAATCACGTAGCGAAAATCAAAAACCTACGGATTTGCGAGGGAAAACCACATCCAACTATCAACGAAAAGAGGGCGGTAAACTTCATGGGAAACCTACCGACCCCGTTTCACCAGCAGTAAGAGCCTGGATGAAAAGCCGAACAGGAAGGAGAGAGATAGTAAAGGATGAATATATTCTTGGAAAACAGAATGTGGGCGCAGATTTTCTTAGTCGCCATCCCACAGAGCTTGAGGAGGATAGAAGGAAGGAAAACTAACCTCGGAATGGTCGATTTGCAATTGTCTTGTACCCAATAGTTAAGCTAGATATCATCCAGCTTAAAATATGGGGGAGCTATGTCGCAAAATTGGTTTCAAGTCATTGCAAATGAGTTCAGTTAGATTTATAAACCCATCTACGATCGAGTGACCGCTTTCAAAATGGCGGCGTATCAGCGAAATGTGTATCGGACAGAGGAAATCGCCAACGATAAATAAAAACAGAAGGGAATCCGTATGAAAAGGATTTTACATTTCAGTACAGGGAAGGATGGTGTATAACTGCATATAAGATGGAACGGTAGGAAGTTCTCATTTACGGAGATATATGCGTATTTCGGCTGCCCACAGTTACGCTAAAAGCATGTAAACCCACTTCTGTTCTAAATATTAAAATCAACAAATAACAGTTTGGGAATTTACATGGATAGGAAGATAGAGTTTTATCAGCTGTATAAAACTAGATAAGATGGAACAATATGGATATTATATATGCCGAGAATGATAAAGGCAAAATTTCAGTCGACGCACAGATCGGCCGAAATCACTGTTCGGGAAGGATTTTTCAGGTTAGGTTTAGGCTGTGACGTCGGTACTCTCCGATACGTCCGCGCTTTGCGTATAAGTAGCGGATCGGTAAACTGAGAGAGATACACAACGAAAGAGGTTTGAGCCAGACTGGAGGCAGAGTTTCGCCACTATCCATGAATTGTGAGCGGATCGCCAGAAACATTTTTAAGTCCAGTATCTGAAGTCTGAGGGTAAGCGAAATTATGATAACTACCGTGTATAATATTTGTTATTTCAGGTTCATATAGAATTCACAAAATATGCCTGTATAATAGTCATTGATATAATGTATTGTATTTTTAATATGATCTAACATGTACATTGTGGATGATTGTTGCTTGTACAAAAATTAATCACAAATAGCCCCACAGCCTAATGAAGATATATTTATCATATTGCTTTATCGCTTACGAAGATAAAGGCAGTCCCATGGCAGAGATTGTCATAGGGAAATGAAGTGTTAGAAACTTCATCATGGAAGATCCCAGTTTACGAGGTTAAGGCGACTAGTCTCCTTCCTCGCTGCCTTTGCCTTCCCTAGTTCGAGCGCACAACTTTGTACCCATTTACAGCTGGTAAAATGGAGTGTGTCCACAGCCAGGTTTCAATTCCAAAACTATGTAATTGTACTACCGAAGAAAGCAACTTGATCACGTGGTCACTCACTTTATTTATTTTATGTATTAAATTTGTGTAGATGCTAAGAATAGCATCAGTATTTGAATTTGTACTTGATATGATTTGGAAGGATCAAGTTATAGCATATGAAGGGATGTATAGGAGCGGAATAAACCAGATGATGTTTATTACTGATATGTTAATATTAATTCTGTATCATTGAAATGATGTTACTTGCTATGACTGTATAACTTTGACACCTGATGACTGACTTGTCTGACTTATGTGCTAGTCAGTTACACTTAATTGACATGTTAATATTAATGCTATATCACTGAAATGATGTCCTTGCTTACTATGATTGTATAACGGTGACATCTGATGACTGACTGGTCTGACATCTGTGCTAGTCAGCTACAAGTCTAGCCAGATACTAGCCAAGGCTGATATGTTGCAGGTTCCATGAAATAACTCAAACCAGACTGTCCAGTATCAGAAGCCGGTGCAGTTCATCCGAGGCAATCCCACAAAAGTGCAGGACCCCAAAGAGTGAACTTCAACTGGTCATTGGCATCCCTACTGTTGGGCCTACCAAGTCTGATATCAGCAAAGGACAGTTTCAGCAGTATCAAGTTGGAAAGATAAGTGTCCTGTTTGACACTGACCACCTATACATGTGAAACAGCCAATAGTTCAAAACAATAATTAACCATACAGAAACTCAGTCAACTGATGACAGTTATCCTTAAATTCAAAGGACTAATAACAGTGATTTCAGTAACTTTATTATTTAAGATCTTGAAGTCTAAACAGACAATAATAGTAATTGTGTGAATAATTGTATATATATATGTGTATACTCTTTTCCAACTAGTAGAAATAGAATATTAGTGTAATTATTAAACTATTTTAACTGTACCTGAGGATTTATTCACTTCTTCCATTTGTGGTTTCAGTGAATGTTCATTTTACTTATCCCCTAGAATAAAAGTAATCATAAGATAGTCACAGGGAGGAGACACCTTAAATCCTGGTACTACTTCTTACCAACTGGGCCAGGGTTTTCACAGTCTGACTATTTTTATGATAACAATACACCAGTGCTTATTTCTAAGACTGGGGTATTACTTGTAAGACCAGAACTCTTTACTGGCATACTTTTACATAATAAATAATTTTAAATAACCTCCCGCTACAGTGGGGGCTCGTCTGCGGGATATATCTTTGATATTCCTGAGCCATCTTTCTATTTCTGCTGTGTAGAAGATTTGCTTTTTTGTAAATTTTTTTTGGAAAGAGTAAACATAGTAGGAAGAATATAAAAATTTTTTTTGTAGAGGAGTACCATTGAGTACAGATAAAGAAAGCTGTTTCATATATGGTGAAGTCAGTTTAATTAACTTTAATTTTAAATAAGTTAATTATATTGTAGTAAATTAGTTTGAGTAAGATCGCTTGCCCTACTAGACTACAGATACATCATGGCTGACTTGGTCAAATTTAGGTCTGCTACACTGCAGGTGGGAAAAGAGCTTGGCATGGATGGTGACGCTCTGATCCGGTATGTCACGACGGAATGTGAAAAGTACACCGAGAGAGAAGCAAAGCAATTAGAAGCAGAGAGAGAAGCCAAGAAATTAGAAGCAGAGAGAGAAGCCAAGAAATTAGAATTAGAAGCTGAGAGAGAAGCCAAGAAATTAGAATTGGAAGCAGAGAGAGAAGCCAAGAAATTAAAAGCTGAGAGAGAAGAAAGGAGGTTACAAGCAGAGAGAGACCATGAGCTGAAAATGAGACAGCTTGATCTTGAACTTCAGGCTGGGACTATCACCCATGGTAATAGCTCACCTCATTCTGCGAGTAGCTCTTTTCAGAACACAGCAAATGGAGCCATGAACTTCCACCTAGATCCATTTGTTGAAAAGGAGGACGCAATTGAGTCATACCTGGATAGGTATGAAAGGCTAGCCTCTACATATGGACTGGAAAAGGAAAAATGGAGTCTAAAGTTATCCCAGGGATTGAGAGGTATTGCATATGATGTGTTTCTGAAACTCCCCAAAGAAGATCAGGAAAATTATGAAATACTAAAGCAAGCCTTACTGATCCGGTATGAAAAAGAACTCTGAGGCATATAGGAAGAAATTTAGAACTTCTAAACCTCTACCTGGAGAAACATATAACCAGTTCTCAGCTAGGCTAGAAACGTATTTGTTGAAATGGAGTAGTTTAGGTAAGTATCAGAAAACCTACGAGGATCTGAAAGAAATGGTTATGTTAGAGCAAGTGAAAGATTCCATGTCTCAAGAAATGAGGAAATTCCTTATGGAACAAGGAGCAGAGAGGCTGGAAGACATTTTGAAATGTGCAGAGAGATACCAAGCAGCTCAAGCTGAATTGATAGGAACAAAAAGGAAGCAGGTAGAAGGATATAAGCCACCACCGCAGAATACCGATTTTGACCAGATGGATCAACCACACAGATACAAGCAAAGATTTGATAATAAGGACAAGAACCCTCAGACTCAGGAAAAGAAACCCTACAAACAGGGAGATAAGTGGTGCAAATTTTGTAAGATGAGCAACCACAACACTGATGAATGTGGGAGGAAAAAACCCCTTCATCATGCTGCATGTCTACAGGTGAGGACTTCTGTTAGGAAGGAACTGACTGTGAGTCAGAATAGCCTCCATCACCCACCTACCCAGGAGATAGTGACTGTGAATGGCAAACAAGTCACAGGAATGTATGACACAGGTTTGTCCTATGACGCAGTCGTGTGTGCATCTCTGGTGTGCCCTGAACAAATCACCACAGAAACAGTAGAGATTCAAGGGCCACTAAAAGGAACATCACCCCTTACATTACCCATAGCAAAGATTCATGTCAGTTGTCGCTATGTGGAAGGGGAGATAAATGCAGCTGTGATAGATGATCCCTTTTACCCCCTAATGTTGGGGCGTAAATATGTTTTCTTAGGAGACCCCGTAAAACCTATGGTTATGGCAGGAATCCAGACCAAGGCTGACTCCAGGAACATAGAGAGGGACACCAACGTAAAATTTCATTCAACTGAAATGAAACGGGCTCAAGAAGCAGACAGCACGTTGAAGCCTTGTTTTGGCAAATTATCAAAAACACATAAAGCTCCAAGGAAAGGACATTTCTATATGGAACATGGACTCTTGTACAGGAAAGCTGGAAGAGGGACGAAAAGTCATGGTCAAATTGTTGTACCATCCACCTATAGGAATAAGGTTATAGGCTGGGGACACATATCAACTTTGAGTGAACACCTGGGTAATGGTGCCACAAAACAAAGAATAGCCACCCAGTTCTACTGGCCAGGTATTACGGAAGACATAAATCAGTATGTAAATTCCTGTCCAGAGTGCACCTATGTAGATTCAGAAAGTCGACGGAAGAGTCTTCATCAAAAATCTACAAGCAAACCAGCAATCAGGGGTACTCCCGAGATTTGCACGGGAGGGGAAAGGAAACATCCCACACAGGTTCAATTGCAGTCTGAACCCCATGCGCTGGAAAAAAGGAACAAATCACGTAGCGAAAATCAAACACCTACGGATTTGCGAGGGAAAACCACATCCAACTATCAACGAAAAGAGGGCGGTAAACTTCATGGGAAACCTACCGACCCCGTTTCACCAGCAGTAAGAGCCTGGATGAAAAGCCGAACAGGAAGGAGAGAGATAGTAAAGGATGAATATATTCTTGGAAAACAGAATGTGGGCGCAGATTTTCTTAGTCGCCATCCCACAGAGCTTGAGGAGGATAGAAGGAAGGAAAACTAACCTCGGAATGGTCGATTTGCAATTGTCTTGTACCCAATAGTTAAGCTAGATATCATCCAGCTTAAAATATGGGGGAGCTATGTCGCAAAATTGGTTTCAAGTCATTGCAAATGAGTTCAGTTAGATTTATAAACCCATCTACGATCGAGTGACCGCTTTCAAAATGGCGGCGTATCAGCGAAATGTGTATCGGACAGAGGAAATCGCCAACGATAAATAAAAACAGAAGGGAATCCGTATGAAAAGGATTTTACATTTCAGTACAGGGAAGGATGGTGTATAACTGCATATAAGATGGAACGGTAGGAAGTTCTCATTTACGGAGATATATGCGTATTTCGGCTGCCCACAGTTACGCTAAAAGCATGTAAACCCACTTCTGTTCTAAATATTAAAATCAACAAATAACAGTTTGGGAATTTACATGGATAGGAAGATAGAGTTTTATCAGCTGTATAAAACTAGATAAGATGGAACAATATGGATATTATATATGCCGAGAATGATAAAGGCAAAATTTCAGTCGACGCACAGATCGGCCGAAATCACTGTTCGGGAAGGATTTTTCAGGTTAGGTTTAGGCTGTGACGTCGGTACTCTCCGATACGTCCGCGCTTTGCGTATAAGTAGCGGATCGGTAAACTGAGAGAGATACACAACGAAAGAGGTTTGAGCCAGACTGGAGGCAGAGTTTCGCCACTATCCATGAATTGTGAGCGGATCGCCAGAAACATTTTTAAGTCCAGTATCTGAAGTCTGAGGGTAAGCGAAATTATGATAACTACCGTGTATAATATTTGTTATTTCAGGTTCATACAGAATTCACAAAATATGCCTGTATAATATTCATTGATATAATGTATATGTATTTTTAATATGATTTATTCATGTGCATTATGGATGAGTGTTGCTTGTACAAAAATTAATCACAAATAGCCCCACAGCCTAATGAAGATATATTTATCATATTGCTTTATCGCTTACGAAGATAAAGGCAGTCCCATGGCAGAGATTGTCATAGGGAAATGAAGTGTTAGAAACTTCATCATGGAAGATCCCAGTTTACGAGGTTAAGGTGACTAGTCCCCTTCCTCGCTGCCTTTGCCTTCCCTAGTTCGAGCGCACAACTTTGTACCCATTTACAGCTGGTAAAATGGAGTGTGTCCACAGCCAGGTTTCAATTCCAAAACTATGTAATTGTACTACCGAAGAAAGCAACTTGATCACGTGGTCACTCACTTTATTTATTTTATGTATTAAATTTGTGTAGATGCTAAGAATAGCATCAGTATTTGAATTTGTACTTGATATGATTTGGAAGGATCAAGTTATAGCATATGAAGGGATGTATAGGAGCGGAATAAACCAGATGATGTTTATTACTGATATGTTAATATTAATTCTGTATCATTGAAATGATGTTACTTGCTATGACTGTATAACTTTGACACCTGATGACTGACTTGTCTGACTTATGTGCTAGTCAGTTACACTTAATTGACATGTTAATATTAATGCTATATCACTGAAATGATGTCCTTACTTACTATGATTGTATAACGGTGACATCTGATGACTGACTGGTCTGACATCTGTGCTAGTCAGCTACAAGTCTAGCCAGATACTAGCCAAGGCTGATATGTTGCAGGTTCCATGAAATAACTCAAACCAGACTGTCCAGTATCAGAAGCCGGTGCAGTTCATCCGAGGCAATCCCACAAAAGTGCAGGACCCCAAAGAGTGAACTTCAACTGGTCATTGGCATCCCTACTGTTGGGCCTACCAAGTCTGATATCAGCAAAGGACAGTTTCAGCAGTATCAAGTTGGAAAGATAAGTGTCCTGTTTGACACTGACCACCTATACATGTGAAACAGCCAATAGTTCAAAACAATAATTAACCATACAGAAACTCAGTCAACTGATGACAGTTATCCTTAAATTCAAAGGACTAATAACAGTGATTTCAGTAACTTTATTATTTAAGATCTTGAAGTCTAAACAGACAATAATAGTAATTGTGTGAATATTTATATATATATGTGTATACTCTTTTCCAACTAGTAGAAATAGAATATTAGTGTAATTATTAAACTATTTTAACTGTACCTGAGGATTTATTCACTTCTTCCATTTTGTGGGTTCAGTGAATGTTCATTTTACTTATCCCCTAGAATATAAGTAATCATAAGATAGTCACAGGGAGGAGACACCTTAAATCCTGGTACTACTTCTTACCAACTGGGCCAGGGTTTTCACAGTCTGACTATTTTTATGATAACAATACACCAGTGCTTATTTCTAAGACTGGGGTATTACTTGTAAGGTCAGAACTCTTTACTGGCATACTTTTACATAATAAATAATTTTAAATAACCTCCCGCTACAGTGGGGGCTCGTCTGCGGGATATATCTTTGATATTCCTGAGCCATCTTTCTATTTCTGCTGTGTAGAAATTTTCTTTTTTTGTAATTTTTTTTTGGAAAGAGTAAACATAGTAGGAAGAATATATAAAAAATTTTTTTGTAGAGGAGTACCATTGAGTACAGATAAAGAAAGCTGTTTCATATATGGTGAAGTCAGTTTAATTAACTTTAATTTTAAATAAGTTAATTATATTGTAGTAAATTAGTTTGAGTAAGATCGCTTGCCCTACTAGACTACAGATACATCATGGCTGACTTGGTCAAATTTAGGTCTGCTACACTGCAGGTGGGAAAAGAGCTTGGCATGGATGGTGACGCTCTGATCCGGTATGTCACGACGGAATGTGAAAAGTACACCGAGAGAGAAGCAAAGCAATTAGAAGCAGAGAGAGAAGCCAAGAAATTAGAAGCAGAGAGAGAAGCCAAGAAAGTAGAATTAGAAGCAGAGAGAGAGAAGCCGAGAAATTAGACGCAGAAAGAGAAGCCAGAGAGAGAAGCCAAGAAATTAGAAGCTGAGAGAGAAGAAAGGAGGTTACAAGCAGAGAGAGACCATGAGCTGAAAATGAGACAGCTTGATCTTGAACTTCAGGCTGGGACTATCACCCATGGTAATAGCTCACCTCATTCTGCGAATAGCTCTTTTCAGAACACAGCAAATGGGCCATGAACTTCCACCTAGATCCATTTGTTGAAAAGGAGGACGCAATTGAGTCATACCTGGATAGGTATGAAAGGCTAGCCTCTACATATGGACTGGAAAAGGAAAAATGGAGTCTAAAGTTATCCCAGGGATTGAGAGGTATTGCATATGATGTGTTTCTGAAACTCCCCAAAGAAGATCAGGAAAATTATGAAATACTAAAGCAAGCCTTACTGATCCGGTATGAAAAGAACTCTGAGGCATATAGGAAGAAATTTAGAACTTCTAAACCTCTACCTGGAGAAACATATAACCAGTTCTCAGCTAGGCTAGAAACGTATTTGTTGAAATGGAGTAGTTTAGGTAAGTATCAGAAAACCTACGAGGATCTGAAAGAAATGGTTATGTTAGAGCAAGTGAAAGATTCCATGTCTCAAGAAATGAGGAAATTCCTTATGGAACAAGGAGCAGAGAGGCTGGAAGACATTTTGAAATGTGCAGAGAGATACCAAGCAGCTCAAGCTGAATTGATAGGAACAAAAAGGAAGCAGGTAGAAGGATATAAGCCACCACCGCAGAATACCGATTTTGACCAGATGGATCAACCATACAGATACAAGCAAAGATTTGATAATAAGGACAAGAACCCTCAGACTCAGGAAAAGAAACCCTACAAACAGGGAGATAAGTGGTGCAAATTTTGTAAGATGAGCAACCACAACACTGATGAATGTGGGAGGAAAAAACCCCTTCATCATGCTGCATGTCTACAGGTGAGGACTTCTGTTAGGAAGGAACTGACTGTGAGTCAGAATAGCCTCCATCACCCACCTACCCAGGAGATAGTGACTGTGAATGGCAAACAAGTCACAGGAATGTATGACACAGGTTTGTCCTATGACGCAGTCGTGTGTGCATCTCTGGTGTGCCCTGAACAAATCACCACAGAAACAGTAGAGATTCAAGGGCCACTAAAAGGAACATCACCCCTTACATTACCCATAGCAAAGATTCATGTCAGTTGTCGCTATGTGGAAGGGGAGATAAATGCAGCTGTGATAGATGATCCCTTTTACCCCCTAATGTTGGGGCGTAAATATGTTTTCTTAGGAGACCCTGTAAAACCTATGGTTATGGCAGGAATCCAGACCAAGGCTGACTCCAGGAACATAGAGAGGGACACCAACGTAAAATTTCATTCAACTGAAATGAAACGGGCTCAAGAAGCAGACAGCACGTTGAAGCCTTGTTTTGGCAAATTATCAAAAACACATAAAGCTCCAAGGAAAGGACATTTCTATATGGAACATGGACTCTTGTACAGGAAAGCTGGAAGAGGGACGAAAAGTCATGGTCAAATTGTTGTACCATCCACCTATAGGAATAAGGTTATAGGCTGGGGACACATATCAACTTTGAGTGAACACCTGGGTAATGGTGCCACAAAACAAAGAATAGCCACCCAGTTCTACTGGCCAGGTATTACGGAAGACATAAATCAGTATGTAAATTCCTGTCCAGAGTGCACCTATGTAGATTCAGAAAGTCGACGGAAGAGTCTTCATCAAAAATCTACAAGCAAACCAGCAATCAGGGGTACTCCCGAGATTTGCACGGGAGGGGAAAGGAAACATCCCACACAGGTTCAATTGCAGTCTGAACCCCATGCGCTGGAAAAAAGGAACAAATCACGTAGCGAAAAATCAAACACCTACGGATTTGCGAGGGAAAACCACATCCAACTATCAACGAAAAGAGGGCGGTAAACTTCATGGGAAACCTACCGACCCCGTTTCACCAGCAGTAAGAGCCTGGATGAAAAGCCGAACAGGAAGGAGAGAGATAGTAAAGGATGAATATATTCTTGGAAAACAGAATGTGGGCGCAGATTTTCTTAGTCGCCATCCCACAGAGCTTGAGGAGGATAGAAGGAAGGAAAACTAACCTCGGAATGGTCGATTTGCAATTGTCTTGTACCCAATAGTTAAGCTAGATATCATCCAGCTTAAAATATGGGGGAGCTATGTCGCAAAATTGGTTTCAAGTCATTGCAAATGAGTTCAGTTAGATTTATAAACCCATCTACGATCGAGTGACCGCTTTCAAAATGGCGGCGTATCAGCGAAATGTGTATCGGACAGAGGAAATCGCCAACGATAAATAAAAACAGAAGGGAATCCGTATGAAAAGGATTTTACATTTCAGTACAGGGAAGGATGGTGTATAACTGCATATAAGATGGAACGGTAGGAAGTTCTCATTTACGGAGATATATGCGTATTTCGGCTGCCCACAGTTACGCTAAAAGCATGTAAACCCACTTCTGTTCTAAATATTAAAATCAACAAATAACAGTTTGGGAATTTACATGGATAGGAAGATAGAGTTTTATCAGCTGTATAAAACTAGATAAGATGGAACAATATGGATATTATATATGCCGAGAATGATAAAGGCAAAATTTCAGTCGACGCACAGATCGGCCGAAATCACTGTTCGGGAAGGATTTTTCAGGTTAGGTTTAGGCTGTGACGTCGGTACTCTCCGATACGTCCGCGCTTTGCGTATAAGTAGCGGATCGGTAAACTGAGAGAGATACACAACGAAAGAGGTTTGAGCCAGACTGGAGGCAGAGTTTCGCCACTATCCATGAATTGTGAGCGGATCGCCAGAAACATTTTTAAGTCCAGTATCTGAAGTCTGAGGGTAAGCGAAATTATGATAACTACCGTGTATAATATTTGTTATTTCAGGTTCATATAGAATTCACAAAATATGCCTGTATAATAGTCATTGATATAATGTATTGTATTTTTAATATGATCTAAACATGTACATTGTGGATGATTGTTGCTTGTACAAAAATTAATCACAAATAGCCCCACAGCCTAATGAAGATATATTTATCATATTGCTTTATCGCTTACGAAGATAAAGGCAGTCCCATGGCAGAGATTGTCATAGGGAAATGAAGTGTTAGAAACTTCATCATGGAAGATCCCAGTTTACGAGGTTAAGGTGACTAGTCCCCTTCCTCGCTGCCTTTGCCTTCCCTAGTTCGAGCGCACAACTTTGTACCCATTTACAGCTGGTAAAATGGAGTGTTCCACAGCCAGGTTTCAATTCCAAAACTATGTAATTGTACTACCGAAGAAAGCAACTTGATCACGTGGTCACTCACTTTCTTTATTTATGTATTAAATTTGTGTAGATGCTAAGAATAGCATCAGTATTTGAATTTGTACTTGATATGATTTGGAAGGATCAAGTTATAGCATATGAAGGGATGTATAGGAGCGGAATAAACCAGATGATGTTTATTACTGATATGTTAATATTAATTCTGTATCATTGAAATGATGTTACTTGCTATGACTGTATAACTTTGACACCTGATGACTGACTTGTCTGACTTATGTGCTAGTCAGTTACACTTAATTGACATGTTAATATTAATGCTATATCACTGAAATGATGTCCTTACTTACTATGATTGTATAACGGTGACATCTGATGACTGACTGGTCTGACATCTGTGCTAGTCAGCTACAAGTCTAGCCAGATACTAGCCAAGGCTGATATGTTGCAGGTTCCATGAAATAACTCAAACCAGACTGTCCAGTATCAGAAGCCGGTGCAGTTCATCCGAGGCAATCCCACAAAAGTGCAGGACCCCAAAGAGTGAACTTCAACTGGTCATTGGCATCCCTACTGTTGGGCCTACCAAGTCTGATATCAGCAAAGGACAGTTTCAGCAGTATCAAGTTGGAAAGATAAGTGTCCTGTTTGACACTGACCACCTATACATGTGAAACAGCCAATAGTTCAAAACAATAATTAACCATACAGAAACTCAGTCAACTGATGACAGTTATCCTTAAATTCAAAGGACTAATAACAGTGATTTCAGTAACTTTATTATTTAAGATCTTGAAGTCTAAACAGACAATAATAGTAATTGTGTGAATAATTTTATATATATGTGTATACTCTTTTCCAACTAGTAGAAATAGAATATTAGTGTAATTATTAAACTATTTTAACTGTACCTGAGGATTTATTCACTTCTTCCATTTGTGGTTTCAGTGAATGTTCATTTTACTTATCCCCTAGAATAAAAGTAATCATAAGATAGTCACAGGAAGGAGACACCTTAAATCCTGGTACTACTTCTTACCAACTGGGCCAGGGTTTTCACAGTCTGACTATTTTTATGATAACAATACACCAGTGCTTATTTCTAAGACTGGGGTATTACTTGTAAGACCAGAACTCTTTACTGGCATACTTTTACATAATAAATAATTTTAAATAACCTCCCGCTACAATCACTCAATTTACTGTGACCTTCAAGAAAGTGCTCAGTAGCCCTCAGCATGGTAATACTATTAAAGAGAACTGGGAGCATCTACGGAACACCATTCAAAGTACTGCACTTGCCACCTTTGGTAAGAAAATGGCAAAGTCAAATGACTGGTTTGATGCTTCATCAGATGTGATGGTACCTGTCATTGAAACCATCAGCGGAGAGAAGCTAACCGATAAGGGTAAGCAGATGGAGAGGTGGGTCGAGCACTACTCTGAGCTTTACGCTAGAGAAAATACCGTTACGCCTGCAGCCCTTGATGCTGTCAAATGTCTGCCAACTATGGAGGAGCTGGATGCCGAACCAACATTAGAGGAACTCAGCAAGGCCATTGGTAGCTTGGCCTCTGGCAAAGCACCAGGCAGTGATGGGATTCCACCTGATTTAATCAAATGCTGTAAGAGCACGCTATTACATCCCCTGCATAGGATGCTGTGCCAGTGCTGGGAAGAGACAACTATTCCTCAAGACATGCGAGATGCCAGGATTGTAACACTATATAAAAATAAAGGAGACAGAAATGATTGCAATAACTACAGAGACATCTCTCTTCTTAGTATTGTTGGTAAGGTTTTTGCCAAAGTCATCTTAATGCGACTACACAAGTTAGCTGAGCGCATATATCCAGTCACAGTGTGGATTCCGAGCTGGACTATGCAAATCAGAACGTCGAAGGGATGTTCTGATGCCCAGAGCTAACCAGTCTAACCAACATTGCTATGTCTACAGAGTGACTTTATTATTCAATAATAATACCATAACGAAGGAAACGCAACACCACCCACACCACCACCACCGACCCGTCACAACTGGTGGTAGATCAACAACAGACATGATCTTCTCTGTCCGCCAGCTTCAGGAAAAATCAAGACAGCAGAAAAGGCCTTTATATATCGCCTTTATAGACCTCACAAAAGCATTTGACCTGGTCAGTAGGGATGGACTCTTCAAAATCTTCCTGAAAATAGGCTGCCCTTCTAAAATGCTGGAAATGATAGTCATTCCATGACGACATGAAGGGAACAGTCCAATATGCTGGAAGCACGTCACAGCCCTTTGACATACGAAGTGGCGTTAAACAAGGCTGTGTTCTGGCTCCGACCCTCTTCGGGATCTTCTTTGCCCTACTCTTGAAACATGCTTTCAGAGATGCAACTGAAGGATTATGCCTTCACACTAGGTCAGATGGCCGTCTGTTTAATCTTTCAAGGCTGAAGGCAAAAACAAAAATCTGAAGGGTCACTATAAGGGACTTGTTGTTCGCTGATGATGCTGCACTCGTCACTCAAAGCCAACAGGAGCTTCAGAACTTGATGAATCGCTTCACTAAAGCATGCAAGGACTTTGGCCTCACAATAAGTCTAAAGAAAACGAATGTGCTGAGTCAGGATGCGGGTGCAGCACCAGTTATCACTATCGATAACTATGAAATGGCAGTGGTGCATCACTTCACATACCTAGGGTCTACCATCAATGACAAACTCTCACTGGATACAGAAATTGACAGCCGCATTGGCAAAGCTGCAGCTACCTTTGCCCGCCTCACATCGCGTGTTTGGGGAAACTCCAAACTCACAATGAAGACCAAAGCTGCGGTATTTAATGCCTGCGTCACCAGCACACTCCTATATGGCAGCGAGACCTGGACGACCTATGCTAAGCAAGAAAGAAGGCTCAGTACCTTCCATTTACGGTGTCTACGCCGCATCCTCGGCATCTCGTGGAAAGATAAAGTGACTAATGTCGAGGTGTTGTCACGTGCTGGCCTTCAAAGTATGTATACACTGCTTAGACAGCGCAGACTTCGCTGGCTTGGCCATGTTCGTCGCATGGAAGATGGTCGCATCCCAAAAGATATCTTCTACGGACAATTAGCAGATGGCAGGAGAACAGTTGGGCGACCACAGCTGAGGTTCAAAGATGTGTGCAAGAGAGATATGAGGGCACTGGACATGGATCCAGCGACATGGGAGGATGAAGCTGCCGATCGCACTAAGCGGTGATGCTATTTACGGCACCAACTCAGAATGGGCGAAGAGAAGCTCACACAACAAGCAGAGGAGGGGAGAAAATGTCGAAAGGAGCACCAGGAAAATAAGCAGCTGAGGGCTGTCACCTCAGGGGCGCATTCCCATAGTCAGTTATGATTGAAGGGGCTATTATTACTATTATTATAAAGACAAAAATCTCATCCCCACCGCATGGCGTCAGAATCCAATAAAATTTGAGCGAAAATAGCCGCGTGTTCGATGCCGATTCATTTCGATTTAAAAAATTTGCAAAACATAAACGCGGATACACCCATCACTTTTTTAAGATCGGAAACGGAAGCTAACTCTCTTGCAAATAACATTACAACTTAACATCCGGGGCTGAAATCACGTGTACACAAATCCTAATGCTAGAAACGATGATATCCGCAAGGCGACATAAGTCGCCTCCAGCGTGCAGAACATAGGTTACCTTTGGCGACACATGTCGCCCGCAGTGTGCTAAAGGTTTTAGATCAGGAGCCCTTATATCGATTAAAGCACACCAAATAGGCGCGTTGCCTTGTGCTTAATACCTAGCAGCTAGCCGGTTTTTAAATCATTTCATTAGATCCGGCACATGTTTATAGACGTTTGTGAGCGAAAAAAAATTTGTGAAGCTAAAATTGTGTGTTTTATATCCATTTCTATTCCTTTATTTACATACAAAATGAATCGAGAATCTTTTTCTAAACACCTGCTTTCAGCCGAGCAAGCACGATGCTAATTTCTCAGTGGACAGAATATAACTCGAGCGACACTGATTTAGATTTTAATTGGCAGGTGGACGTATGTCTCTGAGCTCCTGAGAATTATATTATTTCATGATATATTCCTATGATGTTTCATCACTAGATCGTCCATATACCTCCGTGAGATGATGCTAGTATATTTGTGAAAGGAATTCTAATTTCTGTGAAGAACGTGAGTTTGAACTAAATTAAAATGTGTAAATCTGTCAAGGACAGTGTTCTAGCTACAGACGGTACAGAGCTAGACTGAAGACTGTATATGTAACCCCATAATATATATATATATATATATATATATATATATATATATATATATATATATATATATATATAATATATATGGATTTCAAGGTTATCTATGTGGAGCAACGTTCAGTAAAATAAACAATGTTGTAGATTGTCCACTCTGCCTTGGTGGTGATATTAAGATTTTGAGTTGAATAGCTGTGTGCGTTGTCTACCAGTTCTACCCCTATGTGGTCTTGCAAGAGTAACAAGAAGTTTACTCAAACTACTTGTATACATATAATAATATAAAGACACGCAACAGCTAAAATGGGAGTCTAAGCTGGGATCTGAATCAAATATAAAATACTGATGTCAGGAGACATGTTTTCAAGTAGTGGGACTACGTTTTCTGAAAAAAATCAGAAATTGTCAAAATGGTGATGTGTGTCGTCTGCTGACCTGTATGGGGTTGAAAGAACATTAATTGCTTTTCTAATTTCAAAGTATCGACTTCAAAAGCTGAAGTTATTGAAGGAAAAAGACTCATAAGAAATTTACATTGTCAAATTAAAGTTTTATGCCCGATGTTGGCCTACAATCAAGATTTTTTCACCAAGTATATATATATATATATATATATATATATATATCAAGAAGACGACGGACAAAATGGCAGCCCTGTTCAAGTGTGCAGATGGTGAATTATAAACCTAACCTGGTCTACACAGAGTCTGTATTAACTTTTCTTAGGAAGGAGGCGAATACCAGAAGGATCTTTATTTTGGCATTCAGATAAGTATATTTAAAGTTACATACAGCGTGTGATGCTGAGAATCTTGTTTGCCAGAGTTCTTTTTCTATGTTCTATGTATTTTCGTTTATATATGTTCTTGTACTAAGTGGGAGGTAGGAGGGACTCATGAATTTTTTTCAATACTTCATTTGTATGGTCGAGAAAATTCATTGGCGTTCTTTTTTTTTTTTTTTTTTGTATCTGATTTCTTCAAATTAAGGGACCGGCGTACTGAGTGTTACTGCTTTAATTGAATTAACCAGATCCAATATCTGTCTAGTTGTGAAGGTCCTGTTTTTTTGGCAAGTTTGTTATTGTTGTAAATTTGTATTCAGTTTTTTCTCCATTATTGTTTGTGATATTGTTGGCCTATTCTTGCTATCCCTTATTTACTAGATATCATATATGTTGTGACATTGTGCTTGTCTTGTCATAATTGTGATAGAGCTGAATTTTTTTTCATTTGTTCTATAATTCATACATTTCTGCCTAGTTTCATCAGTGTTATTTTGATTGGGCTGTTGTCACTGTATTCTGTCATCTTGTTTGTATCTAATTTTTTTGCTCCTATTATAACATCTAATATTACATGCAGTTGGTTGATTTTGAGTGGTAATAATAACACAGCCCTACAAAAAAAAAAAAAAATTTTTTTGGTGCCAAACATTTTACTCTTGATTGTACATAAATGAGGCCTGCTCAATCCAAATATCACAGTTTCTTGTCTGTAGCAGCTCTAGTTTTTGAGATACAGACATTTTTGTATTTCATTAATACAGGGGGACTAAAACAAAAAACGGGCCCACGCGCACACTGTTTTTTCAGATGCTCAACGCTTCGACCAGCTTGAACTAAATGATCTAATCCGAGATCTATATCTCTCCAAGGAATCTTCAGAACTTTTGGCTTCAAGATTGAAAGAAACAAAATTACTGACTGCTGAAACAAAGGTTACATTTTATCGCAGCAGAGAGCAAGGTTTTATTCCATTCTTTTGTAAAGAAAACAACCTTGTGTTTTGTACTAATGTAGGAGGTCTTGTTAACAAAATGGGTGTAAGTTATACACCAGATGAGTGACGACTTTTCATTGACAGCTCTAAAAGAAGTTTGAAGGGTGTTCTCTTACACAATGGTAACAAATATGGCTCAATTCCAATTGCTCATTCTACTACAATGAAGGAGGAGTACACTACAATAAGTACAGTTCTGGAAAAATTGAAGTATTTAGAACATAACTGGATGGTTTGTGTAGATCTTAAAATGATGAACTTCTTGCTTGGCCAGCAAATGGGATTCACCAAATATCCATGCTTTATATGTTTGTGGGATAGCAGGGCAAAAGATATGCACTGGACAAAGAAACAGTGGCTGTTGAGGGATGAATTTAAAGTTGGAGAAAAAAGTATTGTCAGTAAGCCTCTCATTGATCGAAAAAAAGTTCTACTGCCACCATTACATATAAAGCTTGGCTTGATGAAGCAATTTGTTAAGGCACTGAACAAAGATGGTACCTGTTTTAATTACTTATGCAGAAAGTTTCCAGAATTGAGCATAGACAAACTTAAAGCTGGAATTTTTGATGGACCTCAAATTAGAAAGTTAATAAACGATCCAAATTGTATTGATTCCATGAACAAAACAGAGTTCACAGCCTGGTCATCATTTGTTTTAGTTGTGCAAAACTTTCTGGGTAACTTTAAAGCAGACAATTATTCTGAATTAGTTGGAAACATGCTGTCGAGTTTTTGTGAACTTGGATGCAACATGAGCATAAAATTGCACTACCTCCATTGTCGTAGATTTCCGATAGGAGAATTAAGACTAGGTTTGGTCCCTTCTGAATAGGTTTGAATGGGTGATAGACTCAGTGAGAGTTAGTGAAAGGTAATAGAATTTCCACACACGTGAGATGATAGATTTGATATAGTGGCTGTCTCTGAAAGCGAAAAGAATTCTTCTCTCTCTCACCTATCTTCTACAACAGTTGTTACAGCGTCAGACAGACTACACCAATATACATATTACGTATATTTCTATCACTCACAGGCACGCACATACACGTGACGACAGGTAAACACACAGACGTGGGAAAACTATAACAATGATATATATATTATCTAGAACGAGCTGACCAAACACGATTATTAAGTTCTAGAGCGATTTTATTATCAGGAAAAAATCGGCTCACAACATCAAAGAAAGTACATCAAGGAAAATACATATACACATAGTCATAAAAAATCAAGGAAATGTTGCAAGGATGATAGCCCCGTTATAGTGTTAACTCTAGGTTTAGCCCGGCCCCGTTAAGAGAACAGATGATGGCGCCCGAGTCACAGATACATAGAGTTTGATTCTAAGAGTTGTCTTTGTTTTATCTCGTAATTATATGCACAGAGTTTGAAAAAAATCTGATTTAACCTAAGACAAAAACACAAGAACTCTAGCCTTAGCAACAAATTATGCAGATTGAGAAAAAAAAAATTAGGACAGCAACAGGGTGTCAAAGATATAATAGTGAAAATATCACTCCAACCAGCGTACACTCATTCATTCCGCCATGGCTTCTCATACTTGTACTCACGACTTTGCTTGCTGCCTCTTGGAACACATTGATTTTAGATTTTCACACAGACTCAAAAAATGCAGTCTTCTGCCAAGAAGTCCCCAGTTCCAAAAGACGTATTTAACTTGGAGTCTCCGGGAACGACTACTTGGATATGCAAATTTGTTCAAATGTCTGATTAAGTCACCTAACAATTATTCCAGGCGCGGGAGTTAGCAGAGCACAGTGTCAATAGCGTAGGTTTCTAAAAAATGATGAATGTCAGGTCGGTGCCTTCCCTCAGTATAGGATTCACTTTAGTCACACCACAGATTTGTCCACCAGATATAATCTAGTCGGGAAATGATTGTTAATATTCACGCCACCAGGCAGCAAATTATATAGAGTTTCTAGAAGAAATTAAGTGCTGGCTCCAAGGTCCAGTATTTATCATTACAGTCTTTGAAAACCCGTTATAGTGATATTAGTATTTCTGTCTAACTTGCACCGTCAGATCAGTGTTACTTGAGAAAACCCACGTGGTTCAAAATAAGGACTGTCTATTTCTTCACAAGTATGGAAACTACTACTAGGTGCTGGTAAAGTTAGGGTCACCCCAAAACTTTCACTGTGTGGAGGAAAAATAACACATATAATATAATAAACAGAATCTGTACTGGTTAAAACTTACATTTAAACTTGCAAGCAGAGAGCTTTGCTTATCATTTAAACTTCCCGTGACGTAAGTTATATTTAAAAATCAGCAATCCTCATAAATTAAGAACACGTGCGTATTCCGTCACCATTCATGAGGCTGGATTCTAGAGTTTATACGTTAGTTTAGAAAAATACACTCGACTGAGTATTAGCAGTTAAATTAAATTTATAAATAGCTACAATTGCCGTTATAAGCTAGAGATTTTAATTTTATTCTGCTTTCCACTGAATGCTTCCCTAGAAAATATAATAGCCTACCACTTTATTTCTCTTCTGCGCTAAAGAAATAGATTAAAATGAATTAAGCGATTTAACACTTTAACACTCACAAAATCTATATATCTATCATATTAATTACCTCAACCACAGAATTACAGGTAGTCGCACAACTTAAGAATAAAAATGCTGAAAATATTTCTGGAAGTCTAGAAGTTCGACAAATTGCCGAAACAAACTGAGATCTTCGCTAACAGCTATTCTGTTTTCGAGCGACCTATCTACTGTGGAGTCTATGAGCGAGAATGAAATTAAAGTTTCAAACTTGGCCAATATCTTAAAATCAGACAAAGGGCCCAAACTTATTTCGCCAAGCGAAATTATCTCCCCTACTCCCAACATTTACGTCCGCTTAACGCGTGTCGTAACTGTCACCTACTGACCACGATGTACGCGTGTCAGTTTCAAATCCCAGACAGCCTGACTCCATTTCAGGGCAGTTTTCACACTACAGCTGACCATGGCCCAAGTGAGCGCCGTGTCAGTTTGGGATTTTCCAGACAAATGTCTGGATACTGACCGGTGCAGATGTAAAGTATCACACCTCACCGGGACTTATGCCGAGAAGAAGCTCGCGCGCTCGGTGAGAATGTAGACGATTTGCTACGTCCTGTGTTCAGCGAACCGACTTATCACGCCTTCTGACGCCCTGCAGCCCTGACATCTACGTAATATCGTCCTAGCGCGATTCTCAGTTTTAGAGAAAGGAAAACAGGTAAAGTTTGCGAATTATATGAAAATAATATTCGCAAAACGAATGGTTGTAAAAAAATACAGGAAAAAATGAAATACAGAGATAATAAAAGAGAAAATTTTCGGGTGAAAGAATAGGAAGAAGTTGTAGGAAATTAAATGAATATAAAACCTACGTGACAGAGCCTCCCCCCTTTAAGATATGGAAGCACTCCATGTCTACGTTATGGAGTTTAATTTCCTATAACCGTAGCTTCGGGGTGTCTGTCTTCTTCCCTCTCCTCTTCCCCCTCCATCTCTGTCCAATTCCTACTCAAGTCCACTCCTCAAAGTTTCCTTCCCCTGGAATGTCTCATATGCGCGCTTGAAAGAGCGTCGCCGCTGCTGACATTTTTGAAAGATTTCCTGTGATAGCGGTGGAATATCCCTGCCACTATCGTCATCTTCGTCAGTTTTGGCGATCGTCAGGAGATGGTCGGAGGTTGGCACTGGTTTTTTCCAAGTATCTCTTTAAGAGATTTAAATGGAAAACCTTCTCCTTTCCTTCAATAGAGATCTGGTAGTTAGCCTTAGAAATCTTTTTCAGGACGGTAAACGGCCCTTGCCATCCGATCTTCAGTTGGTTGTTCTCGGTAGGGAGCAACACCAAAACTTTCTCTCCTGCTTCCAGTTCTCTCTCTTCCGCGACTTTCCTGTATCGGTTAGCGTGCTTGGTGCGTGCTCGCTTAAAGTTAGTCGTTGCTAGGTCCCACCCTAGTTTCAACCGTTCCTTTAAAACCGACACATATTTACTGGCTGAGACAACTGTCTCATCAGCCTTCTCGTCTGTCAGAGACTGAAGTAAGGCTTCAAGCGGGCCCTTAATGGGTCTGCCGAATAAGAGTGTAGCTGGCGGAAATCCTGTGGAAGTATGAGGAGATTCTCTGTAGCCAAATAATGCTGCAGGAATACAGAGATCCCAATCTTCAGGTTTCACTTGTGCCAGCTTACTTAGCATCATGGTGAGGTTTCCATTAGCACGTTCCACGAGCCCATTTCCGGCCGGAGTATATGGCTTAGTGTGGACGTGCTGGGTCCTCAAGATCTTAACGATCTCATCCATCAACAGGTTTCGGTATGGAGATCCATTATCCGTCAACACTTGCTGAGGGAATCCCAACCGAGTGAAAATCTGCACGAGGGCTTCTGCGACATGCTTGGCATCTGCGCATGTTAGCGGGATAGCTTCCGCCCATAAAGTGCATGTATCGACTAAGGTCAGGATAAACCTGTTCCTTCTTTTAGTCCTTTCGAAAGGCCCTAAAATGTCGATCACTACCCGTTCGAATGGTGTTCCCATTATTGGCATTTCACCCATGTGGACTGGGGGTGCCCGTTGCTTGGGTGGCACACGTTGGCACTGGGCACAGGATTTGACATATCTGATGATATCAGTATTCACTCCTGGCCACCAATAATGAGTGGTTATACGTTGGTTTGTGGCGTTCTGTCCCATATGTCCGCTAAAGGGAAGAGAGTGCCCCATTTCTAGGATTTGGCTTCTGTACTGTTTCGGTACTAGGAGCTGGTTGTAACCTTGGTCAGGCTTGCCCGTTCTCCGATAAAGTACGCCATCCTCAGAAAAAATGTCCCCGTGCTGTTTGGGTTCCTTAGCCATGGGCAGTTTCCTAAAGCAGGGTGCCAAAGTAGGGTCCTTGTATTGCGCTTCTTTAAGTTCCATAGGTAACAAATTTGGCGCAGGCTCCCGTTCCTTCTTGGTTTGCCCTCTTGTAGTTACTGCTGCCACAATCGGCTCTTCCGGTTTCCCAATACACACGTATCTCCCGCCAAGTATGACTGGGTAGATGGGGTCATCCATAACAGCCGCTTTGATCACACCTCTGACAAAGTCAGAGTGTATCTCCACCAATGCGATGGGAAGCGCTGTAGGTGCATCACTCTTACGAACTCCACAAAGTTTGACGGTCTCTCCTGTCTCTTGACCGGGTTTAACCAGGTTTCTGGCAACAATGCAATCGTAAGAAAGCCCCGTGTCAAATAAGCAAGAAGTTTGAGAACCGTTCAAAATAACAATACCTCGCGTTGAGGGTCTATCCCCAAGAGGTTGGGAATCACTGTCAATAATTCCGCCTTGCGAGACTGTTAATAAGCATCCGATGCGTTTAGGCTCGATGTGCTCGGTCTGATCATATGTCCCGTGCTCAGGGGTTCTCCCTTTGCCACCTTGTCCTTTCTGGCTACGCTGCCATGTAGGGCGGTCGGGTTGATCAGACTGTTTGGGGTGGTTGGGGTACTTGTTCTTGTAGAACTTGGATTTTTCAGGAGGGGGGTTTTGAGGTCCAGTTTCTCTGTGGTTGTTTTGGTTAGAAGCCTGAGAAGATTGCTCTAGGTTATGTTTTCGAAAATGCTCCTCTGTCGGTTTCCGCTTTGTGGCCGGTAGTTCAGCCAGCGCATTGTGATAACGCTCAGACTTTTCCAAAATGTCTTCAAGTTTTTCTGCCCCCTGCTCAGCGAGAAATCTCCGGGTATCAGCAGACAAAGTGTTCTTTATTTGTTCAGTTAGAACAAGTTCCTCAAGACCTTCATAGGTAGAGGGGAGCTGCGAAAGCTCAAGGCACTTTGTTAGATATCCCTTAAGACGCGATGAGAACTGGTGAAAAGTTTCAGAATTCTCTTTCCGGCTGTTGCGAAACAGTTGCAAAAACTTGCGAGCGTTCATTTCAAAGCGCTCCAGTAACGCTTTCTTCAACACATCGTAGTCGTCTTGTTGGCTACTTTCCAGCTTAGAATAAACATCATAAGCAGAACCTTTTAGGGCCTGGGAAAGTTTCATATTCCAACGCGACCTCTCTAACCCGTACAGAGTTGCAATTTTCTCAAATTTTTCTAACCATGTGTCAATCTTCTCATTTGGACAAGGAAAAGATTCAAGAGTGAAAGACATAGCATTTAGTTGAAGAGATTGAGTGTTAGCAGGGTCAGTTAAGGAAGAATGAGGAGAAGACTCTCCATTGCTGGAGGTAGAGGCAGCACCACGACTTTGGAACTCAAGAGTTTTAAGCGCCAACTCGTGCTGTCTCTCTTCTCTTTCCTTCTCATGCTGTCTCTCCTTCTCTTTCTCTCTTTCCTCATGCTGTCTCTCCTTCTCACGTTCCTCCTGCTGCATCCTGCGGATTTCCATTTCCTCATCCATCTTCTTCTGCTGTAAATCTGCGGCTGCTTTTTCCTTAGCTTCCGCTGCTTTCCTCTCCGCATCATATCTCTCAAGTTCGTCTCTGACAAATGCTTTCGCTTCTTCTCCTTCCAGTCCCTCCTCTCTCGCTTCGTCCCTGAGAAGTTGTCTAAGCTTTGCCCTCTCGGCCATATTATGTCAGTGACTGAGACTAGTGGAGAACGAAAATAGGAAAAAGGATACACTGGTTCCTACCACTTACGAGAAAAAAAAATTACCAAAAATCAAAAGATGATATCCTTAACCCTGGGATACCTCCTCCAAATTAAAATCTAACTATCGCTGCTATTATCGGCAATAAAGCACTTAATGCAAAACACGACTACGCCAACTAAATGGTAGTTAAGATTACTTCTGAAAAATAAGTTGCTACAGTGGAAAAGCAAAAGAATATTGCAAAAATTAAAGAGAAAAATAATCCCTTAATTTTTAAAAATCCACTATAAGTTCGCCCCTGAAGTCAGATCGGGTAAGGGAGGGAATTAATCTGGACAAAAAGTCCGAACACACTCCTTAACTTAGTTCAAACGCCGTTCTGCCTCAGTACCCAGTGAATGTTATACACTCACCACTTTACCAGCATTTAGTATTACAATCAGCAGTTAACATATATCCCGACAAAATCAACCTGTAACCAAAATGTATATTATTCAAAGATGCTGTGGAAAAAAAAAAAACTTATTAGTTTGTGTGGTCAGCACGCCCGTAAACAGATCGCTAGTCTAGGGGGTAATTATTTAAAGATATAACAACTCACAAGACATTACACTCTTACTCTATATCAGAATACAGAATCTTAAGTACAAAATCCAGATAGACGAGTCCACGTTTGTCGTACTCGTCTTCCTATTCTAAGTTCAAAGACCGGAAACGAGCCCTCATTTGTTGTAGATTTCCGATAGGAGAATTAAGACTAGGTTTGGTCCCTTCTGAATAGGTTTGAATGGGTGATAGACTCAGTGAGAGTTAGTGAAAGGTAATAGAATTTCCACACACGTGAGATGATAGATTTGATATAGTGGCTGTCTCTGAAAGCGAAAAGAATTCTTCTCTCTCTCACCTATCTTCTACAACAGTTGTTACAGCGTCAGACAGACTACACCAATATACATATTACGTATATTTCTATCACTCACAGGCACGCACATACACGTGACGACGGGTAAACACACAGACGTGGGAAAACTATAACAATGATATATATATTATCTAGAACGAGCTGACCAAACACGATTATTAAGTTCTAGAGCGATTTTATTATCAGGAAAAAATCGGCTCACAACATCAAAGAAAGTACATCAAGGAAAATACATATACACATAGTCATAAAAAAATCAAGGAAATGTTGCAAGGATGATAGCCCCGTTATAGTGTTAACTCTAGGTTTAGCCCGGCCCCGTTAAGAGAACAGATGATGGCGCCCGAGTCACAGATACATAGAGTTTGATTCTAAGAGTTGTCTTTGTTTTATCTCGTAATTATATGCACAGAGTTTGAAAAAAATCTGATTTAACCTAAGACAAAACACAAGAACTCTAGCCTTAGCAACAAATTATGCAGATTGAGAAAAAAAAAATTAGGACAGCAACAGGGTGTCAAAGATATAATAGTGAAAATATCACTCCAACCAGCGTACACTCATTCATTCCGCCATGGCTTCTCATACTTGTACTCACGACTTTGCTTGCTGCCTCTTGGAACACATTGATTTTAGATTTTCACACAGACTCAAAAAATGCAGTCTTCTGCCAAGAAGTCCCCAGTTCCAAAAGACGTATTTAACTTGGAGTCTCCGGGAACGACTACTTGGGTATGCAAATTTGTTCAAATGTCTGATTAAGTCACCTAACAATTATTCCAGGCGCGGGAGTTAGCAGAGCACAGTGTCAATAGCGTAGGTTTCTAAAAAATGATGAATGTCAGGTCGGTGCCTTCCCTCAGTATAGGATTCACTTTAGTCACACCACAGATTTGTCCACCAGATATAATCTAGTCGGGAAATGATTGTTAATATTCACGCCACCAGGCAGCAAATTATATAGAGTTTCTAGAAGAAATTAAGTGCTGGCTCCAAGGTCCAGTATTTATCATTACAGTCTTTGAAAACCCGTTATAGTGATATTAGTATTTCTGTCTAACTTGCACCGTCAGATCAGTGTTACTTGAGAAAACCCACGTGGTTCAAAATAAGGACTGTCTATTTCTTCACAAGTATGGAAACTACTACTAGGTGCTGGTAAAGTTAGGGTCACCCCAAAACTTTCACTGTGTGGAGGAAAAAATAACACATATAATATAATAAACAGAATCTGTACTGGTTAAAACTTACATTTAAACTTGCAAGCAGAGAGCTTTGCTTATCATTTAAACTTCCCGTGACGTAAGTTATATTTAAAAATCAGCAATCCTCATAAATTAAGAACACGTGCGTATTCCGTCACCATTCATGAGGCTGGATTCTAGAGTTTATACGTTAGTTTAGAAAAAATACACTCGACTGAGTATTAGCAGTTAAATTAAATTTATAAATAGCTACAATTGCCGTTATAAGCTAGAGATTTTAATTTTATTCTGCTTTCCACTGAATGCTTCCCTAGAAAATATAATAGCCTACCACTTTATTTCTCTTCTGCGCTAAAGAAATAGATTAAAATGAATTAAGCGATTTAACACTTTAACACTCACAAAATCTATATATCTATCATATTAATTACCTCAACCACAGAATTACAGGTAGTCGCACAACTTAAGAATAAAAATGCTGAAAATATTTCTGGAAGTCTAGAAGTTCGACAAATTGCCGAAACAAACTGAGATCTTCGCTAACAGCTATTCTGTTTTCGAGCGACCTATCTACTGTGGAGTCTATGAGCGAGAATGAAATTAAAGTTTCAAACTTGGCCAATATCTTAAAATCAGACAAAGGGCCCAAACTTATTTCGCCAAGCGAAATTATCTCCCCTACTCCCAACATTTACGTCCGCTTAACGCGTGTCGTAACTGTCACCTACTGACCACGATGTACGCGTGTCAGTTTCAAATCCCAGACAGCCTGACTCCATTTCAGGGCAGTTTTCACACTACAGCTGACCATGGCCCAAGTGAGCGCCGTGTCAGTTTGGGATTTTCCAGACAAATGTCTGGATACTTCCCAACTAAGATGGTTTGGCCATGTCTGCAGAATGGGAGAAGATCGGCTACCACGACAAGCATGGGAAACAAAGAGCCAAGGATCCAGACCCCGAGGACGACCCAGAGTCCGCTGGGAGGACAACATTAGACAATCTTTGAAGGACCGAGGACTAGAATGGAACCAGGCCAGGAGGAAGACAGCCGATAGAATAGTCTGGCGCTCTCTCTTCCAAACCTCTACACCTCACGGTAGAAGGGGAACGACTAAGTAAGTAAGTAAGTATGTCTGGATACTGACCGGTGCAGATGTAAAGTATCACACCTCACCGGGACTTATGCCGAGAAGAAGCTCGCGCGCTCGGTGAGAATGTAGACGATTTGCTACGTCCTGTGTTCAGCGAACCGACTTATCACGCCTTCTGACGCCCTGCAGCCCTGACATCTACGTAATATCGTCCTAGCGCGATTCTCAGTTTTAGAGAAAGGAAAACAGGTAAAGTTTGCGAATTATATGAAAATAATATTCGCAAAACGAATGGTTGTAAAAAAATACAGGAAAAAATGAAATACAGAGATAATAAAAGAGAGAATTTTCGGGTGAAAGAATAGGAAGAAGTTGTAGGAAATTAAATGAATATAAAACCTACGTGACATCCATAACCATTTACATTTATTTCCAGAGAATCTTGGCGACTTTAGTGAGGAGCAAGGTGAAAGATTTCACCAAGATATAAAAACAATGAAAGAGAGATACCAGGGACTTTGGGATGCCCACATGATGGCAGATTACTGTTGGACCCTTAAGCGTGACTGTCCGGGCATATCATATTTAAATTTAAGTATACAATTTTATTTTGTTTTTTAAACATTTTTAAAATCAAGTCTACACTTCACAAGACATAACACACACCTATTCATATCAATTAATTATATGAATCAATTCATAAGATTCTCCAGTCAATTTTCACACATTTAAATGTATAACATCAACACTTAGTTAAATAAAATGTGTATATACTGCCTGTTTTTTTAAAATATAACCTGAAGAGAAATATTGCACACATTTCGAGTGGTTGTTTTTACAAAGATATGTGGTTTTGAGAGAAAAATCATAAAAATTACATCTTTGGGGAGCAAAGAATAGTAACACTGTTCCCTTCCATGCATGTCGTAGAAAGCGACTAAGGAGGGTTGGGCATGAGGCTGGTTGCCCCATCCTGTAAAAAATTTAAACCACATAAACTTCAACAAATATGGACAAGGAAAATAAAACACAGCCATCCAAGACAGGGGAAGGTCCTCTCACATGGAGGCATATGATGCAACACAGAGAAAGCCGAAAGGAGTCTGTGTTGCTGACTAACCTTCTTTCTTCTAGGAGAACTTCCAGATTTGACACCTGGAATGTTCGGACATTAAACGAACAAGGGAAAGTGGCACAAGTAGCAGCAGAAATGAGGGAATATAAAATCGAGGTTCTGGGAATGTGTGAAACAAAGTGGAAGGCGGTAGACAGGAAGAAACTCATCACAGGTGCATTGGTGCTATCCTCAGGACATGAAGACGAAAGTTCACACCACAGTGAAGGGATAGCTCTTATGTTATCTAAAGAAGCACAGAAAGCACTCATTGAATGGGAAGCTGTTGGACCCAGAATAATAACAGCCACTTTTAAAACAGCTAGAAAGAAAATACATGTAAATGTCATCCAATGTTATGCACCAACTAATGACAAAGAAGAATCGGTGAAAGAAGCATTTTATACTAGACTACAGGAAATTATGGATAAAGTAAAAAGAAGAGACATCACAATTTTGATGGGTGACATGAATGCAAAGATAGGTACAGTCAGTACCGGATTTGAAGAAGTCATGGGAAAACATGTTCTAGGAATAATGAATGAAAATGGGGAATTATTCTCAGACTTCTGGGCTTCAAATCAACTGGCTATAGGAGGAAGCATGTTTCCACATAAGAGAATACACAAGGCAACATGGATATCACCACAGCAGGTCAGAACTGTATGGAATGAGACGTGTAGAAATACTGGGGAAAAGGGAAAGAGAACAAAAAGCATGTATAACAACAGAAACCATCAATAAGATAAAAGACAGAAAAAACAAGAAGGCAGATTTAAACACAAGCAAAACCAGAAGTTCCAAAGCCAAGGCTCAAGAAGTGTACACAGAAGCAAACAAAGAAGTAAAAAGAAGTATCAAAAGAGACAAAAATAAGTATATTGAGGAGTTGGCAAAAGATGCTGCAGCCAAAGGAAATATGAGAGAACTGTATAGCAACACAAAGAAGCTAACAGGGAAATACAAGCAAACAAGTTGCCTCATAAAAGACAAGAATGGGAAACTTCTCAGCAATATACAAGAGCAAATGAAGAGGTGGACAGAATATTTTGAGGACCTTCTCTGGACAAGTGCCAGTGGAACAAGAGGTGAGAAGACGACGATGGCGATGGATAGGACACACACTGAGGAAACCTGTTGATAGCATTACAAGGCAGTCCTTGTTCTGGAACCCCCAGGGCAAGAGAGGCAGAGGTAGACCAAGAAGCACATGGAGAAGAGAGCTGGAAACAGAGGTGAAAATGATGAGGAGAACGTGGAAAGAACTTGAGATGATGGCACGTGACAGGAGGACTTAGCATGTGTTTGTTGAAGGCCTATGCTCCTTTGGGAGTGGAGGGTTATAAATGAATGAATGAAATAATAATTGTTACTAATATTGCTCACATATTCTTGATATAATATTTGATTTGTTATTGGACCATTTGGAGTCACAATAATTGTGCATTATGTCTACTGTGAAATAATTTGTAAAGATTGGAGAAGAATTTGGTATGGAGGGTAAAGCTTTAAAAACATATGCATCTACTGAACTTGCTAAAGAATTAAGAGATCAAAGACATCTGGAGAAAGAAAGGAGAGATGAAGAATTAGCTGAAAAGAAGAGATTTGAAGAATTAGCTGAAAAAAGGAGAGAAGAAGAATTAGCTGAAAAATGGATACAAGATAAAGTGGCTCAAGAAAATAAGAGAAGAGAATATGAACTTGAAGAAACAAAAATTGGCACATGAACAAGCTCAGGCTGCATTAAAAGCACAACAAGAGCTTGAGGAGAAGAAATTAGCCTATGCTCAAAAAATGGCAGAACTGGAATTGGAAAAGTTGAGACTTCAACTTCCACAGGCTAACCCAGTTAATGGTGAGGCTGCAAAAAAGACCATGCTTCCACTTTTAAGCTCAGTTTGCCAAAATTTAACTCGGATATAGATGATATTTCATGCTTCTTAAATAGGTATGAAACTTATTGCCAAGAGTTTAAAATTGATAAAGCTACATGGCCTAGTAGGTTGATGAATTTATTGGTGGGTGAGGCTCTTACTGCAGTCTGCACAATGGATGATCAGACCAAAAATGACTATGAGGCTGTAAAAGCCTTGTTGCTAAAGAAGTATCAATTAGATGAAAATGGCTATAAGTTGAAGTTTAATTTTATTCTGTCTCAGAGACTGGTGAACGTTGCTCGTTGATTGGTTGGGCTCTCGACGTAGGGATTTAAGTGTTGCTTCCCGTGGTGCCAGACTTGTGTGAGGATGATAGATACTACTCAAAGATCTCTCTATCTGCAGAGTCGACATCACTTGAGACATGGTATCCGATATCAGTTGGGTGCCATGGTCTGATAATATTTCTCCGGGGAATCCCAGACGAGAAAATATAAGCCAAAGAGCATCTGCAATGTCAGCAGTAGTAATGCTCTTCAGAGGAATAGCCTCTGGCCAACATGTGCACATGTCCACACACGTTAAAATAAACTGATGTCCTCTAGCAGATTTGATCTTAAATGGACCAATGATGTCTATCGCCATTTTCTGAAATGGACGAATAGGAATGTCTGCAGCCTGAATAGGTGCAGCATGGCGTGGACCTTTGGATTTGACTTCTTGACATACTATACAAGATTGACAATAAATCCGTATGTCTTTGTTCACAAAAGGCCAAACGAAAGCAGCAAGAACTCTTGACTTTGTACGGGGAAAAACCCATATGTCCAGCACACTGAGAGTCGTGTGCGTGTTGCAAAATTTTAACTCTCAAATTTTTGGGCACAGGAATCTGAGAATGACTTGACTTAGCGGAGTCTTGCACCATATGTACAAGTACGCCATTCTTCATTGTAATCCAAGATTTACGCTTTGTATCTTTATTCGGATCACCTTTTGTTGCAAGCGTGAAGAATTTCTTTAGAGTCGGATCCTCTTCTTGCTGGTTTATAAACGAGTCACAAGAAATTACTAAGGGATCATCTTGGTTATGCACTTCATTATCTTCAGTAGATGAAGTTTGAGGCATATTAAGAGCCTGAGCTCTAGTGACTACAGCATTAGCAGTTTGCATATTTTGTTTTTCCCAAACGGAAATTTGTTGTGGAGTGCATTCTTTGACTCCGTGAATACGACCGATGATAAGATCAGCGATCAGATTTGGCAGAAGACATGCGTGTGCATCGCCTGTAAAGAAAGGAGTAGCAATCCTAATGATAGCAGTGGAGTATTTCTCTAAGGTGCCGCCAAATGTTACACATTTGACTACTTTTCCAGTGGCACGAGAAGGATCTACAAGCGACTGCCTAACACCAATTGTGGTGCATCCAGAATCAAAAAGAACTGAGACTGGATTGTCATTTATTAAACCTTTATGTAAGACAAGAGAACCTCTTCCATCATGCGTGACTGACGCAGGAAGAGCGGGAAGAGGATGGCCACAACTTAAAGTGGACACCGTAGTTGGTTCAAATAATGTTTTGCATTGGGGGCACTGAGATGCTCTCCCAAAATCAAAAGCGGAACACGCCATATTATTAGCATCATTATTATCTTTGGTCTGTTTATAGGCTTCATGTGACTCTTGCTGTGCAGAGTTTCCATGATAATATGATTTATGTTTTTTGTATTGTGATCTACCTCGATTATTATTGCCTCTGTAATCATTATTATTTCCTCTATTGTAACCCCTATTTGGGTTTGAGTCATAATTCTCATGGTTACCATTTTCATATTCATTATAATGAGTATCTCTATAATTATGGTCTTGTTGACTCCATGATGGATGACTTGGATAGTTCCTATAATGACTTCCTCTGCGGAAATTTCTATAATTATGACCACCTCTGTATCGAGGGCTGTCAGCTTGTCTCCAGTTCTTCGCAGAAGAACCCTGAAATGATTGGTTTCCTTGGTTTTGATAACTATTATGGTTACCTTTTTTCCCAAACTTGTTTTGTGGTCCCTGAAATTTGTGTGAATAATTAGGGTTGTATGGTGTTGCTGATGCAACTGGCATACTCTCTTTAATCTTAGTGTTGCTAAGAGTTATGTCAGGGTGTGCAGTGACGTATTGGTCACAATATTCTTGCATTTCTTTTAGTGTCTTGGGTTTACGCTCATGTAGGAATTCAAGGAATGGTTTATTAACACTTGACATAATTTTGTCCCTGAGCAACAAGTCCATAAGGGCTTCATATGTCTTTTCTGTTTTGGACAATTCAATCCAACGATTAAATGTAAGACGTGTCCTTGCAATGAATTCTGAGAATTCTACCCCTGATTCAGGTACCATTTTCTTAAACAAAATACGGTAACCTTCCTCAGTTAACTGATATTTTTTCAATAAGGCTGCTCTAATAACATCATAATTATCCTTGTCAACCTCTTCAACCAAACTTAAACTAGTTAGAGAATCACCTTTCAAATTTTCTGACAACTGATTAGCATATTGTGATTTATCCACATTATGAGCTCGACAAGAACGTTCAAAACGATCCAGCCAGAATGTAATATCGTCACTGGAAGGATTGAACACTGGTACCTTGACCTTATAAGTAAAGGGTTTACCACTATTACCATTTGACTGATTAACATTACTCATATTTGTCAATTTTAATTTCTCTAACTCAAATGCTAAAAGTTCTTTTTGATGTTCATGTTCTCTCATTGCTTTTCTCTCCTCAGCTTCTCTGTCTAATTTTCTTTGTTCAGCCTCTCTTTCTAATCTCTTTTGTTCAGCCTCTCTTTCTAATCTCTTTTCTTCAGCTTCTAATTTTTTTTCTTCCATTTGAAGCTTTCTCTCCTCAGCAGCAGCTTTTTTCTCCTCAGCAGCAGCTTTTCTCTCCTCAGCTTGCATCTGCAATCTTAAATTCTCAGCATCTATCTTCTTTTGTTCAACTTCTGCTTTCCATTTATTTTCCTCTTTTTGCTTCTTTTCTTCTGACTTAAATACCATGGCAAATTGAGCAGTTGCAAACTCCTCTAATTCCTTACCAGACTTATCAAGGGATTTCCCTTGTGCAATAAAGTATTCCAATGTAGACATGATGTCTAATAATGATAGCAATCACTTGAAACAATAATGTAATCTATTTCCAAGTAAACAGGAACAAGTTCTAAAGGAACTTGATTAATTAGCTCACAATCCCAATCTCTGTTGGAAACAAGCCTTTAAATAAGGTCTTGTATAATCAACTGTGTACCTTTAGTAACAGCAATTAGTCATCAGTTGATTATTTCTCATAAGTTCACTACACAGCTAGTAGTATATGATCAAGTATATTTTATAGTATATGTCAACAACCAACATACATAAAGTACAAATAAGAAAGACAATCAAGAAAAACAATACGAAAACATTTGCAGAAATCAACTAAATTAAGTAGGAAAATAAGAAACTAATCACAGAACCTGTGATGATAACTGCAAAGGAATAAACAAAACAAATAACGCCACAGTATAAATATAAATGTGTATAAAACTAAATTATAGGACAGGGTAGATCTACAAATACGAACAAATCAAAACAAAACTGAAGAACAGAAAAAATATTACAAAAACAACAATGGGTACAGATCGTCACAGCTAACAGATATTGCAACAGATGTTGCAGCACATTTCCAACCAAGAAAATTGCTCCCTATAGAACACTAATATAGGACCAATATGACTCGGTATATCCTATACTAGTCACCTCACCAACCGCCCACGACATAAACACACAAATAATATGCAAACATGTAAACATTAAACATAAATACATATATGTCATCTAAATGCATATAATATAATGACATGTGTTGTAGAAGTGTCTGCAGAGAAGGCTCAGTATTACATCAATATGGTTCGGTTTTCACTGAAAACAAACTGCCACTTTAATAAACAATAGCTTTCTGTTTTAAATTATTACACAGTTCAGCAATATGCAAAACACAAGAAGATCCACCGCTGACGTGTAGACTTCTCAGTTCGATAGTACTTCTCATCAACACAGTTAAATATTCACTTGTAAACAAACTTGCTGTGCTACGCTGTCTGTTCTATGTAAACACTGTCTGTTAACGAGCGCTGACCTATTTACAGCATACGATCGATAGGGCAGGTCATGCTGACTTCAACTGTAGAGTTGTACTGCTTGTGTGTTGTATCACGCCACAGAAAACGGTCTGGTTTTAGTAGCTGACTTCGCAAAATGTCCACTGTGCTGATTGACCCAGGAAACTGGCCCACCAGTTGATAAACGCCCTTTTTGTGTAGTGTATGCTTGGATAACGTGCCACCACATTGATAAGATGTAGTACTGGTAGTTGTTAGACATCACATTGATAAAGCTTTTCCAGTCACAATGTTCGGTACATAGGTCAGATTACCGACTGTTGGGGCCCTGACAAGGTGTACTGTTAATTGTGTATATACTGATGCAATGGGTAAGTGTGAACATCAATAATGACAAACGCGAATGGATGATAGTTCGACAAATGCACAGGTCACTCACTCCAATCACAGGTGGAAGTCAAGGATGGCTGGACTACTGTGGTCGTTTCATATTATTTAATAGGACGTACACATGGACAGTACGAGCATCCTTACAGGAACACAAGTCGACATAAACAGCATAGTGTTGATCAATGGTCTACCATCATAAATTAGCATTCATGTTGAATAACATTGCAATGGAGCATCTGTATACAAGCACTTAGATTTCCATTGTTTATAACTACAATCATCAGGCCTTACTGACCGAGCATGTCAGTTAATAAATAGGCCTACTGTTCAAACTTGACTTCTAAACAGGACCTCTTTCTAGCGAAGATTCCTTTAGGTAAATTACAGCAAATCTCTGTGAAGATAATGTTAACCCGCTAGTATTGGGTTTTCTTTATAACTGTGATCTCTTAATCATCACCTGACAATAAGGAGGCATTCCCATTCTCTGATTGATGATCGGCAATAAGTAGGATTCCAAAATAAATAGAATTCCAAAATGGCTTCTGGTTCCCTGTTGAGCATCGCTCACTATACTGATGTATAGCAAATCTTCAATCGAAGCTTTGTTCATCAACAATAAATGATTCTATAAGAATCAGCATATTCTGTCCTCATAATTGCTGCATATAAACATATTCAGTGTTGCTAGATAACATGTCGTCCCGACATATATACATAGGTAAATTCATATCGACGTCTGCCCATCTGAGCCTAGGAATGAAAGAGTTCAGTGAACAGTTCTTTACCTTGCCATACGAAATATACTAGCAAACACAAAACACTCTCCTGGCGTTACTGAATCAACACTGGGGAACTCATGGATTTAACCATCCTAGAAGAAACTATCTTCGTCCCCATAATCAATCGAAGAGATCACAAACTTTGGACAGGTCTAAGACATGACGTCCCGCCAGGCTCCTTCATCACCGAAGAACTCCCTAACCTATCTTCATGCGCCGAAAGCACCTGACCCCAAAGTACAGTACAAGGAAAAATAGTTCCACTTAAACATACCAAGATATAAAAATATAAGACATACTCGTCCTACATAGACAAGAACTACACATAGATTCGGGCCATAGATATTCTGAAGCAAGAACAGTCTGTTCCTAACCAAAGAATAGATCAATGTAAACCTAGATTCCTCCGCTGAGTTTGATCTTCAGGAAAGATACAAGAACCAATAACTCACAGAATGAATACCCATCGCCTAATCTGAGTTCTGTCCCTTTAGACTGAAAATCGTGAATTCAAAGATAAATATATTTTTATCAGACAAATAAATACATTTTACATTTGTATGCGTATTTACAGTAATCTTGTGCGCCACACAAAAGAATATGTGTGCAACAGATAGGCGGAATCTAGTTCCACTGTACATCCAATTTAGCCACAAATAAAGTTATAAAAACCACACATAATACAAAAACATTTAACGATGATATATGAAGGACATTTGTTCAACTAAGTTGTCGTAGATTTTTGATAGGGGAATTAAGACTTGGGTTGGTCCCTTCTGAATAGAAACAAGATGAGTGATAATAACAGTGAGAGATATTATAGTAATAGATTTCCACGAGTGCGATGGTAGAATGTGATAGAGGCTGTCTCTGAAATCGAGAAATCTTCTCTCTTTCACCTATCTTCTACGACGGATTTAGAGGAGTCAGAAAGTGTAAACACACACACACACACATATATATATATATATATATATATATATATATATATATATATATATATATATATATATATATATATATATATATATATATATATATATATATATATATATCACCACTCACATACACACACACATAAGATGACAGTTAGACGTACAGACGTGGGAAAACTATCACAAATGATTATATAGATATTTTAGAACGAGCTGACCAAAACGCTGACTAAGTTTAAGTGCAGTTTAATTATCAATATAAACTTCCACCACCACGTAAGATTGTTACATCAAAAAACATATACACATAGTTAAAGAAACCTCAATGAATTGCTACAAAAATGATAGACCCGTTGGTATGATCTACCCTCGATGCTTAGCCCACAGTCCCGTTAGGAGAAATATGCTAGCCCCAAAGAGTCACAGATACATATGATTGGGTCTAATATTTTCCCTGTTAACAAAATATGAACAGAGTTGGATATGAGTATGATCTATCCTGAGGAAAATATAGTTAGCAACAAATCTTGCATAAGGAAAGTTACAAAGTGGGTGAATCAAACAAAGAACATCTCTCAGTCTATTTTCACTCAGATCTTTCATCAGGGCCCTGACTCACACAACCTTACCTATACTCGTGCAGTTGTTCGCCGTCTGGCGCAAACCTTAGTGTACACTTTGTTGAATCTGTCTATCTTGTGCTGAAGCGGATACCTAGCTCTACAGATCTTGGTTTTATTCACCATGTCTGGGGAGCGTCCACTTCATGCCTTCGTTCTTTCTTTACAGATTTAAATTAATGTCACTTAATCACGAGGTAAGAGTTAGGTTTTAGCGGGCACACAGTGTCAAGAAAACACGAGGATTCCCTTAATTAGAAAGATGACCGGTGGACAACTTCTCTCAACAGATAGTCTTGGTTCACCACACACTTGGTCACACAGGTCGGAAAATTTAATGTTTTGTTTTTGTAATTATTCTCGCCGCAAGGCAGCATGTACATTAGAGTTTGTGAAGAAATGTGATCTGGCTCAAAGGCCCAGTATAAGCATTAGTCTTTAAAACCCGTTAGTGGGATTGTTATTCTGTCTATCTCTGAAGGCACACGCACTGTCAGACAGGTGTTACTTGAAAACCCACGTGGTTAAAGATAAGAAAATGTCTGTTTCTCACAGGTATGTCTCTGTACTAAACGCTAGCAAAGTTTGGGTTAACCCCAGTTCTCACTCAACACAGAACTACGGTATCACAACAACTAGGATAATTCACTAGATAGGTATTTAGAAGCTCGTCAAAATTTGACAAGAAACTATGAACTTTGCTATACAAGCTTCATTCACTAGCCGAGTGCTCCGTCTACTGCGAATTTGGAGAACAGAATAAAATAAAGTTTAAAACTCTGGTTAATATCTTAAACCAGACAATGGATGCACGCTATTGCGAGACCCCGAAATCGTCTCCCCTGCTCTTAACACTTACGTTAACTTAGACGCTGCTCATAACTGCCAAACGTGCGTCTTCACACCTTGCGCCAAAAACTGGCCGTGGAGCGTGAGTGTCATGGAAAAACCCAGACTTTATGTCTCATTCCAGCGCGCTGCATGAGTGTCATACCACACTTCACTCCGAGAGAAACGTTAGTGTCAGGTGAAAATGCAGACGAATGTCTGCTATCTCCTGTCTGATAGAAGGCATTCTCACACGTTTACGTCGAGAATCTAGCTCAAGAGCGTCGTGTCATGAGAAATGTACAGACGCATGTCTGCTTTCTGTGACTGACGGAATGCATTTTAACGCTCTCTCGTCTCGAGCAGAGACTGACACGTTATGTCATAAATGCGTTTACCAGTATGAGAAAGAAAACGGTAAAGTGAGAATGGGAAAGTACATTTATGTCGCAAACGAACGAATGCGAAAAAAACACAGGGAAAGGATAAAGAGCGATAATAAAATAGAGGACACCGTAGAAAAAGAAAGGAAATATAGAAAAGTTATAGATCATAATCTCTATGCGACAGAACGTCCCCCCTTTAAGATATGGAATCACTCCATGTCTACGTTATGGAAATAAATGTCCTATATCCGTAGCTTCAGGGTGTCTGTCCTCTTCCCTCTCATCTCACCCCTCCGTCTCTCTCCAATTCCTACTCACGTTTGCTCCCAAAGTTTCCTTTCTCTGGAATGTCTCCCATGCGCGCTTGAAAGAGCATTGCCGCTTTTGACATTTTTGAAAGATTTCTTGTATGTGCAGTGGAATTTCCCTGCCACTATCGTCATCTTCGTCAGCTTTGGCGATCGTCAGGAGATGGTCGGAGGTTGGCACTGGTCTTTCCAAGTATCTCTTTAACAGATTTAAATGGAAAATCTTCTCCTTTCCTTGAATAGAGATCTAGTAGTTAGCATTAGAAATCTTTTTCAGGACGGTAAACGGCCCTTGCCATCCGATCTTCAGTTGGTTGTTTCCGGTAGTGAGTAACACCAAAACTTTCTCTCCTGCTTCCAATTCTCTTTCTTTCATGACTTTCCTGTATCGGTTAGCGTGCTTTGTGTGTGCTCGCTTAAAGTTAGTCGTTGCTAGGTCCCATCCTAGTTTCAACCTTTCCTTTAAAACCGACACATATTTACTTGCTGAGACAACTGTCTCATTCGCCTTCTCGTCTGTCAGAGACTGAAGTAAGGCTTCAAGTGGCCCCTTAATGGGTCTGCCGAATAAAACATTGCTGGCGGAAATCCTGTGGAAGTATGAGGAGATTCTCTGTAGCCAAATAAAGCTGCAGGAATACAAAGATCCCAATCTTCAGGTTTCACTTGTGCCAGTTTACTTAGCATCATGTTGAGGTTTCCATAAACACGTTCCACGAGCCCATTTCCGGCCGGAGTATAAGGCTTAGTGTGGATGTGCTGGTCCCTCAAGATCTTCACGATCTCATCCATCAACAGGTTTCGGTATGGAGATCCGTTATCTATCAACACTTGCTGAGGGAATCCCAACCGAGTGAAAATCTGCACGAGGGCTTCTGCGACATGCTTGGCATCTGCGCATGTTAGCGGGATAGCTTCTGCCCACATAGTGCATGTGTCGACTAGGGTCAGGATAAACCTGTTTCTTCGTTTAGTCCTTTGGAAGGGTCCTAAAATGTCGATCACAACCCGTTCGAATGGTGTTCCCATTATTGGCATTTCACCCATGTCGACTGGGGGTGTCCGTTGCTTGGGTGGTACTCGTTGGCACTGGGCACAGGATTTGACATACCTGATAATATCAGTATTTACTCCTGGCCACCAATAATGAGTGGTTATCCGTTGGTTTGTGACGTTCTGTCCCATATGTCCGCTAAAGGGAAGAGAGTGCCCCATTTCTAGGATATCGCTTCTGTACTGTTTCAGTACTAAATGTACCCGTGCTGTCTGGGTTCCGTGGCCATGGGCAGTTTCCTAAAGCAGGGTGCCAAAGTAGGATCCTTTTGTTGCACTTCTTTAAGTTCCATAGGTAACAAATTAGGCGCAGGCTCCTGTTCCTTCTTGGTTTGCCCTCTTGTAGTTACTGCGGCTCTTCCGGTTTCATAATAAACACGTATCTACCACCAAGTATGACTGGGTAGATGGGATCATCCATAACAGCTGCTTTGATCACCCCTCTGACAAAGTCAGAGTGTATCTCCACCAATGCGATGGGAAGCGCTGTAGGTGCCTCACTCTTAAGAACTCCACAAAGTTGGACGGTCTCTCCTGTCTCTTGACCGGGTTTAACCAGGTTTCTGGCGACAATGCAATCATAAGAAAGCCCCGTGTCAAATAAACAAAAAGTTTGAGAACCGTTCAATATAACAGTACCTCGCGTAGAGGGTCTCTCTCCCTCTACAGGTTTCGAATCACTGTCAACAATTCCGCCTTGCGAGACTGTTAGCAAGCATCCGATGTTGATCAGACTGTTCACTGTGGTTGTTGCTGGGGTACTTGTTTTTGTAGAACTTGGATTTTTCTGGAGGGGGGTTTTGAGGTCCAGTTTCTCTGTGGTTATTCTGATTAGAAGCATGAGAAGATTGGTCTAGATTATTCTTTCGAAAATGCTCCTATGTCGGTTTACGTTTTGTGGCCGGCAGTTCGGCCAGCGCATTTTGATAACGCTCAGACTTTTCCAAGATGTCATCAAGCTTTTCTGCACCCTGCTCAGCTAGAAATCTCCGGGTATCAGCAGACAAAGTGTTCTTTATTTGTTCTGTTATAACAAATTCCTCAAGACCTTCATAGGTAGAGGGGACCTGTGAAAGCTCAAGGCACTTTGTCAAGTATCCCTTCAAACAATACGAGAACTGCTGAAAAGTTTCAGAGCTCTCCTTCCTGCTGTTGCGAAACAGTTGCAAAAACTTTCGCACATTCATTTCAAAGCGCTCAAGCAAAGCTTTCTTCAACAAGTCGTAGTTGTCTTGTTGGCTACTTTCCAGTTTAGAGTAAACATCATAAGCAGACTCTTTTAGGGCCTGAGAAAGTTTCATATTCCAACGCGACCTCTCTAAACCGTACAGAGTTGCAATTTTCTCAAATTTTTTTTAGATACGTGTCAATCTTCTCATTAGGACAAGGGAAAGATTCCAGCGCAAAAGACATAGCAGTGAAATGAGTAGATTGTGTGTTAGAAGGATCAGTTAAGAAAGAATGGGGGGAAGACTCACCATTGCTGGAGGTAGAGGCAGCACCACGACTTTGGAATTCTAGAGTTTTAAGAGCCAACTCATGCTGTCTCTCTTCCCTCTCCTTCTCATGCTATCTCTCCTTCTCTCTTTCCTCATGCTGTCTCTCCTTCTCCCTTTCGTTCGCCCTGCGAATTTCCATTTCTTCTTCTGCTCTAATTTACGGTCTTCCGCTGCTTTCCTCTCCACGGCTTCTTCTTTCCTCTTTAGTTCTTCTTTCTTCTCTGCATCATATCTCTCCAGTTCATCTCTGACAAAAGCTTTCGCTTCGCCTTCCAAACCCTCTTCTCTCGCTTCGTCCCTGAGCATCTGTCTCAGTTTCGCCCTCTCGGCCATAATAAATCAGTGACTGAGACTAAAGAAATCAGAAAAAGGATACACTGGTTCTTTACCACTTACGAGAAAATATGAAACAAAAGCATGATATACTTTAACCTGGGATACCTCCTCCAAAAATATAGTATCTAACTATCGCTGCTATTAATCGGCAATAAAGCACCTAATGCAAACGACTGCGCCAAATAAATGGTAGTTAAGATTACTCACTGAAAAATAAGTTGCTACAGTGGAAACAAAATAATTATTGCAAAAATTTAAGGAGAAAAAAAAATCACTTAATTTTAAAATCCACTATAAGTTCACCCCTGAAGACAGTAGGGTAAGGGAGGCAATTAACGAGATGTAATTGTCTGAACGCACTCCTTAGCTTAGCTCAAACACCTATATCTTCAGAACCCTGTGAATGTTATACACTCACAAACTTTACTAGCGTTTAGTATTACAAAATCAACAATTAACATATATTCCGACAAAATCAACCTGTAACTCAAATGTATATTACTAAAAAATGCTGTGGAAAAACAATCATTAATTGTGTGGTCAGCACGCTCATAAACAGATCGTTAGTCTAGGGGATAAATTATTTAAAGATACACAACTCATAAGACATCACACGCTTACTTTATTACAGAATAAAGAAAATTAATCCTGCAGACGAGCTGATATTCGTATTTGCTCAGGACTAGAGTTTAATTCCCGGAAACACGAGGCACCATTCTGTCGTAGATTTTTGATAGGGGAATTAAAACTTGGGTTGGTCCCTTCTGAATAGAAACAGGATGAGCGATAATAACAGTGAGAGATATTGTAGTAATAGATTTCCACGAGTGAGATGGTAGAATGTGATAGAGGCTGTCTCTGAAATCGATAAATCTTCTCTCTTTCACCTATCTTCTACGACGGATTTAGAGGAGTCAGACAGTCTAAACACACACACACACACACACACATATATATATATATATATATATATATATATATATATATATATATATATATATATATATATATATATATATATATATATATATATATATTAGGTACCACAAAGTGCCTATTTCGAGCTGTTGAAAACGGGCAAAAGTGGAGAAAACTGAGGAAAATTCGTCAAGTTTAACTCGTCACTGTCCCTTTGCTATTAAGCGGATTGTAATAAAATGTATAACACGATACTCTTTATCTTCTTCTCTTTTGAAATGTATTAATTCCCGAATAATAAAAGTTATTGAAGTATTTTTTTACTAATAAAAACAAACAGCAACGTTACGCGTAGTTGGCCCCGGCGCGCGGCCAAGTCTCTTCGTTTTTGCCTCACCCCACTTCATTCAAACGGGTTTCGCTTGACCAGCAGATGTCTGATTTGCATACGGTTTTCACCATTACAATGGGCAGATGCATAGCTTTAATTTCCAATAATGCAAGCTGTAGAAAACAAACTGGAAGACGTCGATTTCTTGAAGTGAAGTTGAAATTTTACAAGATTTGACATTTTAAATGGTGTTATAATTGTTTGCAATGTATGAGAAGATTTGGGAGCCATTTTCCTTTATTCGTGTGAAATTTTAAAGACTTCTGGTATTTGCTGGGGGAGCTAATTGACTTTGAGTAAGTTCTGTATCGCTCAAGTTAGGCCTAGAATTTTAGCGAAAAATAGATAGCGAGACTGTTCCATTGGCCGTGATAACTCCAACTCCCGATGTCATCAAGATCGAGACGCCACTTTTATTGGCTCATGTGCAAACATCATCACATCTTCTGATTTGAGGTTGACTATACGTAAGTATATCACTTATTAACAATGTTTTGAACTTCAAATGTAAAATTTACAATAGTTTTTATTTTATTTAGCAATTTAACACGATCGCAAGTTTTTGTGTAACAACGTGGATTGAATTGTTATCACCGCTTCAGACATTCGCACATCAATCTAATTTTTTAAAGAGCTTGAAAAGCTAAGAAAGTTACCAATTTGAATAAAAAATGCATGTTTTGATTAATTGGTAATTAAATGTAGGTTTCTTTTGCAACATAATAGGGTGAATTATGATCTCAAACGCGAATGATATCGCAAAACCAAACGCCAATGGTCGACGTATTGAGACAAGGCTAGGAAACCGGAAAAATACCATAACTTAGTAGCTGACGGTGTACTGAAATGTCCGGACTAGCAGGCACTAGTTGATAGTCTTACCTCGAACATAAGTATGTACTGGGTATAAACAGCTTTCATAAAATGCACTTTAAATAGTTCAGACTCGCGTATTCATGTTAATTAATATACATTTTAATTTAAGCAGGCTGTACACTTTTCAAGTTTTAAGGTTCGTCGTGATTTTCAATGCACTTGGAGAACGGTGTTCAAGACAACCGAATCTCGTGACGGGTTTTTTGGCGGGACTAGTGTGTGATTTTGGGAGTTGTGTTTTGGGCGTGGACCGTGTAGGTCGAGTCCCAGTGTTTTTGGATAATGTATGCCTACGTAGGATTTGAGAAAATGTCGACTTATATATTTCGCTGTGTGTACAGCCTATTTGATAAACTGCAGTGAAGACTGTTTAGGCCATATGAAGATTATTATAGCTGCCGTGTGTTGCAGGCTTTATTGAGTAATGCAGTACTGTTTAGGCCATATGAAGATTATTATAGCTGCCGTGTGTTGCAGGCTTTATGGAGTAATGAAGTACTGTTTAGGCCATATGAAGATTATTATAGCTGCCGTGTGTTGCAGGCTTTATGGGGTAATGAAGTACTGTTTAGGCCATATGAAGATGATTATAGCTGCCGTGTGTTGCAGGCTTTATGGAGTAATGAAGTACTGTTTAGGCCATATGAAGATTATTATAGCTGCCGTGTGGTGCAGGCTTTATTGAGTATTGAAGATTTGTTTAGGCCATATGAAGATTATTATAGCTGCCGTGTGATGCAGGCTTTAGTGAGTATTGGAGTACTGTTTAGGCCATATGAAGATTATTAGAGCTGCCGTGTGATGCAGGCTTTATTGAGTATTGAAGTACTGTTTAGGCCATATGAACATTATTATAGCTGCCGTGTGGTGCAGGCTTTATTGAGTATTGAAGTACTGTTTAGGCCAGGATGTGGACAGGCCGTATTATATATATTTAATGCCCGGGAAATTATGTTATAATGATTTCGTGTTTTTGCTAGCGAATGCGAGTACATTTATGGCCAGTAATAACCGTAATAACATTTCAGACTGAAACCACTTTTGTTACAGATGGTGGTTTTCAGTTAACAGGATCTGACATCTACGACTATTCGCGTCGATAGCCTAAGTGGCGTAGTTTTGTATCATTGGATATGATTTAAGATGTGCCTGGGTGGCGTATACGATTAAGAAATTGTTACCTCTACAGTGATATGTACTTGAAGCAAGAGGATAATATGAAGCAAATTTTGTCCACCAGACCATAACATATCTAGAGGATCAGTCACTACAAGTTGGAAATAATACATATGACTTTCACGTGACAAGAGTGTAGAACACTTGACTGTGTTATAATTAGCCTTATGTAGGCGTGGCTTGAATCTGGTGTACTTCAGAACTGTGACCTAAATATTATCTGCGTGGGTGGCGCATTTGAGAAACAACGCACGCTTTATTTGGTAGTATGCAACTTTACACCAGTAGCAATTGACGTCCTATTTCGTGCCTATAGACTACAACAACGTCTGCAGTGGTCAAGGAAGTTCAATTAGACTTGGACAGTATTTGTACCAGCATTTGTACGGGTTGTCACAGATTTCTGCAATATTCGAGTTACCTGTGCCAGTTATCACCATCACAAGTTCAAGATGTTATGATACACGGAGTTGCCGTGTACATTTCAGACTACAGAAGAGTCAAGAGGGGCAGTGTGTGCTGTATTATGGTTCCTGTCAACGTGTGCATTGTTAAGCACATATCATATTGACGAAATTACCTGAAGACAAGCGAATCAAGTTCCAGTGCTTTCCCGCAGTGGAGGTTTTAGCAGTCTATGTGATATCCAGTATCGTGGCGGAAAAGAAGCGGGATCATTGACAAGATAAGTGATTGTGTCTTGTGTAAATTGTGTCACTTCATATATGTCGCTAGGCCTCCCTAATTGCTCATTTTGTTATTATTGTTGTTTATGTCTAATTTGACATATGATTAAGATTTGATGCATAGGTGTTAATGGCTGTTGACATATGTCGATTTTCCTGATAATGATGTGACTTGATAAAGGTGCTATAAAAAGGAATTGGTGATACAGAATTGATGAATAAGCTCATTTCTTGACAAATAGTTAACTTTGTGAGCTGGAAGGGTAATTGTCAAACCTTTTGCGACAGTAATTTGTCATAACTATAAGTGATTACTATATATAGTTGATTAAGTAAGTGAATCACCATGGATCGTGATATGTGCCCTACAGATATAAGGCCTATGTTGGAGTCTGCATTGGTGGTAGGTAGAGATGGTAAGGGATTGAGAGGTGCACGACTTGGAGAATGGATAATGGATGATTTTTTGATTAATGTGTCAACATCCCTGGAGTTATTTGCTGAACACAACTTTAAGTTTGTTTGCAATTTGGTAATGGCTAAGGATTTGGTGAATTTGCTACGACACCTTCGTGTGTTTTTGCAACAGTATATTGAACTTGAACACGGACATATAATGCAAAGCATGTTCAAAATAATCCACAACCATACATCTGATGAGCAGGAAAGGGAATTGAGAATTGAGAAACAAGCAAAAGTAAACAAACAAAGTGCTCTACAGCAAAGAGAGAATTTCCTAGAAGGTGTTGCTAAAGAGAACGAACTACAGGCAACTGTGTATAGGCTTAAAAGTGAGATACTTGAATCAAACTCAGAACTTTCTAGTGCACAAGCTACATTAAATTCAACTTTAAGCAAAGTCCAAGACTTGGAAACTCAGATAGGTAATCTCATGCGGGAACTTCAAGAACAGAAAGAGATGTATGAGAAATTGAAGGTTGAGAGAAATGTCTGTGAGAAGACTTACATAGAAATGCTTCATGAGGTGATGAATGATAATGCGATGCTCAGTGATCAAATTGGGGAGATGAATATTGTACCCCCCAAGAAGAGTAATGAGATTATGAAAAACAATGATGATGTCCAGACTGAAACACTTCAGATAGAGTTGACTCAGTTGAGGGCAAATAAAGAACAGTACGAGAAAGAGACTTTAGTGGAGTTGACGGCTGAGAAAGAGAAGGTCGCTAAAATTGAAAATTTGCTAGCAGAAGAAAGCGACAAAGTTTTGGCTGTTAAGGAGTTAAATAAAAGGTTAAGTGAAACGATTTCACTTAAAGATATTGAAATTGCGGAAGCAAGGGAAAGAATATTTGGCTTAATAGATATGGTTTTGAAAAACAAAAGGTGCTCTTCTGTCAATGTTCACAATGATAGACAGAAAGTTGCGAAAAGTCAGCCCCATATACTTTTTGCTCAGAGAGATGTCATTCATGGTAAAGACAGATCTTATCGTGGTAAATACAACTTTAAAAGTTCTAATATTACTGATAGTTCCAGTGATAATTCTTGGCGTCAGACCAACAAAGATTCTAGTGTAACAGGCAGTTCCGTTGGTCAGGAAAAGAAAGGTGATATATTTCAGGTCAAGACTCATAAGAGCAAATATTTGTCTACTACTGGAAATACTCAGAAATTAATAGCGGGTGTTGAGACTATTACTACTTGTTCCAAAGATGAAACCCATATGCGGAACAATAGAGATACTATTGTTTCTGGCAGTTGTCAAACTCAGCACAGTCAGTTTGAAACTATTGGTAAATATATTCCCATAAGGGAAAAGAAAAACAGTTCTAGAAAGAGAGATAACCCCAAGAGTAAACAGTACCAAGGGAGATCAGAAAATAATAATTTTCCCTCTCGTAGATACTGTAGACAATTTAACAAATCTCAAAGTTTTGATTGTAAGAATGTTGGAAAGTATGATAGAGATAATAGCTTTTCAAATGTTGCTTTATATCACCAGAGTAATGTTCCTAAACAAAAGACTAAAGTCATTTTTTGTAAACAAGACAACGGTAATAATAAGTATTGTGATCGTAGAACAAATAATAAGCGCAATTGTGCTAATTTTGTTCAACATGAGCCCAGAGTCATTTATAATCAAAGTAAACAGAGTAAAAATAACAGTGGATGCTTGAATACTATTGATTGCTCTACTTGTTGTTGTGAATGTGAGACTTTGTTTCAGCGTAAGACAGCGGCGACATTCAAGGTCGGTCATGTTGTCCCCAAGAATTCTATGATATCTACATGTGATAGAGAGAGCTAGTGACATCGTGAAGAGACCGGGTTTTACGTGTGTTGGGTCTGATATGTTTGTAAACATGTGTGAGCTAGTTCGTGAAGAGACGTTTTTACACAAGCCGGTTGGGTAATTGTAAATGTGATTTCTACGTTTTTTTTTTTTTCATTAAATTTCACTATTGAGTAAAATGGAAATTTTCATTTGTATTTGTTGACAGAAGCTACGTTGCGATAAGGGTCAAGGCTTCTGTGACATATTGACGGTCAGAAATGTGAGTCAACTTTCCGCTCGAGTAGTCAACCGAAACCTGTCAGCGTCTAAAAACTAAATCTGAGGGGTTGCTTTCTGAAGGTCAAGCATGTTTACAAGAGAGTGGGAGACTTCGCGTCTGATTTTTTTTTTTTTTTTTTTATGTGAAGATAGTAAATATTTTTGTATTCTATATTAGTACATGACATGTTGTTGTTTTGAAATAACATATAATTTTGTTATGTAATGATTATTTCAATGCATCATTTGATTGCCATAATTTTTTATTGTTATTTATATGTCTGTATTTTGATGATGTATTAATACATTTTTATGCTATTTATATATTATTGTGTTGATAATGTGTAGTATGTAATTATTATCCTTTATACTACTCTGTTCAACTTAGAATTTTTGCAACTGTGTTGTTTAGGATAGTTTTGTACATGATGAGATTGCACAAACTCATTTATTGTGTTGATGTAGTGGTTACTTTTAGATAATCCTGAGTGTTCGTTATTCACTTAATTTATATTTTTCTCATGTTTTGATGTCATGATTAATTAATATATAGAACATACAGAGAAGATGTGTATTATCTGGTATGTTGTGAAATGTAATTTTGGAAAATAGCTTGCATGTATCATACATGATCTTGTATTTGGATTTGTTAACTTTTTGTGAAACTTCGATTTTTCCAGAACTTGATTTTCTTGCCAGTCAGACATGTAGATTATTTTCTTAGCAGATTATTTTTAAAAAAAAAAAAACTTATTTTTTGTAGATATTTTTATAGAACCTTTTTTATATTTCATAGTAACAACAAAGTGTAGATTTATTTATAATGTATATCTTATCGATTTGAGTAAGAGATAGAGTTATACCTAAATAGCATTGTACGGAGCTGAACGTAATTGTCAGCAGAAAGAACTTAAAGGATAAATTAAATTTACATGTGTTGATTTAAAGGTTTCTTCGAGATAGGATTTTTGTTTTATATTTCACTCATTTTGTTAAAATATTGATTTCATTATTAGGCTTTACTTAAAGTATTACTGAACTACTTAAAAATTAAATACTGTTTTTATGTAACTTATCGAGAAAAAAAAATATGTTTGTACGGTACTGTTGAAAAAAATGATTTTTTTTTTTTTTTTTTTTTTTTTTGGCATTGTAATTTTTTGTTGTGTGTGCCCAGCATTTGACTTCGTGATATCATTGATATGTAGTTTGATTAGTTCTTGTAAAAAGTTGTTTTTTATTATGATGTATTTTTTATTTTTAGCGCTTGATTGTGCGTTGGTCGTATTAGTTATAGTAATGCTATTACTTGTTTGTTCGATGCCTATAATTTATTTATGTTAGTTTTGTATAACTCTTATAACTTAGTTAAATTACTTATTAGCTTTTGTTTAGTTTAATTATTTTTTGATGGTATTAGTATAGATATACTTTGATATTTTGTGTTGTGCCTTTCGATCATGTTTATATATTTTTTTTTGAATAGGTTATCTGATCAAAACAGTTATTAGTATATACTGTTATTGACTTTCTTTGCGTTCGTGCCTTTGCTTTCTATCTGTCTTTGGTAACTATTCTTCATTTCATTCCTTCTTTTCTGTTGTCTTTTCGGTATGGATTTCATATCTTGTTTATACTTTCGTACCTCATCTTCGTTTTACTTGATTCTATTTGTATACTTTGTCTTCTTTCAACACTTATACCTCTATTCTTTGTATTGTTGGAGTGGTTATATGACTTGATATAACATATCTACTTTTGACAGTTGTATTTATTTTACATGTAATTGTCCAACTTAGTTATGAGTATATGGTATTGTTGAGTTCTTACTTTCCTTTTTTACAGATCATTCTTCTTTTGATTGATCTTGTGTTTTCTCTTTCGATTGGTTGTTTTCGGTTTGGTTTGTACTAAATATACGTAACTTAATTTTGGAACTGATCATATTTGTATATTTAGCTAATTACTTTTTATACTTAGCTGGTTATGCTGTATGCTTTAATTGCTACTTTACACTTTAATGCTGATATTTCTTGTAAATATCTAATTTTGATTTAAAATAAGATATTTTTGTAGGCATATGTTAGAGCTTAATTGTCTTCTAAATTTTTCGTTTTTGGGAGTTAATTTTTTCAAAAAAAATGATAGAATCATTTTTTTCCCCGGAGCGGGTGGTAACTGTTGCAAGTGGAATTTATGGAAGGGGAAGTAATCTTTAGAATGGTGTTTTGAACATATTAAATTTCGAGTTGCAACGCTTGATTAAGCGGATACTTGTCTGACTTTAGGATAGAATTATCTTTTCCTATTTTTTCGGGTGACAGAGTACAGATAAGCGTGTGAACGCTGTTTAATGTATTTATTCTGTACTGTTTTGAGTTATGTGAATAGCTCGCTAGTCTGCATGTGTTATCGAGAACGGTGTTCAAGACAACCGAATCTCGTGACGGGTTTTTTGGCGGGACTAGTGTGTGATTGTGGGAGTTGTGTTTTGGGCGTGGACCGTGTAGGTCGAGTCCCAGTGTTTTTGGATAATGTATGCC